>ML789583.1:112444-138077 GCA_009831015.1 Picea engelmannii
GCAAATTGATGTTCAATATCACTTTGTGAGAGACATGATTGAAGAAAAGAAAGTATCACTAATGAAGGTGGACACTTTGAAGAATGTTGCAGACTCATTAAAAAAATATGTGAGCACTGAGAAGTTCTCTTGGTGTAGAGGATCCATGGGCATTGCTGCCGTGGATTTTTGACTATGTAACCCTGTAACCCCCTGTGTGCAAATAAAACAACAAGTGGGAGAATGTTGGGTATGTGTTATATTATTTGCACGAGTAGTAGTGTATGAGCATATGCGTTGGGCGCGCAGGGGGGTTAGAGAAAAAAATTTTCTGCCTCAGGAAATGTGACACCTACCTCGGGAAACGTGTCATGTGTTTAGGTGGTTTTTTCGGCACATGGTTTTTTCCGATGGTTTTCTATTTTCGGTTAAGGAATTAGGGTTTTGGACTAATCCAGGTCATTGGGTTAGGGTTTTGGATGCCGCTGGCTCCTATATGTATATTGTATTGTAAACAATGTAACACAATGTATGAATATAATATATGTTGGTTTTCCCGGTTTAGGTTTCCAGGGGAAAAATCTCTGTGTAATGTTTGCATTTGCCATTGTATCTTTTCTATTCTTTTTTGAATATCTGTTTACAATAGACATTGTACAAGGTTAGAATTTACAGATAGTTGGGAAGATGACCATAAATTGGTGTTGATATGTTCTCATTTTTTGTCCAACTCCATGATTTGGTGTTATTGAAGTGATATTTGCAATTTAGATCTAGGTTCTTTTAATGTTGTGTCTAACGAAAACTATTCATTGTACTATTGATGGTCCTTACACAGTGTGGCGTCACAACTTTCCGCATCCACTATACCTATGTGATATGGCTGGATCTGATTTCTCGACGCTTTAGTGTTGCAAAGCACTGTCTAGCCCTTGGGTCACCCATGCAAGCATGTTGTCATGACCAATATCCTATGTGCTACCCATAAATTTGCCTATTGGATGATATTTGCCAAATCTACCAACCTTTCAACTTGTCTTTTTATCCTGTGTGACTGGAGCAGGTCTTGTCCTGCTAATGGATCTGCAGTTATACATATTCTATGCTTTGCTATCTAATTTGTATGATAAGATGGTGCTATGTTATAGTGGCTCATGCAATGCTTTGAGAATTCACAATGAATTGGACATGTGTTCTTCAAAGTAAGCCTTTGGAAATCTTCCATCCATAAGGCCTTTGAGTCGTTGACGCTTCACTGTTGCCGAAATTTTTGCTCCTACTTTGCTGATGTGTGCCAATAGAAATGGAGCTACTCAATGCATTGGGAACTTCCAAGGATCTTTGATTAATATGATATGATAAATATTAGGATCCTACTATGCTTTATGTGTTCGCTTCTCAACCACTTAAATGTATTATGATGTTTGTTACAGTTGGAAAATATTATGCATTTGTAGGAATTTTGGTAATTTAATCTTGTACATATAATTAACAGTTTTGAAGTATTATGTATTGTGTGGTGTACAATGTAATTTCGTGTATTGCATAGTTAATATGCATCCGACGAAAAAACAAAACGAGGAAGAAAAAAATAAGAGAATATGTCAATGGGGTATAACATATTATAGGAGATCACCTTGTTGAGTTAGTAGGGAATGGGCACCAGGTTAGTCTAAGTTCAGACTCTTGGGTTGGTGGCATCGACACTAATACTTTGTCTTAGGGTTTACTATAACACCTTTAGTCACAACGAATTTTTTTCTTGAGTTATCTATGGTGAGGATGAGAGCTATGTTAAATAAGACTCACTAGTGTGACAAGCTAACAAGGTAAAGGGAAACTATAGGCATCATGGGATATAAAACCTCCTTACTTCAAAGAGATGACTCGTGAGAAAAGTAGAAGTGACATCCATTATAGGAATTGATAAAACAAATTTTGCCTCACCCCATGCAACTTGCTTGGATGGCCTTTCCATTTCATGATGCATACTTGAAGTCCCCTTTTGTTCCTTCTAGAGAAAAAAAGAACATTTTTCCACATATAAGCACTGCATCAGTTAGACAACAAGCACATACACAATTTTCTCCACTATAGCCCATGTACATCGGGTTTGGTGCTCAAAATTAAAAATTATTTCGGGTTTCCATGCCATGTCATGAGATCCATGATCCTTAACCTTCCATATGTTGGAAATTCTCCGACTCAACCCTTCAGTTCCATGTGAAGGATATAAATTGAGCCATATCTAAGCCTTGGAAAGGAGGAGAACAATTCAACTTTGAGAGCAAAGACACTCTGGAGAAATTTCACTTCATATTGAGTCTGCATCCCTTTGTCCTTGAAAGTCTAAACCCCTTGATCAACCCCCAATATATTCCTTCTTTGTGATGAACAACCTCATCATCTCCTTTATACGAGCTTGCCTTTGGTGGAGGATTGAAGTGGTGGAGGCCCAGTTGGAGGGGCTTAGTTTCTCGGTTCTGATATGTGCCTTTACAAAATTTTGTCACCCATATACTTTTGCTGATTATTTTAATATAAATACTCTTCTCTCATCCAATTGATATATTGAAAATATTTGAATTATTATTCCATGGGTGTATTTTTCATGTATGTTAATGGATTATGCTAATCTATATGATAACATTATATATTATCACTATATTCTTGCATATCTTTGTTATTGAGGACAAGTTGCAAGTATAGATCATTGAGTTGCGTGCTCAATGGTGGTCTTCATCGAACATCCAGACAAGGTAGGATCTTGGCCTTGTCTTGGTAGCATTTCATTTACATAGCATATTTGGGATTAGATTTGATTTATGTGTGTCATTTCTTCTGTTGTGGTTTACCCCATGCCATAGTGATATTTTCCTTGTAATAGAATTGGCGACCATACTGGGGATTGATCTTCTTTGTTGGGGTTTGGAGTGTTTTTCGCCTTGATTTTCTCTCTGTTAACCTAAGTTTCCTTGTTTCTTGATTGCTTGCAAGCCTATTTTTACTTTGCATATGAGTTTCTTAGATTAACCCTTTCCCTGGAAATGTTTTACTATATATACATGGTTTTTCCCTTGACATACGCGTACATACGCGAGCTATCCTCTTGTAGGGTGTGTACATATGTGATTTTTTCTCAAACAGTCACGTACATCATCTCTTTAGTCTTGCTGGATGAGTTTGGTGTTTGTTGGGTGAGTTTAGATGGTTGCTAAGTCTTCTTGGGTCTCTTTCCTGATTGTTAAGTGTTTACAGAGTGAGAGGAAACCTTCTTATTGTTGAATTTTCGGGTCGCATTCTTTCTTATCATATTTTTCATTGGTTTCCCTTGCACATTGGTCTGAGTGTTTTCTTATTGGTATCATTGTTGGCTTGTCTCTTTTTGCTTGCAGTAGGGTCTGTATGTGAAGCTGTTATTCAATCCTTGCATTTTATTTTCTTTACATCAAAAATACAAAAACATTTGATCATTTTACATTATGTCATTTTCTCTTTTGATTACTTTGCATTGATTTTGACACATATGGAGAGAATGAATTTTATGAAATTGTAGAGATCGCATTGAAAAGTTTCATTTAGAAGCATACCATCTCTTTGGAATTCAATACTAGCGCTTAGCAAATTTTTTATATTTGCTTCTTTTATATGTTGAGTCGTAATACCATCAGTTCCACGACCGCACCTCTTGACTAAGCAGAAGCCATTAAAAGTAACACTGATTAATTAAAAATGATTAGAAACGATTTTATTTTTCAGAGTACACAAACAAGTATAGGACATAGGGCCTTGTAATAAGATTTTGTGAGTAAAATTTTCCAAGGCTATTAAACTAAACATATGTGTTTGACCAGGGAGTGGTGAAACCCATTATGTAATTAATGACGTTAGGAGGCTCTTCTCACACCGAAGTTAAGAACAAGGTCGTATGAAGTTGGTTGCAGAGATAGCCATCTAATACCTTCTTAGCATCAAATATATTTATGGGGTTCTATTCGTATTTGGGGATATTTCTATACCTTTACCTCTGTGAGAGGCGGTTCTTTCAATATTTTGGGCTTTGTCACCCTGCCCATATGGTGGACCGGACTTACAACTGTTTTCCTGCACATTGGTTATATTGTGGTGACTCTAGTTGCTTGACATAGGTAGCCACATAAGTTACTTGTAGGGGTTATTCTGTAGGTACCCTAATTCAGATAAGGATTAGACAACACACAACCTTACGGAGGATTACCTCTCTGGGGGGATCTGAATGACTGCATTGTTAATCCCACGAGGGCCCTTATAATTGATTCTGATAACTCCAATATTTTTAAGGGAGTCTCAGGCCCCTCCTGGGAAAGACATACCTACTCTAGTGAGGGAGGCCCCTTTTTAGCCACTATATCATGTTTGTGTGTATCCAACTTTTTTCTTTATTTTGGTATGCTCTCTGGTTATTAGTCAGCCCTAGGATTTGGTTTTATATATCGAGTCTCGAGTCATCATGGAGCGAGACCATCCTCCTTGCAAGTCTCTTCATTTTTTGAAGTTACCACTGCATCTTGAGTCTTTACCAAAGTTTCCTTCTAAAAGTCGTAAAGTTAAAAAATGTGGTACATACATCTCCACCTCCTAGACTTGTGATCATCCAATTATGAGTTCACAAGGAGTCCCTCGAATCCGATATATTCTATGATTAGTGGGATCCCTTCGACTCCTTCATCCTCGATGGTTAGGGTGTCAGAGATCCCTGCCTCTACTGCTACCCAACTTGTGGGTTCTGCTCGACCCATAGGAACAAATCCTTTCAAATATATTTTTGGTATCCCATGATATAATTCACAGTTAATACATTCGATCTCTTATCCATTTTATTTTGGTATTCCCAACATGACGTCGCAACTCTCATCCTTTATTCCAACGACTAATGTGAATTCTAGTTTTGGACTTGGGAGAATGGCTCCTTCCTACACGCCTCTCTCGTTTGGTGGAGGCCATATTAACCAAATGAATCCTACAGTTGGAGGTTTGCCTCCTTTTTCATCTGAGCCTAATCCTAGTCTCAATGCTCCTGGATGGAGTGCTCAACCAGGCAGACAAGTCACTTCCTATATTCCGTCCTTTATCCCCTCTTCCTCCATGTCGATTCCGAAAAACACATTTATTATGGCGAATCCCCCTCTGTCCTTCAAAATTCCATCTAGAGGGATTCACTTTCACACTATGGGAAAACCACAGCCCATAACTTCTTCGGCTGGGGGCAACGTATATAACCCTCATTATACTGCTTCCGTGGGAATGTTGCCCATACGACATTTTATGAATCATTTTGGAGGAGGATATTATCCTACCAGAGAGGGCCATGGAACATACCAGAACCCTGGGTGATCTGCAATCCATCAGTCCCAATCTTTCCCGGGAGCATGGGCTCAGACACCGCAACCCCGACTCCCTTTTCTATCCAAGCTTAATATTATAGATTTGTAAAAATTAATGAAATACCATGTGCATCACGATCCTTCATGGCCCCCCATCCCCACCAAGATTCCTTCGGGAATTCAAAAATTTGAAGGTAAGGCTGGCAAGGATCTAGGTGATCATGTTACTACTTTTCATCTTTGGTGCTCATCTAATTCCCTTAATGATGATTCTATTCGTTTGAGGATATTTTAACGCACCCTCATAGGGGTCGCCGTGAAGTGGTACATTGAGCTACCAAGGGGAACATATAGAAACTTTAACCAGATGGTTTTGGTCTTTCTCAACCACTTCCAGTTGTTGGTTCATTATGACGTCGGCATAGAACTTATGTCGGCCCTCCGCCAAGATAAATCCACACATATCTTGGACCATATCCAAGAGTTTCGTAGATGGAAGAGGTTGATAAAATCCTACATTCCTCTATATTTTATGTTGGAGTGTTTCCTTAAGTCCTTATTTCCTTATATTTTAAAGGATGTCTCTATATCTAGAGTAACATCTGAGGAAGAAGCTATTTTCAAATCCCAACAATTGGACCTCATATATGCTCAATCTGGGATGTTGTATGAAATTCTTCCTGACGTGTCGTGCTCAAACTATGGCCCTAGACAAAATCTTGGGCCTCATGCCGATGGCATCATAGGCTCCGCAAATGCTAAGTCTACATATTTGGTGAAGAACCAATTGAAATATTTGTCTCTAAGCCAGCCTGTAGCATGAAAAACTTCAACTTCATCCTCCACTCCCAATTAGTTGGCGTATGTGCATTATGTATAGTCATCGACCAACCCAAATGGTAACCAACAACCAAGAGGGAATAGAAGGAAACAACGAGGTAATAATCGTAAGGGTGGGAAAAATAATAACAAAGCCAAGGATAACACTAAAAATGATAGATCAAATAATAATGTTGGTGAGGGAAAGAAAGAAAAAGAGAAGGTGAAGTTTCCTTATAAACTTTGTAAATATTATCACCTTACCCACCTATGCCCCAAAATCGAGGAAGCCTTGAGGATCTTATCACAACTGTTCGTTGTGTTAACAAATCCATTTCCACATAATCAACACATGGCTTCGGGGGCCTCCAACATCGAAAATGTGTTGAGCGAGAGTCAAAATCCCTCGGCACATGAAAGTGGCCATCTATGTATCAATATGGTCAAGTCTTAGATTGATGTAGCCACTCGATCTCGTGATTACAGTTCTTCACAGACTATTGTATGTCCAAAGTATCCTCCTCCTCTAGAAATTCCCTTGCAGATAGAAAATTCGAAACCTCTGCCTCATATTCTAAAAGGTGTACTAAAACGCTATTCCCACAATCATAATTCCATATATTCCCATAACTATTCGATTGTCGAAGATCTGGGTCAAACCCCTTGTGCGATGTCGGATTTAGAGGTTCTCCAGACATGTCCTTCATCGAGGAACTCCTTGTTATATGCTTTAGGATCTATAGACCCATGTGGCTCGAATGTTGTTATGTTTGATGACATAGATGTTAGGCCTCACTTACCTTACCACGTGGCCTTTCAAATCCATGTAGAGTACAAAGAAATTACCATCAAATGTGTTAACACTCTGTAAATCTGTTCGGCTGATAAACAGATGATGAAGGTATCCTTTTCAACCAACTTTGAAACCTGAAACTAGCCTTTTGGATCTGGGAGAGGGCTCTCTCAGGAGGCGCGGTCTCTGTGTGGGATATGGATTAGGAAGAAGTGGCTAGATTTAACACCTTTGATATAATGGTTTCTGGTTATATTGGTGCAAGAAAGTAAGACTTGAGATATGGAGTCGTATTGAGGAAATGACAGAGATAAATGACCCAGTGACTGAACTTGAGAGGATAAGGCTAGTCAAGAAACAATCTTCAATGTAAAAACGTTATGTGTGGTGGGGATAAAAACACAGGAAGTAACTCAGAGCATCGTTGTGGGTGAATTCAGAGTTATCTTTTAGAAGAAAATGTTTTTTCTAAGTGGCGTGAACAAGGGACGCTCTGCAGTGAATCCACAGGTTCAAAAATTTGTTCTGAAATAGATAGAAAAATATATGAATAAAGATTACAGGAAGCACATATGTAAAGAAATAGGCACAATACATCCGACTATTACAGATAGAATCTTTTCATCAAGTTACAAGACCTTTGCATTAAGTTTTGGTCAAAAAACTCAAATTACATACAATAGTTGTTGTCTACCAATTTTGCCAACCAACCTGGCTTACATCGAAAATATGAAATATATAAATGAGGGCGCCACTTGGGCTACCCGTTTTTCTAACTGCTAGCTCTAAAAACTAGGAAATTGAGTGGTATGCGTCGGAGACTCTTCGCATGGCATTTTCCAAAAATAGGCAATAACATGTCGGCTTGCACATGACTGTTCACAAATTTTCCATGAGGATCTGATCATTGGTTAGGTCTCAATGTGAGGAAAAGATGTGTCGATATTTCCCTTCGATCAGATGTTTGAGTGGACATGTATTGGCTAGGAACTTGTTATCTGCTATAACGGATTTGATTTCTGTCATGTGCTCATTTGCTGGGAAAAATGTGCACGACAAGTGGTTGTTTGATTTTTCATAGCCATTACCAAATTGGTAGGGTGCTTAGAGGGAAATGTGTCCTTCAAAACTGCCAAGATTTATTTTACGTTTGTGGATGCAGAGACGAACACCTGCAAAACTTGTTTTTTCTGCACGCTGGCGAGAGTCATGCGAGCTTCCTTCTCAACCTCTTTGCATTCCATGGAATTATTTGTATGCCTTTCTTCTAACAACCTCTGTGCTTGTCGTAGCTGTACAATGGTGTCTTGCACCTCTATGAGCTACCTTTTTATCCATGCCGCGTTCCCTTCGTGACCCTGTGTTGCTGACGCTTCCATAGTCTTTAACGCTAGTTGTCGCCTCAACTCCATGTTTTCCTGATAGAGTTCATCGATAGCCAACTTTTCCTACTTTAATTGCTGAGATGGCTCTTGTGATATCCATTTCCTTTGTTCTGCTCCTGCTTTTGTGGCTCCATCCTCCAACAGGATCCATCCAGATGGCGCGCATGAGTAGTTATTCATCCACTGATATGGCACACAACTCTTTTGAAACTTGGGCTTCCTCAGCTTCCTTGTTCTTCCTTGGCTTACCCCTTTTCCGAAGTATTTTCTATTAGGGAGATGTGAATTCCACTATCTTTCCTCCCTGTACAAGTGTTTTCACTTCAGGTTCTGTGCGGTTTGATCTGGTCATCTCTGTGGGTAAAGGAATATCTCCTTTAGCATCCTTGGGAATGCCTGTTGCAGGTGAGAATGACTCCCAATCGTTTTGGGGCTTGGACCTAGAAATTATGCTTCTCAACGCACCTTTCCTTATATTATGGGAGGTTTCCATGGTGCGACCAGTATGTATTTTGTGCGCGATGTATCCGAAAAACGCACATGGGGGAAACTTTGATTAATCTAGACTGGAAAGGAAAATCACAAACAAAGTGTTGACCTAGTTTCATGACTGAAATGAGTGCTGAGTATCTAAAATTTATAACGAGTTGGGCAGAAAGAGTAATCATGATGGAGAAAAATGCATTCATGGCAACAGGATGTTTTGAATCGAATTGCATATTTTCCATGGCACATCCCCGTGTGTAGAATACAGGCGATAAGGCGCCCAAGACATGCATGATATGAACACCATGATTAATCATTCCCTCGGCCTTCATGATGAACTGATAATAGCTGCTGCACTTTCCCATGCGACTTCCATTAACTACTTGACTTGACATGGGGTACGTAGAGACTAGTTTCTTAACAGGACTCGATTCTTTAGAAAAGACCTACCCATACCACTTACGCAAGTTTCGACTCTGACATCCTTTCTCGTTTCCAAGGGCTAACCGACCACTTGATAACTTCGACCCCACGATGCTATGTACCTGACTTCACATGTTTGGGTGCATGGGACATACTCCAACTAAAACTGACTCTAATTGGAAAGAAAAATGGTGGCGCTAACAAAATTCACTATAATTGATGAAGGTGTTGTGACATGTGTGATGTCTCTAACCGATTGGAAAGTCATTGGCTCTTCGATTCTATCCCAATATATGATTATGTTGACTTCTTTTGATGGGTGTTCGTTCTGAGCCCA
The DNA here is from genome assembly GCA_009831015.1 of Picea engelmannii. Classification (NCBI taxonomy): domain Eukaryota; kingdom Viridiplantae; phylum Streptophyta; class Pinopsida; order Pinales; family Pinaceae; genus Picea; species Picea engelmannii. Next base: position 122,030 of record ML789583.1, read on the forward strand.
CATAATTCTTCCTTCTTTTTCGATTCAGTTAGGTGAAAAGATAAAGGAGTTTGATGTCGAAGTGGTTGATGTGCCTCTCAACTATAATTTACTACTTGGGCGTAATTGGACTTATTCCATGACAACAATCATGTCATCCATTTTCTGCACTTTATGTTTTCCCCATGAAGGGAAAATAGTGACGATTGATCAATTTTCCTTTGTGCACACTATTCCTAATGCATCAGTTGGACCTTCGATCCCTGTGATAAAAAATTCTCAGCAAGAAACTGAGGATGTTGGTGGCAGAATGTATTCCTCTCTCATGGGTAGCTTTGATTTCATGGCACCAAATCATCACATTCATGCCATTTCCAGTGAGTCTTCGTCGTCGATGAGGTTAGTTCCTTTCCATACTTTTTATTTCAAGGACCCTTGGACCCTACCTTCCCTGACTATGTCGTATGAAGGTCAGTCGTGTTAGGGTTCTATAAATATAGTTAATCTGTTTATTCAGTTATCCATTTTGGAAATATGTTGGTAAGTTTTAACCTATGAATCATTGGGTTTCATAGCTTAAAAGTTTGTTGATCCAAGAGGCCATTTAGTTTTTGAAGTCTGATAGCCAAAACAAAGTACGGATCTTTGGGATATTTTTTGCATACAAAATTCGGTTTAGATTAGGTTGTGGGTGTTTTCACGACATAGTTATCAAGATAAAATTTCCAATGGTATATATGGTGCTTCATACCGACATCTAGATCAAAATAGGGGAAGTGGAGAATGTTTCACTTGACACTAAAGCATACCATCACATTCCACTCTATGATGACATTCCAAGATAGAACCTTATATTTTGGCCTAGGTGGATTATTTTTCTATGTAGCTTGTTGATTAATGTAAGTCATTTTTGGTCTAGCAGCATGTGTTAAAGGGAATCACATAAATTTCAAGCAGATATTCCCCAACAACATCGTCCCTCCTCCTGATCGACGACTCTCAATTGTTTTCACCCCCCTGGACCCACATACCTTTATTGGTGGAGGGGGGGGTCCAATTTTGTTTTTCCCTGTTCCAACCCCATCTACATGGAATTCCCTCATTCTTCACACCCCCCCCCTTCAAAACCCTCCTAAATCACTCCCGGCACCGCTCACCTTCCCACCTCTACTCCTCCTCTCCCTACACAACACCTGTTCCCACACACCACTCACCTTCCCACCTCTACTCCTCCTCTCCATACATGACACTTGTCCCCACACACCGCTCACCTTCCCACCTCTACCCCTCCTCTCCCTACACGACACCTATCCACACACACAACTCACCTTCCCGCCTCTACTCCTCTTCTCCCTGCACAACACCTGTCCCCACACCTTTTATCCATTATCCATGCAACCCTTCTCCCATGACTGTTAGACCATTAACAATCCCTTAACGGTCTCGCGCTCAGCCAAATATCCCTAAATCCATAAAAACTCAACATTTTCCCCCTGTTACACTATTTGATGACTAAAACCTGTGAATACTGAGCCAAAATGAAATTCATTTTACGATGGGAGACTGAGGTAAAAGGGCCATGATGATTCCAAATATTTTCTGATAGAAATAGAATTCAAAAGGACAGATGGAAAATAAGTCAGCATGAGAGGACAAGAAGAAAATTTTGTGGAGATAGTTTCAACCTCATTCTAGATTTTAGGGGCATGAATACACCTAGCAGTAGAAGATCAACAATCAATCATCCAATTCTAGATTTCAATGCACGATACTTGCAGAAATAACCATAGTCAACAACAAGGACCAACAATGCAACATGAGTCAAAGGACAGATCATCAACAACTTCCATCAAAACAGTGCTAGAAATCTGAGCGGATCTTAACAGTCCTATATTGTTGTGATTAGAGATAGATGTTAGTTTAGATACCCCTAAAATAAATCCTGATCAGTTATGACATGATCTTTTGTAAATAAATTTATAAATACTTCTCATTTCTAAGTATGAAGGCTTGGGACTTGTTTGAAGGATAGGTCTAGTATTGTAAATCATCCCACAGAGACACCATTGATCATATTTTACAATAATGCAGTGCAATTATTACAGGATGCTTGTGTCGACTTTATTGGTGAAGTGAATTTTCCCTGTTAATTTGTTTTCTTATGTTATCACCATTGTTTTCTAAATTATGAATTATTCTAAGAAGATAAAGGATAAAATTTGTTCAAATGTACACTATGTCTCTAGCTTAAGAATATTTTTTGTGTTTTCCACTGAAGATTAAAATCAGAATTCTTAATTGCTCTATTTTTAATTGGATTTCTAGACCTTTTCATCTTCTCCATACCTTAAAATATTTGAGGATCCAATGAATTTTCCTACCTTGCCCTGCACTATTAGCTTGTTAAACCTTGTATTTGATCAATTCAAAATTGTAACTCCATTTTCCCAATGGCCTGTCTTCACTATTCCAACCAAACAATTCAAATCAAACAAACAAACCCTGGACTATCATAACTAGCCTAATATTTTAATCTAAACAAATCTAAATCTTACAGAGAGATCCATATCTGAAGTTGGCAAGGCTAGATCCCAACTTCCAAAGTGGTTGTGTGGTTACCTCTGCCATTTCTTTCACATCCTTAAGAAATTATAGAGCGATAACAATTCACACATTGGGATGGCAATGCCACTGTCAGTGGAAAAAATTGTGTATTAGTCTATTCTTGACGCTACTGTTGACTTGGATCCTTTCTCCTCATAGACGAATGAGGATGATCATGTTCTAGAGCCCTTATGAGCTGTCCAATATTCTTGTTCGCATGATTTCCTTGACGATACTTTACCCTTGGATGAAGCCATCTTAGAGTCCATGTATGGTCCTGATAGGCCTTGGGATGATATGAATCATCGCTCCTATTTCCTCCCAGAGCTTGTTACGATCAAACATGATGACTTTATATATACCTTGAGTGATATGGTCGGTCACATTGTGGTTCCAATATATATGGATGGTATTTATGATGAAGGAAACATGGCGAATATTTCTCCTACCGTCACGATCGACATCTCTCGAGTTCTTGGAAAAATTGAGAATGTATATATCAGTGCAGATTGTTCGCCTAGAGAAATTCATATCTACACTGATCTCTTCAAATAAGTTTGTGATGTATTCGCTTGGTCGTACGAAGAGAAGCCAGGGATCGACCCCAACATTGTAGAACATGAGATCAATACCTATTCGGATGCTAGACTTGTTCGACAACGTCTTAGAGATGTTAATCCTAGGAAGGCCTCTGCTATTAAGGCAGAGGTAGAGATTCTACTTAATGTTGGTTTTATCTACCTGGTTGTTAAACATTATTTTGGTCACCCCAGTGATCAACTGGAAATATGTGCATGACTCACTTCCATGTTCCCTGAAAACACTAAAAGAGACTTTCTCCATGAGAAAAGTGTATTATCTTTTCTTCCTTAAAAACTATGTCAAAGGAGATCGTCACACCCTGCTCTATGCTTGGGGTGAAATTATGCTTGATCGTCGCATGACACACCAAAACTAGACTACGACGTCATCGTAGGATGCCTATACATAGGGTGCGACGATGCTTAAACAAGAGGAAAAGTGAAATTCATGAAGGTTCTAGAAGGGAATCTTCTAGAAGATGAGGTGTCCTCTGATAAGTTTGGATCTTACTTGCTTCTATGATTTAGTGGGATCATCCTAATCTCCTCATCCATCACTCTTTCACCCTATATAAAGAAGGATCTCTTATGGAAAAGGCTAAGTCTTGCTTATGCATGAAGAACTCTGCTATAGATTATACTTGAGACAACTTTGCTTTAGATCTCTAAGTTAGGTTGTGGATCTTCTTCATCAAATACATTGGAGAAAAGGTGTGTATGTTGAAGCAACGACCCATTGGAAGGGACCTTGCAAAATCAAGAAATGGGTTGTATTCTCCACTTTCATTTAATATAATGTAGCAATATATTTCTTCCCTATAAAGGTGTCTTTACTTTTATTGTATAACTCCTTGATCTTATACATAGAATTCATTGGAATATATATATTGTTGTCCTCTCTCTTTGTTGGTTTGTGCTTCTTAAATAGGTTCACCATCCCACAAATCCAAATATGGAGCGACAAGGATGACACTAGTGAGGATCAAATGCCATTTAAAAGGTATGTTATTTGTCCCTCTCTAAACTAGTTTATGTGACAATGAAATCTAAGGTGAAGTTTGTATTCTACCTTGTTTTGTTTTAGCTTCCTGTTGAAGTTAGGGAGATTAGTTTGCGTCTGCACTTACCAATTTTTCCGATAACAAAATTGACGACCATACTGGGGATCGACTTATTTTGTTTTTTTCCTTCTCATTTGATTTTAGCCTGCCTTCTTTTGATCAATTTAATTCTCTGAGTCTATCGGTGATCCATCTTGACTCCCTGGTTCTGAAAGTTCATTGAGAAACGTTGTCCTCCTTTCAAATTTTCCGTATATTCATACATCGTCACACCCTTCTTGTGTGAACCAGAGCGACGACGTCGAACTGTGTTTTTCTTTCAGACTACGACGATCCTTCATCGTTGCACTGTACTCTTCTGCAACCTTCGATGATTCCTGTAGAAATTGTTGGAGTGACATTCTACTTTCTTCTCTTTGCCCATATTTTTCTTTACTTCTTGGGGTTAACTTTTAGTCTTGGTGAATGATTGGTTTGCATCTTTTAAGCCTGAATTTGATTGTTTTTCAAGAATTGAGAGTCTTGTTCATAAGATTTGTAAGTTTTGTCTTTTACTTCTTATTGCAAGGGTATAATATCAAGACTTTTTTCTTGAATGCTTGATTGATAAGTTGTTATTGATCTTTTTTTTTTTGGATTTATTTTGAAGTTTTGGATTGTTGTTGATTGGAAAACAATTTTTGTTTGCATTCGACAAATAGTTTTCTTATCTTTTCATTTTTTGCTTGCATTATGAATTTGGTTTGGGAAAAAGTGTTGAGAGTGCATTGATATTCTTGGACCATTCTTTCTTTTTTGGATTATGTCTTTATTCTAATTTGAAAAGGAAAGGACTGAAGTTTATTCTTATTTTAGTAGTCTTTGTAAACAATATTTTGCATTCAAATATTTGTTGAAAAGAGAAAACTGGAAGATTTTGTAGCTTTGATTGTTTGGAATCCATATCATTTAAAGATTGAGAAATTGTGCTTTGTAACTTTTTGTATTTTGGAAAGAGAAACCTTCTCCCTATTGTGATTAGAGTTCATCAAATGAAACAATTGGATATCATATCTTTTTTCATTTTATTGGGTCAAGGTCAAATAAATCAACAATTTCATTTTCATTTCCCTTTTGAGTAAGCAACAACCATTAAAATTCAACGTAATTTTAAAATCCATTAGCAACTTTTATTTTCTAGAACATTTATACACAAACATTAGATTAGATAACACTTTGGAATAGGTTGTGACGCACACTTTCCAAAGCATCAAAACACACGATAGTATCTTGTGATAGGGAGATTTAAATCCACTTGCTACATTTTGTCCCGGCAAGCCTTCTAACACAAGGGTCAATCACGAGGTCGCATTAAGGTCGGCAGAGTTAATCACTCTTCTTTGTTGGTATTAGTGTAGGATAGTCACTTGAGAAGAAAATCCTGTGCGAACCTTCTCAAGCTGATTTCAGGCTTAGATACCCTGCCCTTGCGTGTGGATCAGACCATCGACTGCTTCCCTAGGCATCATTGTTGTAATTGATAACCTTAGTGACCTATCTCTTTAGAGTGTTTACAGGAGGTGATTGTGGAGGGGAAAGTCTTCATTGTGCCTTGAATTGACGTTGGCCAAACTCGCTCAGGCTCCTTGGAGGGTATACCCATGATTATGTGTGGGAGATTGCACCAGGGTGTAATTCCATTAAGTAGGTCGTCAACGTAACTTTTCCACCCGCTTGATCCCAACCCCTTCTTGTCTTGATTTCACGACGTTTGATTTCATCACCAACTAGTAACTTCAAAATAAGAAGGTTTTTTTGCATGTTTGATGTCTAGATTTTATTAGTGAGCATTGTTTGTTTCTTTAGTTGGCCATATATTTCTTTCATTCCTTATTTGGTGTGGCCAACATCAGCCCTCACCATTCACATAGGATGCAAGGGTTACCTCCAGAAGAGCTGGAAGAATACGCTCCTTTGCTTCCTAATTCAGAGGTTTCTCCTGAAGGAGCAGTCAATAACAATGTGGCCACTGAGATTGGAGGTTCTACTCCATTGGAGGAATAAACACTTCCTGTAAATCCGTTATTGAGTGTTATACAAGATCCACTTTTGCTATGAATAAAATCATCGGGGGACGTTGTTGCCGAAGATTATACTAGAATACCTACTCGACCTTAAGTAGAGTCTAGTGTAGACGAACCACCCTTCCATAGTGAATCATTTAGAACTCTGGTTCATATATTGGAATTTTTAATCCTAGATCCGTCCGTGTCCATTCTCTTTGGAGGACCTCTTTGAGACACGATATTTTTGATAAACTAGGAATGAGTAGTAATCAACCTATGCGTCACATGCACATGTGACTTCCATTGCTTATACAATACCTTTAGATCATTTTGTTAACACGACCAGTAATGTTTTCACGGTTTCAGACCAATTTTTTGTTGGTTCTCATACAATTCTTCCCCTCCAACTCACTAGCTCTACCATGGTCCCACAAGTTACACTTGTTATGTCAGAAGTCTGGTGACAAATAAAGCTCCTATTGGATCACCACTTTCACTTCGACCAAATCCGTCACTTCCACTTGGGTATAATTCTCTTAATACTTCTATTGATAATCTTTCCCAGAGTCCATCTGGAGGGCCTAGTCTTTTTGTTCCTCCTAGGTATAATGTTGCTAGTAGTTTTGTTCCTACACCTAACCAGGTTCTCTATGGGGGGCCTAGAATTTCTCCTCCACTTCCACCTAGAGGATCTAATTGTCTTGGCCCAAGTATCTCCAATCAAGTTGGAGGCACAATTCATTTTGTCGCTTTTGGTTTTCAAATTCTTATTGGAGGCCAACCTCAAGTTGGGGTCCAACCCAAGTTGGGGGGAAACCTCAAATGGATTCAGGTACTAAAAATGGAATAGGTTATTCTCAAAAGGAAATCCTTGTTAACTCAAAATCTTATGTATATACTCTCCTCAGTACACTCAATAAGAAAAATGAAGAGATGATAAGTAATGATTGGAACTCCAAAAGATTACTTCCACCCATCGGAAAGGATGTCAAGACAATACCAAACAAGATTTATCAAAACTGGTATCCTCACATTTTCCTTGGTTATTGCTTTGCATGCTCTAAATTCAGACACAAAGCTATAAATTGTAGATCATATAGAAAGAAAAATACGAAGGTTAAGAACTATATCCTTAAGGATAAGCAATCAACTATAACTCCTGTGAACCTCTGCAAGAAGGGGACTTACAATGATTCAGATGTCATAACCATGGACATAAGGCCATTAATTTCATATTAATGGAAGTCTCAGAACATCCAAATTTCATTAGAGAGAAAAAGAAACTTTGGAGAGTAAAAACATAAAAAAAGGAATGTCTTATTACCCTAAAAGCTCAAGATAAAAAGGATCTTTGTTATGTTGACAGTGGGTGCTCAAAACATATGACAGGTAACAAAGAAAAGTTTTTATACTTAAATAAACAAAAAGTTAAAGTTACATTTGGTGATAATTCTTCAAGTGACATACTTGGGAAAGGCACTGTGAGCCTGGGAAAAGACAAAGCCAAAAATGTGCTACTTGTTGAAAAACTGAAGCCTAGTTTATTAAGTGTCAGTCAAACTTTTGATCAAGGGAAATTCTGCATATTTGATTCCAAAAAATGTGAGATTAGGAGAGAATACACGGGAGAATTAGTTGGTACTTCTCCTAGAACCCCTGAAAATGCATATATACTAGACGCAAAATTGAATGAAGAGTGTCATATAAATTCAGTAGATGAAAGTTGGCTATGGCATAGAAGGTTGGGACATATTAGCTTTGACAATATTGTGAAAGTCAACAACCTTGGTGTAGTAAGAAACTTTCCAAAAATCATAAAACCCTCAAATGCTATGTGTAGACACTGTCAACTAGGGAAACAAACTAGAATAAGGTTAAAGGCAAAATAATACACAACCTCTAAACCTTTAGAGCTTGTTCACACTAACCTATGTGGACCTACGAGGACCAAGAGTTTGCAAGGATAGTCTTACTTTATGTTTTTCATTGATGACTTTACTAGAATAGGTTGGATATGTTTTCTCAAAGAAAAATCAGAAGCACTCAACAAATTCAAAGCCTTTAAAATCCGTGTTGAAAATGAAAAGGAGAAAAAAATCAAATGTCTTTGATAAGAAAATGGTGGTGAATTCACCTCAAAAGAGTTTGATCTCTTATGTGAAATCCATGGAATAAAAATACAATTCTCTTCTACCATAACACCTCAACAAAATGGGATTCCTGAGAGAAAGAATAGAACAGTTCAGGAGGTTGCAAGGACTATGCTCAATGAAGCAAAATTGTCAGATGGATATTGGAGGGAAGATGTAAGCACAACAATATACATATTGAACGGAGGTCAGCTCAGGGTTAATAGTGATAAGACCCCTTATGAACTATGGTTTGGAAGAGCTCCATCAATAAAATACTTCAAGGTCTTTGGAAGTAAATGCTACATCAAAAGACTAGATGAGAGTCTTGGAAATTTTGATGCCAAATCTAATGAAGATATTTTTCTGGGATATGCTTCAAACAAGAAAACATACAGATGATACAATATTAGATCACATAATATTTTTGAGAGTGTATATGTCAAGGTGGATGGCCTAAAAATGGTAAGGATCAAAAATTAAGAAACCATACCTAAAAATGAAGATGATGATGATGATGAGACATTCGACACACAACTAGAAGAAGTATAAGAGAATGAAAAAGAAAGAGAAGAATATGGTATGGATACTAGTGAAAGTGAAGAATATAGTAAATATGTAGAGATAAGCGAAGAATTCCTAAGAAGATATACAAAGACACCCTCACGAATTACTCAAAAAAATCATCCTGAAGAACTGATTATTGGAGATATGAATGATGGAGTGCACACAAGAAGACAACTATTGTATCAAACATAAATAACATTGTCTTCACATTTTGAGCCTAACTCAATCAAAGAAGCATGTAAATATGAGAATTGGATCAAAGATATGAATGAGGAATTGGACCAAATCGAAAAAAAAATCAAACTTGGGAACTAGTTCCGAGACCAAAAAATAAAAATGTCATTGGAACTAAATGGGTATATAAAAATAAAATGAATGAAGATGGGAAAGTAATCAGGAACAAAGCCATATTAGTGTGTAAAGGGTATGCTCAGGTTGAAGGAGTAGAATATGAAGAAAAATTTTCACCTGTGGCCAAATTAGAGGCAATTAGGATGTTCTTAGCTTTCTCCAGCTACAAAAGATTTAAAGTGTACCAAATGGATGTCAGGTCAGCATTTCTCAACGAAAATTTAGAAGAGGAAGTTTATATTGAGCAACCAGAAGGGTTCCAATTAACCAACAAAAGAGACTACGTCTATAAACTAAAGAAATCACTATATGGGCTAAAACAAGCACCTAGAGTATGGTATGCAAGGCTAGATTCTTATTTACTAAAACAAGGCCTCAAAAGGGGATCAATAGACAACAATATTTATTGAAAAATTGATGGTAATAACATGATCATTGTGGAAGTGTATGTTGATGATATTATATTTGGTAGTGATGATGAAAAAATGAGCAAGGACTTTGCTAAGATGTTGCAACAAGAATTTTTAATGTCTTTGCATGGCGAACTGAATTTATTCCTTAGATTACAAATAATACAGTCCAAAAGATGAGTCTTTATCCATAAGTTTAAATATGTTAAGGATATGCTTAAGAGATTCTAGTTAGAGGATTGCAAACCTGTTAGTACGCCTGTGATAGTTGAATGAAAACTAAGCAAGGATGATGAGTCCAGAGCTGTAGATCCAAAACACTATAGATCAATGATTGGCAGTTTGCTCTATGCAACAACTTCCAAACCTAATGTAAAGCAAGCTGTTGGGATGGTGGCTAGATTCCAAGAAGAACCAAAGGAGAGCCATGTCCAAGCTATAAAAATAATATTTAGGTATTTGAAAGGAACCATAGATCTTGGTTTGTGGTATCCTAACAAGGATTCATTCACTTTAAAAGCCTATTGAGATGCTGATTGGGCAGGAAGTGTAGATGACAAAAAAATTACAAGTGGAGGAGATTTCTTTTTGGGAGAATCACTGGTTTCTTGGATAAGCAAGAAAGAGTCCCCAATTTCTCTATATAGCACTGAAGCTGAGTATATTGCAGCAAACAAATGTTGCACACAAGTGGAATGGATGAAACAAACCCTACAATACATCAAAATATTATTTGAAGAACCTACTATTATCCATTGTGATAATACAAGTGTTATAAGTCTCTCTAAGAACCATGTCCAACATTCAAAATAGAAACACATTCCCATAAAGTACCACTATCTAAGAGATCAAGATGAAAACAAAAACATTAAATTGGAATATGTTCCAAAACATTAACAAGTGGTAGATATTTTTACAAAACCCTTAAGCAGATATGTAATTGAATATCTTAGGCAAAAATCCTTCTTCCTACCTAAATCTCTCAAGAAAACAATGCATCAATTCGCACCTATTCAAGGGGAGATAGTAATCAATGTCAGAAGGAGTCATTCAATTATGACAGGAAAAGTGTGATTGCAGGAGGAGTTACCGATGATCAAAGAAATATTTATACAAACAAATCATGGAGAAGAAACCGTCTACCATTGATGTCAAATGGGGAGAGAAAATTCAAAGGAGAGTGATGCAACATCACAGGGGGAGTTTGTGTATGGAGTTAGTATGTTTCCCTCAATGACAAAGGGGGATATTGTTGGACATATTGTCATTCATGTGTTGTCATTGATGTCAACAATCATAGTGAGTAGAGAAACAAGGTTAATCTCAGGAAGAAAAAGAATCGATAGAAGCGAATGAAGATCAAAGATTAGAAGGAAGAGCACATTGCACAGTATATCAGTTAGCAGAAGAAGTGTACAGGATGAAATAAATTCATGATTATTGTTGATCACGATAGGATCAACAATGTTCCTATGATTAAAGCTCAGGAGAGTTAGCAAATGAAGAACCTCAACAACCATCTGATCAAGAGAGTGACCACGTTGATCATCTAAATATTACAGACATCGGTCATATGAGTGACCGTGGGATTAAGGATCGTTGGAGGATCGTTATCGTCAGATCTATAAGCCAAGATCAATGGTAAGGATGAATTGTTGGGAGAAAAAGAAGAATTAAAAAACTCTCTATTTATAATCCCGCAATTGGTGTAGATCATCATATCTCATAGACTCAGAGATCGATGACTGTGGTTGATCCAACAAGAAATCAGATTAAGCCGCATTGAGTTGTGACCATCGGATGCACAATCGTTAGATCAATGGTAGGGATAGATTGTGGAGGTTGGAAGGAGAGTTAAATGACATTCTAGTTCCAATCCCACAATTTTCTAGGACCGTCCGATCTTATAGCTTCGAAGATCGACAATTGTGGTTGACTCACCAATAGCACACAACTTCAAATTATGGAATTTCGGTGTCAAGTTAAATCACTCACAAGTTGTGGTTCCGCAATCATCGTTGACCGTTAATCTACTTCGAAGAGTCCACATCGACCGTTAGATCGAATGAAGTGGAAGGATGGGATAAGAGGGGATACAAGTTTGATATTTTGATTATCCAAATACTCGTCATCCATTGGATTAAACCCGATTCGCGTCAGTCGTCTGATCGTGTTAAAGTGGAAGGACAAGATAAAGCTACAAGAGTTTCATCATAGAATAGATTGAACCGTTGATCTAAAGAACCTGATCAATGAACATAATTCACTTCAGGTCTAAAGATGCAAGGAACTTACACTCCGTCAGTTTGATATTTGAAATACCTGGAGCCCGGAAATCTGAAGTGAATAAGGACCATCGGATTTGGAGGACACACAAGGACCATTGGATCAGGGTTGTTGGTCAGTAGATCACGTCAACAAGGATGTGTGGTAGACCACATTGGCATGAACAAGTGCCACATGAGGATCCACATCAACAAGAGTACGTTAGCAAGGACACGTGGTGCAATCAAACAATGACAAGTGTAAAGTTGATTCGGCATTTCAGGAATGTGCAAATCAAAAATCTGAGTAACACGTGGCAGTTACTAGGCTCATGAAATGTCATCAAGTGATGTAAGTAAGTGACATCACTCTGGAGGAAATAAGGGGTTTTAGATTTGAAATCTCCAAAGTCTGAAGACCTGAAGAAGATCTCAATCGTTGATCTGATGTCGGGAGCATTCTCGACCGTCGATCAAACTGTAGTGGAAGGATAATGTAAGTGAAAAGTTAACCAACAGAAAGTGGTCTCCACCGTGTTATGAGTGATTCAACAGGTGATCACTCCAGAGGCAAGAAGGGGCTGAGATCTGAAATCTCCGAAGTCCGAAGACCCGGAGTAAAAGGTGGTTGTCCATCTCAATGCGTGATCAAGTCCTAGCTATCAGATTTAGCAGTGGAAGAATGAATGTAAGGATCAACGCTGACCGTTGATTTGGTTTCGTGAAATAAACCGTACGATCTAAATTCGAAGGTTTGAAATGTTGAAATCCTGAAGTTCCTAATTGCGAAGTTCCTTAAGCCGTCCATCTCGTCAGAAGATTGAATCGTGACCGTTTATTTGATAAAGCACTCAAGCACTCATTTGGCTTAGAATCTGGTTAATGCCGATGGTCATATACTATAAGAGTTTTAAAAGGAAATTATGATATGATGCTATAGCTGGTAATCCTTTGGTTCTGTAACGCATGATCATATGTGATGGTTTGAAGGAAGCTCCTCCACGGAATTTGGTCTCTGTGAAAATAGAAGAGATTCAGGATCAATCTTAATGGATGAAATTGTTCCATAAGTGATCTATTTGCGAAAATCCATCATAGTGAAAATAATAACAGAGATTATGGTTAAGTTAATTAAAGAGGTGCGATGGTCCAATCGAAGGGACATAATGTTTCACACTCACATTGTTTTGAAGAATATATAAACATGAAAGAGTGTTGAGAAGAAGAGTGTCTCTGCAGTCCAGATCAAAATATTAGAAGTTGAAGCAGATTCTAGGAAAGAAAGCCGAAGGTATTTATGTATTAAGGGTGGTTGGGTGGTGTAAGAGAAGGTTGGTGTTTGCAGAGGGAGTTGGTGCTTCCTTGTTAGTTATAGCTGACTAAATAGGGGGTCACAGCCTCCTACCAGTTGGTGCTGGTGAACCAGGGTGTGGGTGCATCCTGATCAGTTGGTGTTGATAAAAAAGGAAGTACATCTTCCTTCTATGTAACATGTAAATTTTTTTTTGCAGTTAATAGAAAAGAGTTTGTGGTTTTCCCAATTGGGTTCCACGATAAACTACCATGTTAAAATTATGTGTGCATTAATAAATGAAAAATTGATATAATTGTTGTGTCACTGATTCACCCCCCCTTCTCAGTGACAGGATATGATCCTTCACTATAGCCCATAATGTCTCCATGGGTGGAGTCATCACTGAAGAGTGGGTGATTAGTCGTGCTCAATACTTGGATCTCGTTTCTTCACAAACATGCACACTATATTACTTAATCCTTGATGCTCCTTGCCTGTTTACAAATCCAAACCCAACACCTCCAATAGATTCTCATGTTGCTAATGGTGTGATTGAAACTTTTCACGCCGAGACTTAGTCTAAACAAGCCAGCCATTCCAATCCCAAATCTACTACTGCTAATGTACAAAATAATTCTTCTCTGACTCTTTCTCCCGATAAAACTTCTGAGGTTAATACAGTTCATTCTACACCTACCGGTAAAAATCAAAATGAAAACAAAGGGAAGGGTAAGAATAAAGAGGATAAAAATAATAATCAACAATCCGATAAACCTAAGACTCAACCTGCTGATGACAAATAAAAGTGAAAAACTCGTTATCCTTGTCTTATCTGTGGTGATTGTCAGGCTGTTGTATTAAAGATTTTAATTACCTGAAAACACTAAATTGTCAAACCAGGGTAAGTGAACTTAGAGATGCTACACTATATGTGCTGGTAAGATTCTAACTCCTACCTAAAGGTTATTCTGAGAAGAAAACATAAACTTACTCTTATAATCTAAATCCTAATGATTATCTTAAAACTAATCATATCTTGTCTAATTAATCAAATGGAAACAATTCCGAGTTAATCAAATGTATTTCTATTCCTAATCTAAAGAAATCACCCAAGTCTATCTACCATTATCTTAAACATCTAATCATCAAAATATCTATCTGAACCATAAAAGAGAACATTTTAAAAACCTCTTATTTAATCTAAATATCAAGCAGTTCTAAATCTAAAAAAGGTGAAACTAATAAATGTCCTATTTTACCCTACAAGTACTGGAAGCTTCCTTTAACCAGACCATAAGCTAGCTACCCTAACAAAACAGAGTAAGTCTAAACTCAAATTATCTTCAAATCATGATCAAACTAGAAACTGGAAAACAAAGCAAATCTAGACTAATCTAGGAGAAAGATTAATCGACACTTGGTTCATTCCTCAAATTCTACAATGGCAAGTAACTCATTCCAACATTCAACGATCTACAAGATAATATCAATCTGAGAATGAACTAAATGAAAAATGACTAAGCCAGAATTTAGCAGAGTAACTTCAAGTTAAAAACTAACTCACACGCAGATTCTAGAACTAGAAATAAAGTAACTATACCGTGGAAAAGAGAAAGAGAATTGAACCTGTTGGTGGGCCCAAACAAGAGGTGCAATCACCCTAAAACGAAACCAGAGCTACTCAAATTATTCCATGCATAACTGTTTCATACCTCACGCTCCATAATTCGTGAATAAACTCAAATCATTTAACATAAAATGATATAACGCATAGCAATTGTATTATCAGAAATCACATAACATAATATATCATAACCAACGTTTCTTGAGAGCGATATGAGTTTATATAGATCCTCCCCAAAATAGTCTTGAAAATAGGTGCATTTAACTAAGCGAATCTTAGATTCGAAAATGACTCATAGTTAGTTAAAACTAATTTCACAGCTTCATGACACGCAGTGTCAAGAAGCATGAATCATAAAGCATCATAACAAACAGTTCTATAATTTCACTCTGAGTCATCACATTGAGATATGACTCAATCAATCATATGAATCAGACTGTTATTCCAATCTGGCAATGTTGTGCAAATCTTTGACATCTCCACTAAGTGCAAGCCGGTACCTGGTACTGATAAAAAAATTTCAAGGAAACAAGTACCAAACTCATGTCACCTTAGTATCAATATTAGTTTAAAGTATCAAAATACATTAAAAATAACTTGAATCATATGAATACCTTGAATAGCTCCATTTAGGGCAAAATGATGTGAAATGTATCAAGGTAAGGCCAGAAAGGGATGATACTGGATATGAAATGGGGGTATATCTGATATGATATCGGAAAAAATATGGTCAAAATTGGAGACTAACATTCCCCCAAGTTGAAGACTTTGCCTGTTCTCAGGCAACAAAAAGTAAAAAAACTAAGATTCATCAGAGTGTTGTAGCAGCTGCAACCAACATTTTCAATTTCTCATGCTTCTTTATGTTTTTGATTTCCTTCTTAAGAAGCCGATTAATGGTGATGTGCTTCCTGGCAATCTTTTGCAATCTCCTATTCTTTTGAAAAAGACCTCTATTTTTTCGTTTTAATCATTCAATATTTGACGAGAAGTGAACTTGCCTGAGTTTCATAAGTTCATTTTCTGTTTTTATATGCCGATCCAGTATGGCATATTCATGTAACTTCTCTTTTAACCTGTGATTCCTGTTTTCCAATCTGACAACCATTGGTCGCAAAGATCTACTGGAAGAGATTTCA
>ML789583.1:144490-161479 GCA_009831015.1 Picea engelmannii
AGCTAATGTAACAAGAATGTCATCGAGGACCCCAACAGGTTTTATAGTTGTTCTATCAGCAAGTTCAAGAACTGTAGGGGTAGGGCGAAGGAATTGACTTAGTTGTAACAGTTCAACTGTATTGATGGTCATTATATTAATGGTTTCACCCAAGTCAACTAAAGTATTACCAATAGAAACATTGTTGATAGTAACTGATACTATTGGATTCCCGGGGTTGGCATACTTCACAATCTTAGGAGCTTCATAAATACAATTCGATGATTGGCCTACTAGGTGTATCGTGGGTGGATCTTTCTGTTTCCGACATGGTTTCTTAATGCAAAGTTCTTTAATGGTCTTGGCGTAGATTGGAACATCTCTGATTGCTTGTAACAATGGAATCTTAACACAAACATTTTTTAGTTCATTCATGATGTCAAACTCAGATTGAGCAATTGGTTTTTCAATGAGCAACCTCTCAGGAAAAGGAGGTGTTTGGGGAACCTGAGTTTGTATGTTATGCTATGATTCAGATACTTTATTCTTTGGAATGATGACGTCTTTCAAAGATACCCCGTTTGATAAATCATCTACAGGTTCTTCTTCATGTTCTTGGATAATTACCTTTGGTTTTGTTCTTGTTACAGGCTGAGTTTTATTTAAAGTTTTCCCAGATCTCAATTGTATTTCTTGTATGGAAATGGGGTTTATGGTGTAAGCTAGGAAATTTTTAAAATCAACACTATGGAGTGGCAGAGGTGGTCTATTATTAGGATTTGGAATGGGTTGAGCGAGTAATATGGTGGGACGAGGTGGATTTTGAGGCTGCTGATGAGTTTGTTGAATAGGTGGTAAAGGAGGTGGAGTAAATCTAGGTAATAGCTGATGCATGTTTGGAGGGTATTGAGTACATGGATTCTGGAGAATTGGTACCGCATGTTGTTGTTGGTTATTTCCATAATTATGTTCTCTCCATACTTGATACCAAGGTTGAGCAGGGACATTTTGCGGAGACCAATTTGGCCAGTTTCATGGATGTTGTTGTTGTTGAGAGAAGGGTGGATAATAGTCGGAAGGTTGTGGGGATGGTTCTTGATACAAATTCGAGTTCCTAGGTTGCCAAGGCCTATTAGGTGCAGATGGAGTCCCTGGATCTTCCCCTCCCTTGAATATATCTTGCAATCCTGGTAAAGATGGACAATCTTCTATTTTATGATTTTCAGTACAAATTGCACATACAGAAACATTGCCCAAACGACACTCTCGTAAAGGATGCCTTTTTTTGCATTTTGGGCAGAATATGATTAATACAGGGTTTTTCTCTTCCTGCTTTTTCTTAATCTTCAGAGTGTCTAACTAAGAGCCAATCGTTCCTAAAATGTCTATTTTAAAAATTTCCAAAAGGTTTCCCAGTTCAATTCTAGTAACTCCACCAGATGTGGGTACTTTGGTGTTTTTGTTGACAGGTTCTCTCACATTTTTTGTCGTTTTCCCCCTACTTCTTGAATAAGTTATACATAGTTCACTGAGTGGTTCAAAGTCTTTCTGATAAATGTCTCTTGAAGCCATTAAGTTGAGAGTGTCAATGTATTCATCTGAAACCCCTTTTAAGAAAAGAGTGTCGATTGCTTCATCTTGGAGATCATTATATTTGGATTTTTGAAGAGTATATGTAAATATTTCTAAGAAATCTTCAAGGCTCTCTTCATCTTGTTGTTGCATTTTAAAAATATCATTTCTATAATCCTTGGGTCTACAATAGTCTTGGTACTTCTTTAAAAAAATTTTCTTCATATCTTCCCAAGATCTAATGATGTACTCTCCTAAACTCATGAACCAGCGTAATGCATAATCTTTTAGGGTAGCAGGAAACAAATTCATCTTATGTGCATCCTGAAGATAATTATAAATCCTGCACAGGATATCAAATTCAAAAAGAAAGACATCTGGGTCTTCACTACTTTTCCCATAAAAGGTTGGTAGTGTCGAAGGTGGGATATTTTTCATATTGACATTTTGGACCAAATCCAAAATTGGAAACCCAAAGGTGGTTTCTAGTCTTAGCTCAGTCTCTACTTGTTCTTCTTATTCATTTTCAACATGAATTTCTCCTCTCTCTCTTCTATCCAATTCTCTCCCTCTTTCTACCATGTTAAAAAGATTACCAAAAATTGTATATGCAATCTGATCTTTCTTTGGTGAGGGTGTGAAATCCCACCTCTCTGGATTCTTTTTGACATAATTACTATCTCCTATTGGTTCTTTTGAGGATCCTATTACCTTTGATTCAACAGTTGTAGTTTTTATTTGTGAAACTATAGTGTCAAGGTTCCTAAAAATAGCTTGCACTTCTTCTGGATTAACTATGTCAACCGAGTTTGGATCACCAAGAATTTGAATTTGTTGGTATGTGGTGTTTCCTGGTTCTATGTTTTTCTCTATGGTTTCTTCAGCCAGATTTCCAGTCTCAGTTTCTATTTCTTTTTGGGTGGATGTTTCTTCTTTTTGTTGTTTTGAGTTTCCCCTAAATCTACCTCTATGATCTCTATTTCTAATGAAAACATACTAGATAAAAGAAAAACTAAGATTGGGTTTCAGAGGAACCTGTGATAACAGATGTGTCAGTTCTCACCCTTCGTCTCACAAATCCTCTTTCGTCAACCTGCTAGACATACCACAAAAAACCAAATACATTTAAGAAAATAACCAAATCAATTATCTAACTTACCTTCTAAACAGCTCCCTGGCAACGACGCCGAAAATGTCAGGCTGTTGTATTAAAGATTTTAATTACCTAAAAACACTAAATTGTCAAACCAGGGTAAGTAAACTTAGAGCTGCTACACTATATGTGCTGGTAAGATTCTAACTCCTACATAAAGGTTATTCTGAGAAGAAAACATAAACTTACTCTTATAAACTGAATCCTAATGATTATCTTAAAACTAATCATATCTTGTCTAATTAATCAAATGGAAACAATTATGAGTTAATCAAATGTATTTCTATTCCTAATCTAAAGAAATCACCCAAGGATATCTACCATTATCTTAAACATCTAATAATCAAAATATCTATATGAACCATAAAAGAGAGAACATTTTAAAAACCTCTTATTTGATCTAAATATCAAGCAGTTCTAAATCTAACAAAGGTGAAACTAATAAATGTCCTATTTTACCCTACAAGTACTGGAAGCTTCCTTTAACCATACCATAATCTAGCTACCCTAACAAAACAGAGTAAGTCTAAACTCAAATTATCTTCAAATCATGATCAAACTAGAAACTGGAAAATAGAGCAAATCTAGACTAATCTAGGAGAAAGATTAATCGACACTTGGTTCATTCCTCAAATTCTACAATGGAAAGTAACTTATTCCAACATTCAACGATCTACAAGATAATATCAAACCGAGAATGAACTAAATGAAAAATGACTAAGCCAAAATTTAGCAGAGTAACATCAAGTTAAAAACTAACTCACACGCAGATTCTAGAACTAGAAATAAATTAACTATACTGTGGAAAAGAGAGAGTGAATTGAACCTGTTGGTGGGCCCAACCAAGAGGTGCAATCTCCCTACAACGAAACCAGATCTACTCAAATTATTCCATGCATAACTGTTTCATACCTCACGCTCCATAATTCATAAATAAACTCAAATCATTTAACAAAAAATGATATAACGCATAACAATTGTATTATCAGAAATCACATAACATAATATATGATAACCAACGTTTCTTGAGAGTGATATGAGTATATATAGATCCTCCCCAAAATAGTCTTGAACATAGGTGCATTTAACTAAGCGAAACTTAGATTCGAAAATGACTCATAGTTAGTTAAAACTAATTTCACAGCTTCATGACACGCAGTGTCAAGAAGCGTGAATCATAAAGCATCATAACAAACAATTCTATAATTTCAATCTGAGTCATCACATTGAGCTATGACTCAATCAATCATATGAATCAGACTGTTATCGAGCCATAGTTGGATTGATTCTATGCATGCAATTGTTTCTACTATTTTCCGTGTGATATGTTTCCCTCACCAAGGAAAAGTTGTCACTGTCGATCAACTCACCTTCTTTAATTCCGATTCACACACTAGTAACGTACCTTTCATTGTGAAAAGACCTCCCGGTTATGAGAATGTCGGTATGGGTCTTTTAAAGGATTCATTGTTAATGGGTACCTTCCCTATTCCACCACCCGATATTCCTCCTCCTTTTGTCGCTTCGATTGACATGATCTTGACCACTATTGGTGAAATCCTTGAGTCTTATGACCCTTGGATAATACCTAGCTCTGAATATTGTCTTCGTTATGATGACCAAATGCCTTTAAGTCCAGTGGAATTGTCTTATCAAGCTATTCAATCGACAACTCCTTCTCCTCGTTCTCTCTTAGATACATCCCCTGATCCATTTCACATGGTATTTCACATCGATGAGATGATCATGACAATAGTGTCTATGGAAGATACCCCATGGGATGATGGGCATCATCATTCTATCCTCCTCCTGGAACTCAATACCATAGAGAGTTACCAACAAATTTCGAATCTGTCTACTGTTGTTACTATTTCCCATGTTCTTGAACCAACACATGATGTTTTGTACGAAGGGAACTTGGGAAATATTTCACCCACCATCCCTCTAGATATTTCGATTAAACCTGGAATTATGGAAAATGTTGATATCAGTGCCTCATGTTCTTCTGATGATATCCAAATTTACAAGGCCCTTTTCCAAGTATTCTATGGCGTTTTTTCCTGGAGTTACGAGGAGCAGCCTGGAATTGATCCAAATATTGTTTTCATGAAATTAAGGCTTACCTGGATGCTAAACCCGTTCAACAGAGACTTCACCCAGTACATCCACGCAAATTTGCTGTTATTAAACTCGAAGTTGAAAAAATTATTAAAGCCGATTTTGTCTATCATGTGGCTTTGACTGATTGGGTGTCCAATCTTGCTCTGGTTATGAAGAAGTAAGGCACGATCCGTGTTTGTGTAGATTATAGGGATATCAACAAGGCTTGTCCTAAAGATAATTATCCAACCCCTTTTGTTGACCAGATCGTTGATGATTGTGTCGGGAGTGAAGTATTTTCTTTGATGGATGGATTCTCCAACTATAATCAAATCAATATTTTATCCGCGGATCAACATAAGACTGCTT
This sequence comes from Picea engelmannii, assembly GCA_009831015.1. Taxonomy (NCBI): domain Eukaryota; kingdom Viridiplantae; phylum Streptophyta; class Pinopsida; order Pinales; family Pinaceae; genus Picea; species Picea engelmannii. The sequence continues at coordinate 149,664 of ML789583.1, forward strand.
TTATTTTCCCTTGGGGAACCTTTGCATACCGAAAACTTCCTTTTGGTCTCAAGAATGCTGGTGTGACTTTTCAACGCACTATGTCTTATTCTTTTCATGATATTAAACACATTGTACAACCTTAGCTCGATGATTTACCGGTGCATTCCATGCATCACCAAGATCACCCGGCACACTTATGAGCCATTTTCCTATGTTGTCGATATTATCGCATACGATTGAATCCACATAAATCTGTTTTTTGTGTGGAGTCTAAACGACTTCTTGGTTTTATCGTTTCTACACCTGGGATAAGGGTGTATCCTTTGAAGGTTGAAGCTATTCTTAATTTTCCACCTTCTACCTTACGCCAACTCCAAAGTTTGCAAGGGAAGGAATTTTTTTTACATCGATTCATCCCCAATTATGCTGAACTAACAAAAGCTTTCACTCGACTTCTTAAGAAGGGTCACGATTTTGTATGTGATGACACTGCTAACTAAAGACTTTGAATCTTTGAAACTTTCCTTAACCCTTACACCTCTCTTATTTCCCCTGGATTATAGTCGAGATTATTTCTTATCCTTAGATGCTTTAGACTCTACCATAGCTATGGTTCTAGTCCAAGAAGATGATTCACATGATGAAAATTTTATCTATTATTTGAGTCGGAGTCTCATGACCACCAAAACCAAATATATGCATGTGGAGAAACAGGTCTTGGCAACTGTTCAAGTTGTTCATCATTTTCGTCATTATATCTTATTACACAAAACCACAATCATTTCCGATTGCAACTCTATGCAACACATCCTTACTCAACAATGTTTGGAGGGAAAATACTCCAAATGGATAGTGATTCTCCAAGAGTTTGATTTGGAGTTTGAGTGAGCCAAGTCAAAGAAATATTTTGTTTTTTCCGAGTTGATATGTGACCTTCCCTCCGTTGAGACAGAAGTTGTGGCAGAGGATTCCTTTCCTAATGACTCTCTCTTTCTAATCAGTTTTGAAGACATACGGCATGGAGGAATTATCAATAATCTCGAAACCCAAACTTTTCAGCCCAATATTTCTAGTGTAGATCGTTTTTGTATTCGATATCAATCCCATCAATACATTATTCTCAGTGATAACCTTATTATCGTGGTATTGATTCTGTATTTCGATGATGTCTAAATTGTGATGAAGATGAGAAATCTTTAAATGACTGTCATTCCGGAGCATGTGGTGGTCATATGTCTGGGTATGCCACTGCCTAAAAGATCTTATGAGCTGGTTACTTATGGCCTTTGTTATTGAAGGATTGCATTATTGTCGTTCAAAAATTCCACGCTTTTCAAACGTATAACAATAAGATATGATCACATCCTGCTCCTCTTTACACTGTATTTTTTGTTGGTCCATTCGCTAAATGGGGCATTGACTTCATGACATGTAACCCTCACTCGACCGAGGGGCATGGATATAGATCCGAAAAGATCTTTTACACGACATTGGTTGAGTTATTAATGCATGTGTTAATTAACCAATTAGGAAGCTTAATGAAAGAGGATGAAGTATAGAAGAATCATAAAAACCATATGCATATATACATATCTAAAATAAATCATATAACAACAACAAACCATAACACCAATATGATAACGAAGTTCGAAAATCTTGCCTACGTCTCTGGGCCTTTGTCTCAGTGGGTGAGGCTTTCTTATTTCTGTTCAAAGCTTCAAAATTACATCATAATAGTGCTAAAAGGTTAAAAAAATGATCTAGTATTTCTCTACCAGATCTCTAGAACCCAACAGAAGAAACGACACTCAAATCGGATGACCGGAGCGCCCAGAAATGGCCCGCAAAGGTGCACTCCTCAACAGATTCCCTGCATAAAAATGGCTTTCCCTTGGAAAATATTCAACATAAACCTGCTCTGAATGTTGTCCCATGGCCTCATGAAGGCTTGGTTTATATATATCTGAATTTGGTAACCATCTCCCAACTTCCCCCCAAGATATGGCCTAAAAAAGGGCCCAATATCTCCCAATAATGGCAAAAAATATCCAAAAACAGGCCTAAAATCCATAAAAATCACTATAGTATAGTTGAAAAACCACTTTATGGCTAATATTGGGCACAACCCCCAAATGCATTGGCCCTTGGTCATATAGGCGTGCCCCATGTGTCCTCCTGCCAAATGTTGAATTGTTTGGCCCCTTAGTTCTCAGCTCTGGTCATATGGAAAAATCTCTGAATCCATGGGCTAAACATTGAACTGGCCCCTGGTCTAGTGCCCTAGTCAACGGTCTAGCTCTTAACCGGGTGCCAACCATATCAGTGCTAACCGTAGTGAAGTTGTGGATTCCAGTCTTATGGAGTGACGTTATGGTAAGCCCGAAACTGTGGGTATAATAAACCACACCAACAAAAAGAGTAGACCGTGGTTATATTACTAGGCCATATGTGACCACACCTTGGGTTGGGGCTATGCCCCCACCCTTTTCTGCCCGAACCATACTATATCACACTTTAAATAAATGCATTGTGCCATAGTTAATAAGAATCACCCAAGAGCGGGCTGGCTAGCCCGCCCCCTACCAAATCGTTAACCCAGACAGAGGTTGTGGGCTCGAAACCCACAAACTCCAAATAATTTTACAAAGACCAACGGACCAATCCATGGGTGCCACGTGGCATCCCATGTCTGGGTCAGGTGGCACCTCCTTATTCACTTAAAGTTCGATACCACGTGTCAAGTGCTGAATGGTCCACTTGTCTGCCACTTGTACATGCCATGCAAGTGCCATGTGTCATACGTATGTGCCACATGTCACCACTGCAAGGTGACACATGTCACTCTTGGATTGGTCAAACTGTACCTAGCACATCATCAGTTTGTATGCCCTGTCAACCTGCCATGTCATATGTATGGACCTTACCACGTCATTTATACGAACCCTGCCATGCCAGTGGTATGGACCCTACCACATCATCGCAAACTTTTCCTACCACGTCAGTTGTCTATCATGTACAGTCAGTTTCCACTTGGCAATGTATGGACTGTACACTCATCATTTTTTTACATGTTTGGCAAAATGAACATATCACCATAAATTGAGCATATGACGTCTGTTTGAGCCCATTCAAGTTGTGTTGGGTTCGTATCAAAGAGAAATACACACAGGTCTGTTTTGAAGCCATTATGAGAAATTTGATTTTTAGGCCTTTATGAGCCCCATCAAGCTCCTGGATCCGATTCTGGATCACACCTCCCCACTAAGGACCTTTTGGTCCCCAAAAGGTTACTGACCAGTCATCAATCTCGGGATAGGCTACTTGACTTGTTCTCTGTCTTTGAAATCTGTCCTGTGCACCTGTCTCATCAAGATCAACTGTAACACTGTTAAGAACCTATATCAGATATGCAAATATACTTCATAAATAACCAAGAATAAACCAAACCATTCACCATAACATGAACACAAGAATATATAGAAAACCCTTGAGATAGGGAAACACCGTACAATGGATCCTATTATGGAAGGGATCCTCTCCTGTTCACTTGCCTCTTCGAGGGGGAATCCTCCTATTGAGCTACTGCTCCAAATACAATATTTCTCTTCATGTCCCATTACATTGCTTGAACCTCTTTATATAGTGCTACCATCACCTAAGAACATTCTAGAGGAGGAATCTTCTAGAATTAGAACCTTCTAAGAAGTCCTCTTACATTTATTATATCTAACTACCCATTTATTATATATAACTACCATAGTGGGTCTTATTTAATAATATAGTGGACCTAGTCCACCTTACATTGAATGGCCTCCACTATTATCACTATGGGCCCTCTGGGCCTCCACACTACCTCTCTAGCTACCCTACATTCCATCCCCCTTATGAAAGCGTTGTCCTCAATGCTTGATGTACAACCATATACCAGGGTCCCATGGATAAGTGTGGACCATAGTGCTAAAGTAGACTAGAGAACCAGGGTGCCATTTAGAAATGGAAACCACCATGCTGAAGTAGTCTAACCGCCATTGTAAACTAGGGTCCCATGTCCAAGTGCTCATGTGAACTCCACACGGAAGATATCGGCACCCAATAACCAATTGAAAATGATGCTCTAAATACTGACACCTATCATGTGGATCCAAATAAGAATATCCATCCACATAGTTGGAGTTGATCAAAGATGAATCTAGAAGGAACAATACCATTGTAGAATATGCAGGCTGGATGCTAGTAACTAGCTCCTGATGTGGTACATTGAAGTTCTCTACAAAAGGTGGAGTAGAGTCATCAAATAAAATATGAAAGTCGTTGTCATCCTAGAAATGACAACTATCCATATACCAATCATCGCAATCGGCCTCAAAATCATAACAACCATATATTTATTGATTATATTCATTCCTGAGGTCCGCCATAATAAATCTCTCCTGCATGTTATCCAATGAATCTTGAATACTACGAAAACTATCATTGAGGCCATCAAATCTATCATTCAATGTGTCAAAGAATTGGGATTTGAATGATTCAGTAATCTGTAGAATTTATTTGAGGGTTTGAGAAGAAATAGCCATTTGATCACCTTATGAACTCTTCGGTCCCACAACCATCATGAAAAAACACAAAAAATAGACCAATAAGTTACGGCAGAAAATCACGGTTTTTTCTGGAAAACCCTAAAAAACTGCTAAATTTAAAATGCTCATAACTTCACTTCCCGGACTCCGTTTCAGATGATTTTTTTTTTTTGAAATTATGTAAAATTGTGAGAGGAACTCAGATATGTAATTTGTTTGGAAAAATTTGGCCTCCAATTTCTACAAAAATAAAAAAAAGCGCGCTGCCGTCCGCGAAAAAAACCCTGAAAAATTGCAGATTTTAAAACTTCAATATCTTGACTTCCCAGACTCCGTTTCGGACGATTTGTTTTTTCAAATTGGGTGTTTTTTTGAGAGGAACTCATATATACAACCTTTTTGTACAATTGTTTCACAAAACTATACTGAAAATTTCTGGAATGTCGTGGCCCTATTTTTTCTTCTCCAAAAAAAAATTATGCCCAATTGTTAAGAACCTATATCAGATCTACAAATATACTTGAGAAATAACCAAGAATAAACCAAACCATGCACCATAACATGAACACAATAATATATAGAAAATCCTTGAGGTAGGGAAACACTGTACAATGGATCCTATTATGGAAGGGATCCTCTTCTGTTCACTTGCCTCTTCGAAGGGACATCCTCCTATTGAGCTACCGCTCCAAATACAATACTTCTCTTCATATCCCATTACATTTCTTGAACCCCATTATAAAACGATACCATCACCTAAGAACATTCTAGAGGATGAGTCTTCTAGAAGTAGAACCTTCTAAGAAGTCCTCTTACATTTATTATATCTAATTACCCATTTATTATATTTAACTACCATAGTGGGCCTTATTTAATAATATAGTGGATCTAGTCCACCTTACATTGAATGGCCTCCACTATTATCACTATGGGCCCTCTGGGTCCCCCCAATACCTCTCTAGCCACCTTACATTCCACCCCCCTTATGAAAGAGTTGTCCTCAATGCTTGATGTACAACCATATACCAGGGTCCCATGGATAAGTGTGGACCATAGTGATGAAGTATACTAGAGAACCATGGCTCCATTGAGAAATGGAAGTCACCATGCTGAAGTAGTTCAACTGCCATTGTAAACCAAGGTCCCATGTCCAAGTGCTCATGTGAACTCCACACGGAAGATATTGACACCCAATAACCAACTGAAAATGATGCTCCCAATACTGACACCTATCATGTGGATCCAAATAAGAATATCCATCCACATAGTGAGAGATGATCAAACATGAATCTGGAAGGAACAATACCATTGTAGAATATGTAGGCTGGATGTTGGTAACTAGCTCCTAATGTGGGACATTGATGTTATCTATAAAAGGTGGAGTAGAGTCATCAAATAAAATATGGAAGTGGTTGTCATCCCAAAAATGACAACTATCCATATACCAATCATCGCAATCGGCCTCAAAATCATACCAAGAATATTTTCTTGAGTATATTCATCCATGATATCCACCATAAGCAATCTCTTCTGCATGCTATCCAATGAATCTTGAATACTATGAAAACTATCATTGAGGCCATTTGCAAGGTCATGCAATTTGTCAAACACTTGGTCTTTGAATTCTTTAGTAATTTGTAGAATTTATTTGAGGGTTTGAGAAAAAATAGCCATCTAAGAACCCTATGAACTCTTCGGTCATGCAACCTTCATGAAAAAAACCAAAAAATAGACCAATAAGTTACGACAGAAAATCGCGGCTTTTCCTGGAAAAACCCTAAAAAACTGTTGAATTTAAAACGTTCATAACTTCACTTCCCAAACTCAGTTTTGGCTGTTTTTTTTTTGAAATTGGGTGAAATTGTGAGAGGAACTCAGATATGTAATTTATTTGGGCAAATTCAGCCTCCAACTGCTACCAAAAAAAAAAAAATCACGCCGCTGTCCATGGAAAAAACCTTGAAAAATTGTAGATTTTAAAACTTCAATATCTTGACTTCCCAGACTCCGTTTCGGACAATTTTGTTTTTCAAATTGGGTGTTTTTCTGAGAGGAACTCATATCTACAATAAATTTCTGCAAATTTTGCATAGAAATATACTAAAAATTTTTGGAATGTCACGGCCCTCTTTTTTATTCTCCGAAAAAAAATCTGCAAAAATAAAAAATATTTGCCCATAATGTTTTCCAAGGAAATTGCTCTGATACCAATTGTTAAGAACCCGAATAGATCTACAAATATAATCACCAAAAATATTGAATACACAATAGATCCACAGATCAAGATAGAAGAAACCACACTTTATTATTATACCAAACCCTTGAGGTAGGGAAACACCGTACAATGGATCCTATTATGGAAGGGATCCTCTCCTGTTCACTTACGTCTTCGAGGGGGCATCCTCTTATTGAGCTATCAATCTAAATACAATATTTCTCTTCATGTCCCATTACATTGCTTTAACCTCTTTATATAGTGCTACCATTACCTAAGAACATTCTAGAGGAATCTTCTAGAAGTAGAACCTTCTAAGAAGTCCTCTTACATTTATTATATCTAACTACCCATTTATTATATCTAACTACCATAGTGGACCTTTTTAATAATATAGTGGACCTAGTCCACCTTACATTGAATGACCTCAACTATTATCACTATGGGCCCTCTGGGTACCCACACTACCTCTCTAACTACCTTACAAACACAATCATGATAACTGACAACATATTGTTAGCCATTTGTACCATTTCACATCTTACTGAAGCCACTATCATTCATGTAGACAACATTACTAATGATAGCATAAAAAATATGACTGCAAATGAGATGATATGTTTGTAATATTTACACGACATTAGCTTATCTTGAAGTAAAAACTGTGATTGATTTTCCATTCTACAATCATCTCATGTTCTTGCTTAAGATTGATTACTTGACTTGAAACAATTATAGGTTTGTTTCTTGCTTGAGCCACCTTTCTTAATTGTTCCATAGTTTGAAGAGTTTTATTTTCTTTAACATGATGAGCATGAACCACATATTCTTGACTTGCTTTGGTTAAGTGATATTTATTCTTTGTCCTATAGAAGATTGCTTTACGATCATACAAGTATGGACTACCTAAGACCATTTCACATTCACTTAGTGGAACTAAATCACATGTTACCTCGTCCACATACTTAGATGAAATTGCAAATTTTAATGTGCACTGCTTGGTTATGTGCATTTGATGATTGTTTCTTATCCATTTAAGTGTGTAAGCATTATGATGCATCTGTCTTTTTAACTCCATTTTCCTAACCAATTCCTCGGAAATTAAGTTAGATTGAGATCCACTATCTATCAATGTGTCAACCTTAGTGTGCCTCATGATGACCCTTATGTGAAACAAGTTACTTCTACAATCAAATCCTTCACCAATTTTACCTGTCATACCAACCAATGAGACTTTATATTCATCACCTAAATCTGATGCCAAGTCTATGGGTTGAGTTGTTGCTACAACTATTTTCCTCCCTTTCTTTTCCTTGAACCACTTCGGTCTTTTCTCGGCATGTAATTGCCAACAATGGTCCTCATCATGCCCCTCTTTCTTGCAATACTTGCAAGAGGGATTCTCTTCCTTTCTTGCCACTGAATTTACTTCCTTCCATGCCACTTCCTTTTGTCCTCTTTCCCTTAAGATGATTCCCTTGATACACCAACACCTATTTTCCCTGCTTCAATGTATGTTGCTTGAACAAAAACCTCATCAAGATTAGTAGGTCCAAACATGAATACAATATTTTGACTATGTGCAGGTAAACCTCCTATATACTTCATAAGAGTTTCTTGGGTATGTAAAGGAATATCTAACATCAAGGTAGTTTTATGAAATCCATCTATGTACTCTTGCACTATTTTTCATTTTCTTAGTTTTAAAGCTTGTCATTCAATTAATGCTTTCTCTTTATAACCCAAAGGACATAATTGCTTCCTAAGTGAAAAAATGAAACTTTTCCATGATGGAAATACATTACCCACTTGTTGCGTTCCATTTTGCAACTTGCTTTGCCACCAGATGAGTGTTGTGCCTGCAAGTCTAAGTGATGCCAACTTGAACTGAGTTGCTTCATCCTTGATCTGTTGCACACTGCAATAAACCTCCATCTGTCTGACCCAATTTTCAATTATCTTTGCATTAATTTCACCATCATATATGGGCAATTCAACTTTAACATCAAGTTTTAATAAAGGCATTTCATTCTTATGTTTATGGACATGTTTCTTTGCATTGGATTTAGAACTTGAACTTGAAGAAGAAGGAGAAGAAGGAGGTAGAGATGGAGGTGAAGGAGTAATTTGAGGAGGATCCTCTCCTTCTTCACTTTTTTCCCTTTGAAGATTCACCAAGAACTAGTCTGTTTCATTCCAAGTAATCCTCATACAAAACCTTCATCATCTCTGACATGGCAAAGAATTTTTTTTGAAACTCTTTCCCATCCTGAGAAAGTCCCTGTTCCGATGCCATATTCTCACTTTGAGAAGTTCTCTTTCTCAATCCAATCAATGGATTCTCTTCAACAAGCTCACCTCCACCATGAAGCATCTTTTCCCTGGTTAACATGCAAAACTCAAATCCAAACATCAACTAGCTCTGATACCACTTGATCTGAAAATATCTTTTACACGACAATGGTTGAGTTATTAATGCATGTGTTAATTAACCAATTAGGAAGCTTAATGAAAGAGGAAGAAGTATAGAAGAATCATAATAGCCATATGCACATATACAGATTTGAAATAAATCATATAGCAATAACAAACCATAACACCAATATGATAATGGAGTTCAAAAATCTTGCCTACGTCTCCAGGCCTTTGTCTCAGTGGGTGAGGCTTTCTGATTTTTGTTAGAAGATTCAAAATTACATCACAACAGTTCCAAAGGGTTACAAAACTGATCTGGTCTTGTTCTACTAGATCTCTAGAACTCAACAGAAGAAACAAAATTCAAATCGGATGACTGGAGCTCCCAGAAATAGCCCGCATAGGTGCGCTCCTCAACAACTTCCCTGCATAAAAATGGCTTTGGCTTGGAAAATATTTAGCATAAACCTGCTCTAAATGTCCTCCCATGGCCTCAAGAAGTCTTGGTTTATACAAATCTGAAGTTGGTAACCATCTCCCAACTTCTCCCCAATATATGGCCTCATAAAGGGCCCAATATCTCCCAATAATGGAAAAAAAATCCGAAAACAGGCCTAAAATTCATAAAAATCACTATAGTATAGTTGAAAAACTACTTTATGGCTAATATTGGGTGCAATCCTCAAATTCACTGGCCCTTGGTCGTATAGGTGCGCCCTATGTGTCCTCATGCCAGGTGCTGGATTATTTGGCCCCTTAGTTCTCGGCTTTGGTCATATGGTGAAATCCCTGAATCCACGGGCTAAACATTGAACTGGCCCCTGGTCTAGCACCCTGGTCGGTGGGCTATCTCGACCGACCAGGTGCCAACCATATCAGTGCTAATCGTTGTGAAGTTGTGGAGCCGGGTCCTATGGAGTGACGTTATGGTAAGCCCAAAACCATGGGTATAATAAACCGCACCAACAGAAAGAGTAGGGTTATATTACTAGGCCATATGTGACTGCGCCATGGGCTGTGGCTAGACCCCAACCCTTTTCTGCCCGAACCACACTATAATCACACTTTAAATAAATACATTGTGCCATAGTTAATAAGAATCACCCACGGGTGGGTTGGCAAGCCCGACCTCTGCCAAATCATTAGCCCAAAAAGAGTTTGCGGGTTTGAAACGAACAAACTCCAAATAATTTTTCAAAGACCAATGAACCAATCCATGGGTGACACATGGAAACCCATGTCTAGGCCATGTGGCACCTCCTTATTTGTTTAAAATTTGATGCCACATGTCAAGTGTTGAATGGTCCACTTGTCTGTCACCTGTACCTGCCATGTGTCATACATACATGCCAATTGTTACCACTGCAAGGGTGACACATGTCACTCCCAGATTGGTCCAACTGTACCTACCACATCATCAGTTTGTACGCCCAGTCAAACTACCACGTCATCTGTATGGACCCTCCCACATCAATGGTACCGACCATGCCACATCATCACCAACTTTTCCTACCACATCATCCATACATATGTACGACTTGTACAATCAGTTGCCATGTGGCAATGTATGGATTGTACAATCATCATTTGGTTTTACCTGTTTGGAAAAATGAACAGATCACCATAACTTGAGCATACGATATCCGTTTGAGCCATTTCAAGTTGCTTTGGGTTCATATTGACGAGGCCTACACACACGTCCATTTTGAAGCCATTATGAGAACTTTGGTTTTTAGGCCTTTCTGAGCCCCATCAAGCTCCTAGATCTGATTCTAGATCAGATACATTATTGTAGCCATGGATTATTTCACTAAATGGGTTGAGGAGATGCCTACATTTGATAATACCAGAAAACTATAGTGTTGTTCATATTCAATCATATCGTTACTAGATTTGGTGTCCCTCAAGCCATCGTCACTGAACATGGTAGTCATTTTCGCAATTTCATGATGTCTGAACTTACCGAGAAGTTGGGTATTTGGAATGAAAACTCAACACCTTACTATCCATAGTAAAATGGCTCGGTTGAAGCAATCAACAAAATTCTCACTATTATTCTTCGACGGATGGTAGGAATTCACAAATCAAGATGGCACACGATGCTTTTCTCAGAATAATGGGCCTACCAAACATTCGTTAATTTTGCTACAAGGTTCACACATTTTCAGTTAGTATATGGTATTGAAGCTCTTATGTCGATTGAATTTGAAATCCCATCCTTAAAACAAGTTGTCGAACTTCTCCCTAACACCTCAACAGAAGAGGAACATCTCTTGTATTTGATGCAATTAGAAGAGACTCACCATGATGTTGCTTTAGTCATAGAAACTCAGAAGAAATGTTTCAAAGCTCAATATGACAAGCATGCCAAACCACGTGTTTTTTCTGAGGGTGATTTAGTTCTCCTTTACCAACAAGATCGTGACTTATTAGGGGCCAGTAAATTCAAGCCCATGTGGCATGGCCCGTATATCGTTAAACGAGTGTTGGATAAAGGGGCTTATGAGTTGGTAGATTATAATGGAATTCCTTTGAGTGAACCCAGAAATGGGATTTACTTGAAGAAGCACTATGCTTAAACTATTTTTGCATGAGTGCTTTGTATTTTTAGTGTATCATACTCTAGT
>ML789583.1:161536-202012 GCA_009831015.1 Picea engelmannii
GCATTGTGCTTGGTTTCCATATGTCAGTGTCTTCGCTACCCTATGTCGGCTTTGTTTATGGTGCTAGTCGCAGTAATCAAAACTTGACATCTTCTGCATGGGAAATATATGCAGCTACGGATGAGTTGATCTGTCTACATGATTTTTCCCTTGGTTGTGCAACTAATAATATTGCGGAATACAGTTAAGTTATCGAGTTGTTAACTGACACCATTTCATTTGGCATCTGTCATCTTGTTGTATGACTTGATTCACAATTTAATCCGGATTTAGGAACGGAACAAATTGATTAACAGACTGAATACAATAAACACAGAGATATGAAGAATAACATAAACATCCAGTGAACAATATCTTATATTAAATAATGAAATATGTTGAAACTGTAAAACTGTAGGACTGAAACACGTGCTCGAATGGTGGTAGCTATCTCTAAGAGGAGATGTGGCTTCTATGTGCATCCATATGATAAGAATGGATTACAATGAGGCTCCATAGGCCTTTTTGATATTACTCATGAATTCCAAAACCCTATACATCCAAAAACCTAACCCTAGAAGGTGAAACGCCAAAATTCATGTGGGCCCTATGGGTAAGTTGGTGTAATTTGGTACCTCAACTTCTAAGGGTCGTAACGTTTGCACACAACCTCTATTTTAGGCATGTGATAGCCTGTTGGAAAGGTATTTCAGATAACTACACATTCTATCGTCAAACTCTAACTCTGTCTACAATTTGATTGTGGAGAGCCAAAAAAACAATGTTTAGGGCCCCAAAACGGCCCTTGAAGTACAAGAAGATGTGTTGACATGAAAACATAAAACATAATCCAGTTGGATTAGGCGAGCGACCACCTGTATCCACCTGGAGGATGTGTGTGGATTTAGACAAGCCCGAAAGGATAAAACTCACAATTACAAAGCAATACAGAAGAACATGTTGAAAAACAATGGACACGAGGATCTAGTTGGAATAGGTGGGTGGCCTCCAGTATCCACCTGGATCAATCCTCCCCCCTTAGGAAGCAATGTTATCCATTGCATTGAGTTCCTCCATCAAGTGAGGAAAATTCTATTGGATTTGGACCCGAGTGAATCACTTTCATTGGTGTAGGAGTTTCCCTACCTTGAAAACCTGATAAAGTTGGATCTGTTGTTGGCGCATGCCCTTGACCTATTTTTCCACTATTTGATCAGTGGATGCTTTTTCCATGTAGTCATGGTTGATATCTGTTGGTTTCAGTTTTTCTACGATCTCAGAGGTGTCCAATAATGGGGGAAGATATGGTCGAAGGAGGTCTGCATTGAATACTGGATGCAGACTAAGGAAGGGTGGAGTGTTGAGCTCAAAAGAATTGCTACCCACAGCCTTGGTGATATTGTAAGGCCCATAACAAAGTGGAAAAATCTTCCTATGGGGCCCAATGAGACACTCCTTATGCAAATGTAACCAAACTTTTTTCCAACCTGAAACTAGTGTGGTACCCTCTGTTGATCATGGCGATCCTTGTACTTAGCATTGGATTTCTGAAAAATCTCCTAGACCTGTTGGCAGATGTGTTGAATCCACTCAATGAATCTGGTGGCTTTGTTGATCGCAGACTAATCCAGGGAAGATTTTTTCTTTGCGGTGGCAAGAGGAAGTGCAACATCAATTGGTCCCAAGGATTGGAATCCTAGACCCACCTGAAATGGGCTATGACCGGTGGAACTATGGAGATCTCTGTTGTAAATTTGATGGAAATATGGGAGACTCTCATCCCATGTACATGGATGCTTAGAATTGTACATGTGTAGGATGTGTACAATCATCCGATTGATGACCTCTGTTTGACCATCAGTTTGGAGGTGGAAAGTAGTGGATTTTATGAGCTTGGTGTCCAACAGAGACCAGAGACTTGACCAAAAGGTGTTGAGGAACTTGTTGTCTTGGTCGGAGATGATGGTATGTGGTATCCCAAAGTGGACCCACACTCATTCAAAGAAGATCTTAGAAGTATCTATCGTTGTGACATTCTTCTTATAGGCTGTGAGGATGGCCATCTTCGAAAACCAATCAACGACCACAAACACGCAGTCATTTCCTTGCTTGGTGGATAGAAAGCCAGACATGTAATCCATTGTGATGGATTCCCAAGGGTTCTCGCGAATAGGAAGAGAGGTGTATAAACCTTTATTCTTGATGGTTGGCTTGTAAATGACACATGCATTGCAAGATATGATATACTTGTTGATGTCCTATCAAAGTTTTGGCCAATAAAAATGTTTTTGAAGAACGGCCACAGTTTTACCCATGCCAAAATGTCCTGCCACCCGACTATAGTGAGATTCCCAAATAAGCTTTGAAAACTCTCTTGTAGGAACAAAAAGATGGCCCAGGTGGCATAAGAGTCTATCTTGAATGTGAAAATCAGTGACAGTTGCACCTGTACCCAAGAGCTAATAGGTGGTGGTGAAGTATGGATCTTGCTGATAAAGTTGGGGCCACTCAGATGCTTCATGTCCATAGGAATGGAGTATAGTGGTGAGTGCATCCACAGGAGGCTGAATGAGGCAGTGAGTGAGACAATTGTAGATGCATGTCTTATACTTGATGTTGAGATGGAACTACTGCAGGTAGGTGGACCACTTCTGATGGTGGTCGTTCTGTAATTTCCCCTGCGTCTGTATGAACTGCAGAGGCTTGTGATTAGTGTGTATGATTGTCTCTTTCCCCAGAATGTAATGTTTCCATTGACGAAATTCTTGTACAATGGAATACATTTTCTTATCATAGGTGGGGTATTTACAGACAGTATCAGAGAGTGTCTCACTATGGTATGCCAACAGATGCTTGTGTTGAGTGAGAACTACACCCACAACATAGTCAGATGCATCAGTCTCAATATCGAATGGTTGTTGAAGATTGGGCAAGGAGAGTATTGGAGCTGGGTACAAGTGATACTTTAGATCATTGAATGCTCATTGTTTCTTCTTCCCCCACATGAAATTTTCTCTACCAGCGCCCTTGGTCACCTGGGTGAGGGCCCATCCAATATGGGAGAATCCCAACACGAACCCTCGACAGAACTTGGCTAGTCCCAAATATATTTGAAGCTCGGTCAGTGTGGTCATGGTTGGCTAGTCATGGATGACTTGGATCTTAGCTAGATCAACATGTACCCCATTTTGATCAATAATGTAGCCCAAGTATTGGACCCTGTTCATGCCAAAAGAGCATTTTTCCAAGTTGGCATAAAGCTTGTGTTGTTGCAGAGTGCTCAAAACCTGTTGAATACGCTGCATGCGGTCCTCCCACGTTCTGCTGAAGATGAGGATGTAATCCAAATGTACTACCACAAAGGAGTTGGTGAAGGTTCTCAATACATCATCCATCAACCTCATGAAAGTGGCTGGTGCATTTGTTAATCCAAATGGCATGACTAGCCATTTGTACAGATCTTCTTTAGACTTGAAGGTTGTCTTCCATACATCAGTTGGTTCGATGGGAACATGATGGTAGCAATACTTTAGGTCAATATTGCTAAAGAAATTCCCCCCCTTGAGTTGCTCAAGAAGTTCATCAATCCTGGGAATGAGGTAGCGGTTCCTGATTGTGATTTTGTTTAAGGCTCTATAATCAATGTAGAGTCACCAAGTCCCGTCCTTCTTTTGCACCAGTACAATCGGGCTTCCACAAGGGGAGGAGTTGGGCATGATGTGCCCCTTTTGAAGAATCTCTTGGATCTGATGCCTGATTTCGTCATTCTCCATCAACGAGCATCGATAGACTAGTCCATTAGGTAGAGGTGCATCGGGCTTCAAATCAATTGGATGCTTGAATTGGCAGTGTGTCGATACCCCTGTAGGTGAGGCGAAGATGTCTCTATATTCTTCCATGATCCCGTCCACTTTCTTTTGCTGAAAAGAGAGACACTGTGTAGAGGCCACAGATGTGGTGGTGACCTTCTTCTTACTATGAGAACGGATCACAAAGAAGACAAACTTTCCAGTCTATGAAATGAACTTACTGCATTGCTTAGAAGAGATTAAATAAATAGTAGTAGGCGGTGCTACCTATGGGATCCTATACAATTTTCTACCCAAAGTAATAATAACACTATGGGGTCTAGACTCATACATAGAATGATGCTTCCAAAGATATGGTTGTCCTAAAAGAACATCACAAACTTCAAGGGGAGAAATATCACACAGTACCTCATCTTTTAAAGGCTTTATGTTATAGGGAAGACGACATTGTTGTCTGACACAAAGATCTCTTCCTTGGCGAATCCAGTCGATGGTGTAGGGATTCAGGTGTGGTTTCATTGACAGGTCTAGCTGCTTGACGACCTCTTCTAAAATCAGGTTCTTCTAACTATTGTTTTCAACAATGAAATGAATTAGATCCCCCTTGACCCACATCTACGAGTGAAAGAGGCGTTCTCCTTCCTCTGGTTCCTCTGGTTCCTCTGGTTCGCTTGGTCGAAATTTGGTGGTAGTGACAGTGGCAATGGGTTCAACATCGATAATCTGCTTCCCTCCTTCAAGATTTGAATCATAATCAGAATCAACCGATGACTCGAAATGCTTCAGCTTGACCACGAGGGACTGCTTGGAGCGACATTCTTCGGTGTTGTGACAAAGAATTTTATGGTACTTACACCATTTTTCTCGTGTCCTTCTTTGTCTTCTCATTTCCCTTCTTGTGTTGCATATTGGACTGGTTATCTTGAGCATGACCATCTCAACTTGGTCCCTTGATGTGTGGTTTGGGGCTGCCTTTTTCTTGCTTCGGCTATGAGTGGTTTGCAGATCCAAACTCTTGTCGTTTCTTCTTAAATTTATACTCGATCTCAACAATGTATCTATAAGTCGTGCCCAATGAGGCAATGTCCAGGAACTTCATTTCTGTTTGAATGTATCTATGAAAACTATCGTGGTATTTGAGCACCAGATGATGCTCATAGTCTTTGATACCCAATTTGGTGCGCAGGGTATGGAAAATATTGGTGAAATATGGTATTGTCTGGTCCCTTTCTTGATGTAGGGTGGTCCATCTGGTGTATTGGTCCTTGTAGCTTCCAACAGGGTAGTATTGTTCTTTAATGGCGTCCTGGAAGAAATCCCATGTAGGGGCCACCACAAACATTGTATATTCCTCCATGACCCTTTTCTTAGAGTAAGTATCCCACCAGTCTTTAACATGGGGAATGACCTTGTGGAGTGAAAAAGTGATATCTTCCCTATCAAAAAAATTGTGGACCAAAAAATATCCTTCAAGCATATTCAACCATTTGTCTACAACATCAAAATGGAATATCAAAATTTACCTATAGCTTGAAGGGGATTGCATGGCCGCTTGATGAATATTCTTCTCTTGTGAGCAGTCGTCGAAGGATCTACGCAAAGTTGTCCATCATTTCATTCCTTTGTCACGCAAGGCCTTCCTTGAGCAACATTTTAATAGGATCTCCTACTCCATCATATTTATTTTCATCCCCCATGGATTTTTGTCGGGTTCGACACGACCGATCTTGTAATGGCTCGATTGGTTCGAGTTCCAACTTCTTGTACCCAGATCTTGTAAGGGACATGCATGAAGAAAAATAAATGAAAAGAAAATCGCTCTGATACCACTAATTCAGATTTAGGAATAGAACGAACTGATTAACAAACTAAATACAATAAACACAAAGATATGAAGAATAACACAAACATCCAGTGAACAATATCTTCTATTAAATAATGAAATAGGTTGAAACTGTAAAACTGCAGGACTAAAACACTTACTCGAATGGTGTTAGTTATCTCTGAGAAGAGATGTGGCTTCTACGCCCATCCGTATAAGAAAAGTGGATTACAATGAGGCTCCAGAGGGATTTGATAGTACTCACGAATTCAAAAACCCTAGACATATGAAAACCTAACCCTAGAAGGTGAAATGCCAAAATTCATGTGGGTCCTATGGGTAAGTTGGTGTAATTTGGTACCTCAACTTCCAAGGGTCATAACTTTTACATATGACCTCTCTTTTAGGTGTGTGATAACCCGTTGGAAAGGTATTTCAGAGAGCTACACATTCTTCTATCAAACTTTGACTTTGTCTATAGTTTGATTGTGGTGAGCCAAAAAAAAACAACATTTAGGGCCCCAAAACGACCCTAGAAGGACAACAAGATGTGCTGACACGAAAACATACAACATAAGCTAATTAGATTAGGCAAGCAACCAACCGTATCCACCTGGAGGATGTGTCGGGATTCAGACATCCCTGGAAGCGTAGAAATCACAATTACAAAGCAGTATAGAAGAACATGTTGAACACAAACGGGCATAAGGAGCCAGTTGGAATAGGTGGGTGGCCACCAATATTCACCTGGATCACAATTAGTAGTGTTGCAATTGAGTAATGTTTATTCCATCTGAAGTCCTACATTGTTACGGGTATACTTAAGAATTCGCCTCTTGGAAAGACATTTTGATTATATGGAGTATCAACATATTCCTAGATGTCTAAACACATTAACAGATGCATTGGATAATTATGTTTTAGACAGACATTTGCACCATTTATAAATCCAAACACACATTTAAAAATACAAGTAAGATGGCAGGAAATTTATATTAATATGTCAAAAGTTACAAAAAGTGTTTGTCCTCAGACCAAAATGTAAAAATAGTGAAGCTCGTGGCTTCATATACATAAGCATCAAGGATTTTGCTCGCTGTAACAAACGATTGCCCATGCCACTCTATGGAAGAGTCGACCAATAGATTTTGATACGCCAACTGTATGGAGTTGGTAGTGTCAAGGTACTTCATCCACCGTGATGTCAAGGATGTTCATGGTTAATGTTAGCACTGAGAGTCACCCTCTGACTGCAAGAGGATAATCCCAGTACCCATAAAAATAAATTAAAAGGATTAAAATGGTTTGAGAAGGTGGATCAGTGATGTAGAGAGAGGAAAAGATAACAGAAGTAATTGAAAATCAGTTCAAGACCATCGGGCTATGGAGTCATAAGTATCATGGATAAGGAAGACATTTAAACCGCCTATCAGAAAAAAGGATTAATGTGGTGATGAGGAGAAGAAGACATAAAATTTTTGGTGAACCATGAAATATGGGCATGATAGCAACAGATCCTCCATCGCCTCAGGGACCCATAAATCAGATAGATTACATCTAGACAATGAGAAAAACTGAGAAAATATGACGAACCATGAAATATGGGCATGATAGAAAAAAAACCTCCATCACCTTAGGGATCCATAAATCAAAGAGATTACATTCAGACGAGAAGGAAAAAAAATAAAATCTGACGAACCATGAAAGATGGGCATGATAGCAACAAAAACTCCATCGCCTTAGGAATCCATAAATCAGAGAGATTACATTCAAACAAGAAGGAAAAAAAAGAAAATATAATGAACCATGAAAGATGGACATGATAGCAACAAAACCTCCATCACCTTAGGAATCCATAAATTAGAGAGATTACATTCAGAGAAGAAGGAAAATAGAAATAGTGTGTATACTAAGAAGACGGTCTGATAAAAACGATTCAAAGGAATCTTCAATAAAATATATTTACAATCCAAGCCCTCAGGCATACAAAATGAAAAATTACATATCCCTGCTCCTGAAAATCACTCNGTCAGGAGTGTGACCTGGGTATCTCGTTCAATGCTTTCATCTGCGCATTCTTCTATCATACTGTGAATGTATTCCTTTTTCATTTGCAAACTCAGATTAGCATGGGTCTATATTCCCTATGTGGTACCACATGATGATAGTCTAGTCCTCTCAGCCATGTATTCTATCCCTTCAATTTATGGACCGAGTTGAGGTTTTAGCTACCAGTCCTTTTCCATTAACCGAATCCTCCTCGGGATCGGGGCGTGGCTCAATGACTAGAGGATCGCCATGCGTTTCTCTTGGATTAGACGTTATATAAGCACATGATTGTGGGTCCGTCAAAGGTGGTTTGGATTCACACCGCTTTTGAGCATACAATTCACCACCTTCCACCACATAGCTCTTTTAATATGCCACGATTTCAATTGCAGGACCGCTCAAGAATTTTATCGTTTGAGCCTGTTGTGTCCTCAGAATGAAACGTGGCCATTGATATGGTCACGATATGTGATCTGGGAACTCCTGCTGAATTTAGCACCATCGCTAAAGTTTATCCACCTGTCGATTTTAGGATCATTCTAACCATGCTGGGAGATGGTGCTAATTTTGGCGTTGAACAAGAACACTTCCTAGAGGATGATTTGACATGGTGGCCTTACGTCACTATGATGATGTTTCATGAAAAGAGAGGCAACACGCATCACTTGGAAACAACCGGATGATATGCCCAAAGGTGCCTAGACTGAGTGCCACATGTCATCGCCAGATGGATGCCATGTGTCATGACTGATGAGAGTGCCACATATTTTTACTGATGACTACCACGTACTTTGGCACTTCAGAACTTGGGGGTGGTATGCATGTAGAGTTGGAGCTCTGAAGCGAACAACGATCGTTGATATCAGGACACGTGACATGGATCTATTAACTCTGGGAGAAAACACTCTGGATGAAAACGAGAGCGAGGAAGTTGAAACTCTGGAAGCCCGGAGTCCCGAAACAAACTACCACCATTATATTTGTATGGAAACGTGACAATGATCTATGGTCTTTGGGAGGAAACGCTCTGGATGAAAGAAAGAAGGGAGGAGATAAAACTCTCGAAGTTTTTATTCCTGAAGTAAATGTTGATCGTCTGATATGGAGGAACATGCGGTGCTTGATCTGCAACTTTGGGAAAAAATAACTTCGGAGGAAAATGAGAGTGGAGAAGCTGAAACTCCCAAAGACTGAAATCTCGAAGTAAATCATGATCAACCAATCAGAAAGGATGCGTGGTGCTTTATCTGTGATTTTGGGCCAAATCACTTCAGAGGAAAATGGGAGTGGGGAAGCCAAAACTCTCGAAGTTGAAACTCCCGAAGTAAATCATGACCGTTCGATCTGAAAGGACGTGTGGCACTTGATCCGTGACTTTAGGAAAAATCAGTTCAGGGGAAAATGGAAGTGGAGAAGCTAAAACTCCCAAAGATCGAACTCTCGAAGTGAATCATGACCATCGGATCTAGAAGGACACGTGGCATTTGATCTGTGACTTCGGGTCTTCCACCTAGTCTTTAAACCTTGCGCAACTTTGACATGTCGAATACACGCGAGTCATTTATTTGAACTGCTCCTAGGATCTTCGTCTTTGAAAATTGAACCCGACCACTTCTTGTATTTCAGCCCCAAAATAGACTGCTCTGAATGTTGTGCTTATGCTTATGGATGTTTATGCATAGACCACAGAATTGGTCATCTTGCAACCTTTTGACAACTATATGTGATAACAGTTAATCCCTCTAGGTTATGTTTGATCTCCTCGAGATCCTCAGAAGCCACTCATCGACCCACCATGACACCTATCTCTCCTCATCTTTGAATAGGATATGATCCTGGAGGACGATAGGGCACCACATCTACATTGTTGAGAGAACTTGATCAGTCTTGGATAAATGACAAAAACATTTTATAATGAAAATATGAAAAACAACAAATAATGAAAAAATTCTTCTTACCTATGTCTCCCCACTGAGATCCCTCAAGTAATTCCAAGTCAGGGTCCACACAGAATTTGGTCTTGGAATAAGCATAGTCCTCAACCATAATTAGCTTATCTCTCATCCACTGGAAGAAAGCTTCATCATATTTGACAATTGGCATGCCACCATGTCGGGCCATCAAAACCACCCATCTTTTCATCTGAGGATCTTATGGAGTGATTATTCCTCACTCCACCCGTAGGCTTAATACGAGGACCCTTTCCAAGAAGAAGGATACCAAAATGGATCCATAGAAAAACTGTTTCAATCGACCGTTCTGACACTTTTTCATTTGTTTCTTCATGTTCTTCAAAAGGCACTCGTACTAATTGAATACCCAGGGCTCCATACACTCTATAGAATATTGAAAGTGACTTTGTAAATCCATGTGTGGAGTCACACTCTGTGCCATTTGAGTGATAGTGTAGAGGATAGTTCTCAATGGTAAATATCGAACATCCTTAATGGAAACCTTTCCACTATGATTTATGCGCCTGGCACATAGTGATGTGCAAAGTAATAGTCAATGGGTTCTCCACCACCCCTTCTTCCCTATAGTGACACCCAAGAGTCTCAACGAGACAAACCCATAAAAAATTAAATGTCATCTATCTCCAAGGTAAGTGTATTCACACCCATGTGAAAGGATTGTTCATTGACATCTCACATGTGGACTAGGTACTCCAATAGATTCAGTTGGGCTCTCATGCCCTGAACTTTGAAAAATTTGAGCAAACCACACTCTCGGAGTGCCATGATTGTGCCTGGGTCATTCTTGACAAAGTAGTCTTCTTACTCGTGCTCACGTTCCCTCCAATCGAGCATAATCACTGAGGAAAACCTGCCAAACAACATCAAAGTATGATTAGATTCATCAAAATCCAAAAGTTGGAAGTTTTCCTAACTCATTTTCTTTTTTCAAAATTTGAGTTGTTGTCGTTGTAGGGGCTCTCTTTTACACAAAGCGACATCATCGCACCCTAGTTGTTTATCCCTTGCAACAATTTGGGATCGTTTCAGTTCACGATAGTGTTAGCCTATGATGATCTCAAAGTGAAATGACTCCAAAAAAATTGACCATAACTAAAAAATAAACCATTAAAAATGAAAATTTAAACCATGAAAAGTGAAAGGAGAAGGAGAATACCTTTTTGATGGAAGCGGTTAGAGAAATGGTCCACCAGGTGCTCCATAATCATTTCTTGAAATTTGGAAGAAAATGAGGTTTTTTGGTACTATTTGGGTGAAATTTCAAAATGAAATGGTAAATGAATCAATTTGACCTATTATTCACTTTTTACCATTTTAATTGCAAATTAAATTCATTTTTGAATAATTTTACCTATGCCCTAAGTCTAATGAACTTTGCAAAGTGAATTTATTACAGATTGAAATATCTAAGGACCAGAGGTTTGACATGGATCCTCCATTTTTGGTCGTTTTTGTGTGTTTTTCTTATGTACATATACTTTTAGGGTTCTTTAGGAAAAACTCTGAGCACGATCTTAATTCTTTCTCACACTCATGAAACCATGAGAATGCAATCGAGTAACCTTTTATCACTTTTTATAACAGACATTGGTAATACGAAAAACTAACCCTATGAAGTATCCTTTAAAGATCTTTTCAATCTCCCTAAATACGAAAAGATAGTCGTGCGACCTTGATCTTTTCACGCTCATAAAAGTATTTGAAAAAAACGTCTGATGAGTGGTAGATTATGTCTTTTTTGGTCTCATGAGACTAACTTACGAAAAAGGACATTGTGGAGTTTTCTTTAATTGTTTTTCAGACTCTCTAAACATGAAAAACCCCTGAGTTTTCTTTCTTTGGACTCGTCAAACAAGCATTGAAAGTCCCATATGGAACCGAACCACTCCTTCCTAGAGTTCATTAAAAATACTACGAGGGAATCATCCGAAGGATGAGCTTAGATTACAAGCATATGTTATCCTCCTCAAGATTGCATAAAAATAAAGAGGTACTTGCTAGAAATGGTGGGGGGGAAATTGGAAAAGAAATGTATATCTGTATCTATGTTAGTGGCAGCATGTCGCTCTTGAACATGACACCCCCCTTCATCTTTGTATCTGGGTTGGGAGATCCATTTGTCTCTCGTTTGACCATCCATAAGTACATATGTTGGGTCCTCCTTGAATCAATACTGCCAAGACAATTTTCATGTCGTTCATATGTTCAAGAGAAGTCCAACCTAAACAATCCTTCTATCAAGTCGGCCATCTGCAGTTCTAAATTTTATACCATGCCAGCCTTCCCTGAGTTAGTTCTAAATCACTTCATACTTCGATCTACTTCAAATATGTTACATATTTTGTGTCATTGATGGGGGATACATTAAGGCCCTCCTATGATGAGTCTTTTCATGTCGAATTCAACTCATTATCCGAGAACAAGACTTAGAAATAATTTAGTACCTCTGAACCTGCATCTCCTCAATGTCAGGTTCACATCATTGGCCTCTAATTAGAAGATTCCATCGAGTGTTCGACTTCAAATCATTCATTCACATTCGTTGGATTGTACTTGAGTACCTTGGGAGTCATTGACATCAATGGTGATTTCCCTTTCACTTTATAACAATTTTCATTAATGATTGGTAATCAAGTGGTTTCTACCATGTTTGACTTAGAATCTTGTAATCACATGGCCAGATTCGTACTTATGCACGATAGAAATGAAGACCCTGGATATCACCATATCGGTCTAGGTTGCAATGGAATATTCATGAGTTTACACTGACACATAGATCCATTGTGTATGTCTTGTGTCTATGTCCGAATTTGAATTCTTAAAGAGCATAGATCCATAGTGTATTTCGCGTGGCTATGTTGAATCATGATGACATGGATCCACAATGTATGTTTAGTGTCCATGAATCACTTGAAACTTATGAATAGAGTCACTTGTAGTATGAGTATGGGAATGCCTACCTCATAATATGGTATATTATTATGCAGATGCTTGATTGTTTGCAGGTTCCCGACCGATACGCTCCTTGTTTTCGACACACACATTATACAAAGTATTTCAGTTGTCACAAGTTCCAAATTCATACTTTGGGGGGAATTATTTTACTCATTATTTTGGTCACCCCGGTGATCAAATTAAAATATGTGCATGACTCACTTCCATGCCCTGAAAACACTAAAAAAGACTCTCTCCATGAGAAAAGTGGATTATCTTTTCTTCCTTAAAAACTATGTTAAAGGAGATCGTCACACCCTGCTATATGCTTGGGGTGCGATGATGCTTAATCGTCACATGCTGCACCAAAAATGGATTGTGGCATCATCACAGGCTTCCTATGCATAGGGTGTGATGATGCTTAAACAAGAGGAAAAGTGAAATTCAGAAGGTTCTAGAAGGGAATCTTCTAGAAGATGAGGTGGTCTCCGATCGATTTGGATCTTACTCACTTCTCTGATTTAGTGGGATCATCCTTATATCCTCATCCATCCCTCTTTCACCCTATATAAAGAGGGATATATTATGTAAAAGGACAAGGATTACTTATGCGTGAAGAACTCTGCTATAGATTATACTTGAGACATCTTTTCTTTATCTCTTTAAGTCGGGTTGTGGATCTTCTTCATCAAAGGTATTAGAGAAAAGGTGTGTTTGTTGAAGAAAAGAGCCATTGGAAGGGACCTTGCAACATCAAGCCATGGGTTGTACTCTCCACTTTCATTTAATATAATGCATCAATATATTTCTTCCCTATAAAGGTGTCTTTACTTTTATTGTATAACTCCTTGATCTTATACATAGAATTCATTGGAATATATATATCGTTCTTCTCTCTCTTTGTTGGTTTGTTCTTCTTAAATAGATTCACCATCTCACAAATCCAAATATGGAGTGACAAGGATGACACTAGCGAGGATAAAATGTCATTTAAAAGGTATGTCATTTGTCCCTCTTTAAACTAGTTTATGTGACAATGAAATCTAAGGTGAAGTTTGTATTCTGCCTTGTTTTGTTCTAGCTTATTGTTGAAGTTAGGGAGATTAGTTTGTGTCTGCACTTAATGATTTCTCCAATAACACCGGTTCCCTGGATTGAATGGGTGTCCAACCCTACTCCCATGAATTAAAAACAAGGAACCATTCACGTATGTATGGATTTTCGAGACCTGAACAAGGATTTTCCTAAATATAACTTCTCAACTCCTTTCATTGACCAAATTCTTGATGAGTGTGCAGGAAGCGAAATCTTTTATTTTATGGACGGATTTCCAGGGTATAATCAAATTCAAATCAAACTTGAGGATCAACATAAGACGACGTAAGCAAGATGTTGTGGATTATCTCACATGGACATTTCAGAACTGTGATGGAAATAATAAGACTAGGTCGATGACAACAGTGAGATGAGAAGCAGTGATAATGTCGATGATCTAATGACATCGTCCTCTGAATAATCTGTGAGTGAAGATGATGAATCAATGGTCAAAGAAGAGAAACCAGGTATGCCTCAACATCAAGTCATTGGACAGTATGGGGACTTGACTTAGAAGTTGAACCATGCACACCTTCATCTCAAATTTTAATCTCTGTTAAAGGTTGTCATGATCGTCCTCCAACTCCACGATTTGATAAGAGAAAAAGATATGAAATTCACAATTAGAAGTTTTTCAGAACATAAATCAAATCTGACATTTTCCTCGGATATCTTTCCAAAACCCACGAGTTCTTCACCTTCAAGATTTGGGAAACAGTGCGGATATACAATCTCGATGGAGACCTTGTTTGCAATTTGGATGATCATTGTGTAAGCATGAGTCAAGATTCCATTGAACTCACCTACATCTTTGATTGTCTTATCTATGTTACCTCCGATGAAGAGATCATAATATCTTACTGCAAATCTGGTATGGGTTCCTCCATTAATGTGAGCAATCTACGGATAGGAAAGTGCCTGGGGAAGATTGCTAATAAGAAATTCGACTCTGAAATTATCACCTTGCTCACATATGATGATTGCAGATATGAATAAGGCGAAGTATTAGAAACCGTCTGATCAAACAATCAATGGTGGCGATTAACTTGCCAATTGGGATTTATCCCACATTGGAAGTGTGGAAAAGTGTAAGTGGGTTTATATTGATAGCCCTCACTATGCCTATTCGACGCGTAGTGCGTGTTAGGATATTTAGACACTTAGGAGTTAGTT
Organism: Picea engelmannii; assembly: GCA_009831015.1. NCBI lineage: Eukaryota > Viridiplantae > Streptophyta > Pinopsida > Pinales > Pinaceae > Picea > Picea engelmannii. The sequence goes on from ML789583.1 coordinate 176,371, forward strand.
AAGATCTACTTGGTCTAATGTGTCGTTAGGTAAAAGTGTGTTTCTTAGTGTGTTTATTTAGTATGCATTTGTAGTTAGGAAATCCGACGGTCATGATATGTTCCCGACATAGAGTGATCCGACGGTTCATACTCTCTTTGATCTTAATGGCCATTGATCTGTGGCTTAACACCCAATTGGTCCATGATCTTAAAGAGCATGGAGAGTCATTTTTTGACGATCGATTGTGAGAAACTCTCTTGTAAAATCTCTCTGTAATCTTTTTTTTTGCATTAATAAACTACTCCAAGTGGTCGCGTTGGTTGGGGTCGTGGATGTTTCTCCGTAGGGGTTTTACCACGTGAAAACATCAGTGTGTTGATCTTTAATATTGTTATGTGAGTGGTTACTAAAGGTGTTAGTACTCTGTTGGAATACCCTTTTTTTCAAACATGGTATCAGAGCCTGTTTGAAGACATGCTTTTGTTGTAGATCGATATCGTGAAGCCGAGTTTCCTCATCTCAATTTTATGTCATTTCCGCACATTTTTGGGTCGAGAGGACTATTCCATTGCGTATGGAGCACTCGTTTAAGTTAGGAACACTTCCTGTTCCACTCGAAAAGGTTTCTATTTGCCCAAGATACGACAATTACAGTCAGATCTGGAGGTATAAATCCTGAATACGCATTTTAAATTTTTTTTCAAAGTATTATTTTGGTTTTTATTTCGGTTTGATATTATTTGTTTTCGGGTTTCTACTCTTTTAGATTTTTGTATGCTCTTTTCCCTTCTCCTTGTGTGATTTCAGAAAATCAAAAACATATAGGAAAAAGTGCATCTTCTGGGTAAGCTAACCGAGATCTAACCCTTCTTGTCATCGAGAAGCGAAATTTTTTTCTTGTGTGAAAAGAGATTTTTTTTGGCACGTTCTCCAAGGCCGTCAACAACAACAACAACAAAAACACTCTTGTGAAACAATACAATATGTTTTTCTAGAACATTTGGTTAAAAATTGTCTTATTAAGTAAGAGGTCTTGAGTTCAAGTTTCTCTTTTGTTACTTTTTTTGAAAAAGTTCATGCTAAAATTGTAAAGTGTATTTCACTTCAAGTATAAAAGTGAATCACTATAAGTAGATTTAATATTTTATTTTAGAGTTATTTATTTTTCATGAAGTAACTTCATTGTAAAAGTGCTCCCCACTTCTTTTTATAAAAGTGGTTTAGTTCATAAATAAACTTACACCACCACGTGGTCCTTTGGTTACCGTTTATGTCTTTTTTAAAAAGGGCATAACTCTCACATCCGAAGTCCGTTTTAAGTGTGGTTTTTTTTTAAACCGCATAAATTTTCGAGATATTTCCATTCATATCACCAGTTTCATTTTTAAATCCATATTATCTACATATTTAATATGGCTTCTACAAGTAATCTCTTACTTACCAACACCAACTACTTCCAATGGAAATCCCATATGGATGATTTATTAAGAAGTAAAGGCTTGTACCAGATTACCTTGGGAAAGGAAACAACACCCATTGATGCTGATAATAAATCCAAATGGGATAATAGGAATGAAGAAGCACGTGGATTAATCAGAATGTCTATCTCTCTTGATTTAAGGTTCCACCTTCAATCAATTGATAAACCCAAAGAAGCTTGGGAAATGATTGAATCTGTGTTTGGTAAACACAATATTATTCAAGCACAACAATTAGAAAATCAAGTATTAAATTTAATTCCAAGTGATTTTTCTTGCATTGAAGACTATCTATCTAAGTTTAAAACACTCATAAATTTATGTGAATAATGTAAGATAAATATAGACGAAGATCGTTGCATCTATATTATTCTTTCTAAGCTAGGTAGTGCATATTTTGTGTTTGTATCTACCTTTTATGCCATGCAAGAGGCTCCAGGGTTAGCTTATCAAAAACTCAGTCTTGAGAACTTTTGTGATTCTTTGATTAGAGAGAAAGATAAGCTATTACAACTTGGAGTGATCAGGACTACAGGTATCTCCAACAAAGCCTTAGCTGTCCATCAGAAAGATAAACCCAAGAATACCAAGAAGCAACATCCTCGCCACAAAAACAAGAAATATAAGGGTCCCAAACCCACTCAGACAAATTTTGCTTCTAATGGAGACAAAGGAGAAAAATATAAAAATAAGAAGACTGACAGACATTGCAACTTTTGTGATAAAGATGGTCATGATGAGTCAAAATGTTTAAAGAAGATGGCAACTTTAGAAGCAAGGATGAAGAAGCACAACATCAATATTGATTCTACTTCTTCTTCTTCTTCTTCCCATGGACATGCACTTTCAACTTCTAGTTTCTCCTTCAATACAACTTCTACTTATACTTATGATGAGTGGCTTATTGATTTTGGAGAATCTTATCATATGGCTAAGGATAGAGACATATTTTCTACTCTAAATGAATGTAACACCAAGAAAAGATTTTTTGGTGATGATATATCTCTTAGTGTTGAAGGATCTGGAACAGTTCAAGTAGAAAATGGTCATTTCAATGATGTATTATGTGATCCAAGTCTTTCTTGTAACCTTCTATAAGTATATCAAATCACTCATTCAGGTGAAGGTAAAACCGTAGGTTTTTCACCTCACCAACCTGTAATCAAGGATGTAAAATATCTTAAGCATGTTCTTGCAACTAGAATTGTTGATGATATTACCAGGTTGTACAAGTTTGACAACTTTGGGTCATCATATTTTTCATCAGTTTTTGTTGCTCATAGTGATGACTTGAGAAAACTTTGGCATGAGCGGTTTGGTCATATAAACTATCGTTCATTGCAACAACTATGTAATCAACAGATGGTGACTAATCTTCCTCTTGTTTCATGCAGAGATGGTGTTTGTTCTGGTTGTGATCTCGACAACATCATCGGGACAGTTTTGACAAACGTGCCTCTTGGCACACCTCGGGTCCTTTGCAACTTGTTCACAGTGACTTGTGTGGTCCACTTTCTTCTCCTTCTTTTTCTGGGTGCAATTATTTCTTAACTTTCATTGATGAATTTTCCAAACGTACTTAGGTTTGCTTCTTAAAACTTAAGATAAATTTTTTTGACAAGTTTTTGGCCTACAAGGCCCTTGTAGAAAAGCAATTTGGACATCAAATTCAAAGGTTAAGAACATATAATGGAGGAGAATATGTGAACAATAATTTTACAATTCACTGCACTACACGGGGAATCCAAATGCAACACATTGTTCCATATACACCACAAAAAAATGGTGTTGCTGAGAGAAAGAACGACACATTAAAAGAAATGGCTAATTGTATGATACAATCTAAGGGATTAAGTCTAAAGTATTAGGTGGAAGCCATCAACTATGCAAATTAGATAGTAAATCACACTCCCACAAAGGCTCTTAAAAATATAACACTGGAAGAAGCTTGGACTAAAATTAAACTAGATGTAATTCACTTCTGTGTATTTGGTAGTATAGCATGGGCTCACATTCCCGATGAGAAAAGTAAAGAATTGTAGCCTAAAACTGAGAAGTGTATATTTGGTGGTTATTCTAAAGATGTCAAAGGTTATAGAATTATTCAAACACATTGTAATGAAATTATTATTAGAAGATATGTGTTGGTTACTTATCTCCTATACTGTTTGATTTTATTGACCCAGGGTTCATGTATGTTCAGGTTTCCAACTAAGCATCTAAAACTATCAGCCTTTCTAGTAAACCAGATGGCAACGCAACACACAAAATGCATTGTGCAGTATCACCCGAGATAGCTTTAATGGGTGGCTATAAGAATCAAGTGTTTACAACCTAGGATTGAGTGTGAGATAAGCAGGCTAAGTATTGAACCATTATTATGACTTGTAAATGCAACATATTGTATTCACGATTTATGCAGTAATCCATAGGCTTACTCCTTTAGTGTTGCAAAAGAACTTAAACAGGCAATATAATAATTCATTCATTCAACATAATAATAATTGCTTCAGACAACAAGAGATATGCAAACATTCATCGCATAACACTGATGTTAGCATGGTTCATTCCCTCCTGGGGCTACGTCCACAAAGATTTAGCTCTCAGCTCTTTTATTATATTATGTTCGCATCTACAACGTCGCGTAAATACAACTCTTCTCAGTTAGGTGAGATCTGTATGAGGCGGACCAGATCGTACCAGGATCCACAACCTACGATCTAACCCTCAAGATCTGCCCTTCCTCATACTCTCTAGCTCAATAAATTATGCAAAATAGGTATTACAGAAAAACATTACCTATCGCATCAACTCATGTGTAACTACAATAACATAAAAATACTCCAAAGTGACCCCAATTGATTATATGTTGAATCGACTATGATACCTACGTATCTATATTTATACATTTCGGGCTCTTCAACCATTTACAATACCTTACCAAAACCCTAACCCTACCATCGTTAGGTCTTCCTCCCATGCGTACGTGTTGTTCTTCCTTCCAGTTGTTTCCTTCCTTGCATGCGCACGTGTTTTGCTTCCTTCTAGCTGTCGCTTTTCTCGTGCATGATTTATTTCCCAAAAATGCTATGTTTTTCCACTTTGGCCTCTAGCTTGCCTCCAACAGGCCCCCAATGCTAACATGTGGCTCATCCTGAGCCACCTATCCTTCGTGAACTTCTTCGATCTCCTTGGTGATCGCCTGGAATGCTTCCCTCAACTCTATTGCTTGTGTTTGCGCCTACGCAGTGTTCTCCTTGAGTGTGTCCACTATCTAGACTACAATTTCATCACTGATCAGTTCCACGCACTCTGCTTGGGTCTGTGCTATCTGTGCCTTGGCTTCCTATGCTTGTGCCAAGACTTATGCTACCCACTCTTGCAATGGTTCCATTTGAGCTTGACACTCTTGTTTCTATGTTTGCGCGGTAGTTAGCTCTACCTGCAATTTCTTCATTTCCTGCATTCCCTTGACACATTCTGTAACTGGCATTGTCTTCTGCCTCTGCTTGAGTTCTTGGATTGCTGCATTGATCCTTTCCTCTTCCTTATCCCACTTTTGGATCTATTGATCCTCCTCTAACTTAGTGCAGAGTTGTGCTACTTTATCGAACAAGTCTGCTACTGTGATAACCTACTGCTCTATATCCTGCAACTGCGTTGTTGCTTCCTTCTTCCTTTTCTCCTTGACTACTAGTGGAGTGGTTGGTATGAGATGTTCTTGGAGATTCTCTATGTCCTTCTGATATTGATTAATTCCCTGTGTAATCCAATCAATATTTTCTACTACTGTGACTACATAACCCTGCACGACCTGTGGAATTTTCTCATAAGTTCCCGTCAGTTTATACTCCAATCTTGTTATGCACTCCCTTTCCTCCTGAGTCTCAAATGTAGCCTTCTCATAGACTATTTCTAGCTCGTCTTGTTTCTTTTTTGCTTGCTTCAATTCGGTTAAGTGTTTTCATGCACGAGACTGTACCTCATGGTTTACAATAACCTACAACCTATGTAGTGCCCCTGATGGTATCCTTGTAAACACAAGTTGGATTTGGCTTAAGTCCTTCAAGGGTGTCTGCCCCGCAATTTTTTCCATGTGTAACATACTAGGGTTGATATGGAATGTTACGTGCGACTGCAGTATTTCCTAGACTGACTCTTGTTCCTCTTCTTTCACTCTTCCTTCTATCTGTGGTGCTAATGGTTTGAGTCCCGTGTTGCTTGTTGGTTTCCCTTCCCCAATTTGCTTGAGGATCTACCGCATGTCTACCAATTTCTCTTCAATCCTATCCCTGTGGCGTGCAACATGGTCAAATTCCTCGGATAAACAATCCTGGACCATTCATGCTATCATTTCCCCATCGTCCTCTATGATCGTATACTCTGGAGGTGTTATGTGTGCCATTGATTTCTTGCGCATGCCTCCCATCTGTATGGTTGGCCTCTTGTTTACCCCTGTTGTTTGTGGGTTGGACCTTGCTTCGGTATCTTACGCGAGCTCATCTTGTTGTTGTTTCTTTGTGGTCGGTTGTGTCTTATCCTTTTGTTCGTTCTAGGTCCCTCTCTTCATTGGTCCTTCTTTTGTCTATGTTTCTCTACCCTGGCCCATTCTTCGTCTCTTGAGCACTTGAATATCCTTTGGTTGGGTCTCTCCCTGACCTGCCCCTTCTTCTATTGTAATTTCTGGCACTTCGTGGGTAAAGGAAGGAGTATTCGACTCATCATCCCATTCGTTGATGACCATGTCGATGTCACCCTCTATAATACAGTAGCGCACCTACAACCACTATTTAGACAGATCCTTCCTTGACTGTATACACATTGCGTGTCATGTGGCCTGGAAATTGGTGATGTCCGCACATCGCGTAGAAGCTTCTGGTGTCATTATTCACACCTTGGAGATGGATTCTTGTAGGTCGCGTAGGTATCCCTCAAATATAGACCCGTTTTAATTTTTTCTCCTCAACTCTGGCCTGGATTTGAGCAACAGATATCTTGCCCCTTGATTCGGTTTGGGTCTAGTGCCAAGAAATACGTACCTTGGCTCTCTCCATCCCATGAAGGCTATTAGTGTGATCAACCATGAATAGTGGAACTCTATTCCAAGATCCTGCGCATCCTTGTAGTCATCCAGGAATAGGTTCAAGAGGTACGACACCCACCTCATTGAGGTGCCTTCTGCGCACTAAGATGCAACTGCAACGACTCTAGTTGGGACTTCCTCCCTGCGACATTTTCTTAGCAGCTTGCAGGTTAAGATTTTCACGCACATTTGTGTCACAACATCATTGATCCTCTTGATGATGATCCCTCTTATCCCTCTATCGGTACCATACTTCTTCTTCATCTCTCCGGCTAGTGTTTTCTCCCTAGATTTTTCGTCCAGAAACTGCGTGGGATCCATACCCCGAATTGGTAACCCTGTTATCTTCATGATAAGCTCAACGTCTATTGAGACACGCTTGTCCAACTAGATGTCCCCACCACGTGTAACTGCTAGAAGTTGCTTGATGCAAGATGTTGCGTGTTGACCCCTGCCAAAATGTGGTAGGTCCAATAGACCTAAAATTCATTTTTCTCCAACTCGGTTGCCCATTGGAGTGGTTGATCGACCGGTTCCCCAACCTTATTTATTCCTGTATTCTATAAGAATACCCTCTTCGCAAGTTCTGGGAACTTGTATTCATCTGCTACACCATGATCAGAGTATTTGAGCTTCCTGATGTAGCCCAGTAGATTTGTTCCTACCTGTACCCCATCTGGTATGCATGGTAGCATGATTTCTGTTGCCGGTTTCTTGTGAGGTGATCTGGGTATCTGTATCTTGTCTTTATTTGATGGCGGTGGTTGGCTCATATTTCTAGCAACTTTTGTTTGTTCCTCAGTATGCCATTCCGACTGACCCATGATATCCTCAACCACTCCTTCCAGTGGGTGGTCTGATATGGTTGTTTGAGACTCATCTAGCTCAATTACTGCGTCCAAATTTGACTTCGTTCCATTGCCTTCCAGAGCTGGTCTAGTGTTCTATGGTTGTGCCTCCTTCATGGTTTCTACTTACGGGTTATGCGGTTTCTGTACTTATGTCGGTATGCCTATATTCATTCCCTCCAGTGTTGGTTGTTGGATTTCTTCCAGTATGGGTTTCGAGTGCACCGATGTTTTTTCTGGGGATGGGATCTCATTGACATTGATGATCTCTAGTGGTTGTTGTTCACCTTCTTTCGCATGTCCTCATGACCTAGTCTGAACTCTAGTTTTCCTGGTGGTCTGGATCACTTCTGCTTGCTTGGGTGGTGCCATGGCGGTGAATGTCAAATGTCTGTTGTATTCAAATGGTCTCTGTGATCTCTGTGAAGTCACAATGTTCTCTTTAGCCTATGTCATTCTCTGTTTGTTCTCTTTTCATGAATAGACTATTGGCGCTCGTGTCCGTGTGTTGTATGTCTTTCCCATGAATCTTGTTGAGGACGATTCCTTGATTATGGGTTTAATGCACCTTAATTACAGGTTCAATGCACCTCCGGTGGTTTCGTACTTTCCATTACTCTACCTTTCCATCTTCTGTTGGTGTATTTAATGTGGTGTCCCATCAATCCTTGCCATCCTCTAATTCCTCCTAGTGTTGTCATGTCATCCCGCTTTTTCCGACTTTGGTTTTCCCACTTGTTTCCCTTTGTATGTGACCATTGTCCTTCTCCTCACCAAGTTTGTGTTCCTTAGTGTGCATATTATCTCTTTATTCGATGCACTGTGGTTCTTTCCTTTTGAGATTTTCTTTTTCCATATGTTGTTCTTTTTTTTTTACTGCGTAGTAGTTTGTCAATTGTCCTTGTACAACTTCAGTTGGTTCTCATTGATCATCCATCTAAGTTATGCATCTGATAAATCTATTAAATGTAAATCTCCTCCCTCTATGACAAATTTTACTACGTATGGTCCTAACCAGTACATTCATAGCTTTCCCAGGTGTTGAAATGATTTGTTGTCACACATCAATACTAGATCTCCTTCCTTGAACGTTTTCTTCTTGATGTGTATGTCATGCCAAGCTTTATCTCTTGCTTTCTAAACTTGTTGGTGGAATCCTGCTAAAATTTGGTCTTCCTCCATGGTCATTAATTGATTCAGTCTCTCTTGTATTGCACCTCGTTCTGTCATTTGTGTGATGGTTGCTACGTGCAAGATTGGTAGTAAAACTTCTAATGGCACTACTGCTTCCTAACCATACACCAAGTTAAATGATGTGTGCCCTATCAACATTTTGCATGTAGTCCTATAGGACCATAATATTGATGGTACTTTGAGGTCCCGGTTGTCCCTATTGACGTTAGAGATCTTTGTCAGCGCGTTCTGTAGGACTTTTTTTAAATGCTTCTAATGTGCCATTCGCCTGTAGGTGGTACAATGTGCTCTTCTAGTGATGGACTTCAAACTCTTCAGTCATCGTGATGATGGTGTTGTTGATGAAGTGTGTGCCTTGGTCGCTCATCAAAACTCTTGGGCACCCAAATCTAGTGATTACTTGCTCGAATAAAAAATGTGTTGTTGTTTCTATGCTGCAATCCTTTATTGGTGCGGCTTCCACCCATCTGGTTAAGTATTATGTCATGGTGATAATGTACCTTGCTCCTATTCTTTTTGTTGGTGGGTTGATTGGTCCCACGAAATCGATTGCCCACTTATAAAATCCCTGCAATGTTACTGTTGGCCCATGAAATTACTCGTTTTCTACCACCTTTTTCTATCCTTATTTACCTCCATTTCTATATTCCTTGAGCTATTGTGTGTAACCACAAGGGTAATAATGCACCTCTATTATGTCATTGTGTGTATTAGTTCAAAAACATTAGAGATTGGTTGGGGTTTTACCAAATCAAATCACTAATCTCTGAAATCTCGCAGGAACAGAGAAAACACAGTCTGGCAAGGTGATGTTATCAAGGATGCAGTGCAGTCCACGGGTTGAAGGTGTAAGAGAGGACCTATTCTATGGTCCAAAATTAGGTTTTTTTAATCCATTCAGCCTTTGTGTATTTTTAGGAAGAGTTGTTACCCTAATATTGGGACGCTCTGTGCTCCATGAATTGTATAAAAGGTCGAACAGAGATAGAGAAGGATTAGGCAGTCAGTAAGCTAGCTAAGAGTTATCATGTATCAATACTGCAACTTATGTAATACCATTTTATCTAATGAAAATTGAGTTTCTTATGAGTTTTCGTGACAGTTAATTCACTGTAGCCCTGATCGGGGAGTTGGGGTCGCTCTTTTGGTCAGGTGTTGTCGGCCTATGATATAGATTTGTTGTGGTTTTGTGTGGAATCTAATTAGATCTGTGTGTTCTTCTTTATTTATAGTTTCCCTGCTTTATTTGAATGTTACATTTATTCATGTTTCAGTACCAGTAATCTAAGTTTTGTTCTTTATTTTCACTGCAATGATTGTTTACTTGCATGATCAATATTGAAATAAGCATAGTCTGCACATACAATGCACGGTAGCCTGTAAAACATTCATGCCCTTGGGTTGACAAATTAAATGCATTAGGTGGTAAATCTAGACGATATACCAGACACCAACATTTTGGCACCATCGACAGGGAGGTTTCCAAAGGAAAAAACTTCGATCCATATTGATCATAGGATCAATCCCTCATCTCGGGGAGGAACGTCTTACTTTTCCTGCTCCAGGTCCTAGGCATTTAAGTTGTTTTCATTTTTTTGTTCTTAGGGTTTATTTTTGTATTCCTTCTTTCTTCTTTCTGTTTTAGGGGCCACTCTCTTGTCTTGAGGATGGAAACTTATACCCTGCTTCATGTCCTGAGAAATTAAATAGAACCCTCTGATAATTGAATTCTTTCCTTTCCACCATTGGTATGAGTGATTGGGGAAGAGGAAGAAACCATTGGGGGAGGAAAGTCCTCCAAGAGGAAGGGAAAAAGATCAAGGCAGAGAAACTTTCATTCAGGGAATAATTGCAAAAGACAAATTAGACTGTCCATATCGAACTAGATCAAGTACACCATCTCAAATCGTTGGTAGGGGAGGATCTTGGCTTAGATCTGGGGGGAAATCAGTAAATCAACCTAAACCCTCCTCAACAGCAGAGTCAGGATTCTAAGAAGAAGAGGTGGCAAGTAAGAAAACAGGGGAGGAATACACCCTGGGGTTAGAAGAAGAATTTGTTTCACCCCGGGACCAAGGAAGTGCTACAAAACCGAGAGGGATATTTTGGGAATATAAATCACCCCTAGGTCAGGGAAAATTTGTTCAAATAAAATATGACTTTGGGGAATCCTCCCATCAGGGCAACCTTGAGAAACACTTGCACAACGATGGACAAGGGAGTACAAATAAACATACTCAAACGCCTAGTGGGAATTCTGCAAAAACTCAAAGTAAGTACAAAAGTATGGCTAACTCATAACTTGAACTTCCAATTGGGGATATCACAAGGGAGGCTCCCATGAAATCTATTCCCTTCTATGCACTACCTAATTTTCATGGATAATCTACTGAAGACCCAGACACATTTCTATTCCAATTTGACATTGTCTGTCGTGGGTATGATTATATCTCTGATGGTCAGAAGCTAAAAATATTTCCTGGTAATTTAAAAGGAACATCTCTGAGATGGTTCATGGGCTTAGGTGGCAAAACTTTCACTACCTAGGAAGAAATGAAAACCACCTTCCTTGACAAGTACCAAGATTATTTCAAATATCAAGATGTAAAGGAGGAGATCTTTAAAATAGTGCAGAAGGAGGATGAGAACATGGAGGATTTTTTGGAATGCTTTAATTACAGTATGCAGATATCTTGAAAATATATATTTCTCCGAGAATTAAGGGAAGATTCCTTGGAACTATTGAATATGGTAGGAAAAGGGGACATATCAAAGTCGGACTTTGATGCAATCTATGAATTACGCATCCAATGTTCATGAGGAGTAGCCAGACAGAGCCAGGGGACTCAAATTACCAAACCATCCAGCAGTGGGGTCACAAAGATAGAACGTGGGAACCTGTTGGAGGATTTGAGGACTGACATTTTGAACACACTAACCTAAAAAATGGACCTTCTACAAGCAAAACATAAGCAGATTGAGTCAAAAAAATCCATGGCAGTCTTTTGTCCTATGTGCAGAAAGAAACATTCACAGCATGAATGTCCACTAAACACTATTTGCGCTATATGTGAGCAGAATCATGAGACTAGTGACTCTGCTTCTTTACCAAGATTAAAGTCGATCTTTTAGGGAGCAGACGAAGAAAAGGATCAGATCTACTTTATGGGAACAAAGAAGCCATGGAAACCACAACCACAAAACACAAATCAAGGTATGCCTCAAGACTTCTCTCAGTATTTCAATACTTCAAATTTTGGATCTCAAACCATGCCTTTTTCACCATCATGACCACAAAATTATCAATACCAATATCCCACTTCTTAGCAAACATGGCCCCCACAAAATAATTCAACTACCCCATGGTCCCAGAACTGGCATGGCCCTAATCAAATAAACCAGAATCAACTTCCTCAGACTATGCCACCACAACAGTTCCAATAGTAGTAGCAATTACAACTGCCCCCTAGTGTTTCTGCTAATAACCCTCCTCTTCGTCCACAAATGTCTGTCCAATCCAACCCCAATCCAAATAATAAAGGATATCAACAGGTTGAGACACTCAACCTTCCTACTTATGGAATTTCTACCCTGGGATGTAATGAACTAAATCTTAGATCGGGTAGGGTAGTGAATGCCAAGAATTCACCAATAATTATTGAGCAAATTGATAATGAATTTCCAGAGTCAGAACCTGAGAAGGAATATAGGCAAATTAAAAACCTTGTAAAGCAACAATTTCCTCCTCAGAACCCTGTCACTAAGGAACATCACAATAATCCCCCTACCCAGAAAGACTATCTCTAGAAAAACAACATCCTCATCCTGAATTTGACTTCTTGGGGGAACTGCAGAATTTATTCGTTAGAATTCCCTTAATCCAAGTAATGAGAGATGTGTCGATTTATGCGAAAACAATTAGGGAAAATTGTTCTAAGAAACCAAGAAGGAAGCCTAAGTATCCACTTACTATCCATGTCATGGGGAAATTGTCAAACATTATGTTAGGAAAGTCTATACCTGTTAAGTATGGATACCCAGGGAACCCTATTCTAACTGTATAGATAAATGGGGTTAACATTCCAAATGTATTAGTAGATATGGGAACTGCAATCAATGTTATAACTTTCACAACTACAACCATCCTTGGTCTGGACGAATTCAAACCCACACCTACCATTCTGGAATTGGCAGACCGGTCTATTATTAAACCAATAGGAAAATTGGAAGACATAACCATTTTGGTAGATTCATGGCAGTACCCTGTTGATCTCCTAGTTTTACAAACGCAAACCCCATTTGGAGGGCATCCTTTGATTCTTGGGAGACCTTGGCTTGCAACAAAAGATACCTATATTGGTTTTTGGTAAGGAAATATGGTGATATCTAATGGAGGGGATACTAAGAACCTTATTTTGTACCCTCCTGTAGAACTAAGTTCATCTAAAGGACCTGGACTCACCCTATTATAGAAATCCTCACCTATAAAAGGGATGGAGATTGATAAAGAGATAATACCAATCCTTACCATTAGTGAGGCTCTTTGTTTTAAGAATGAGACGAAGGATGATACCATCAACACCTTCATCAGTGACTCTGACTATGTTACCAATCTTACCTGGTCATTTCTCGAATCAGTTATGAACTGTAATGAACATGACACTCCTAAATCTAAAATTGATATCGAGACTACCCCAGTCGCACCACACAGTAGTGTCCCTGTTGAAATTGAACCAGGAAAGACGTTGAATTTCAATCCTGATCTCTCACCCACACAGTCTGAGAAATTACTTAAAATTATTCAGGAACAAAAAGAGGCCTTCACCTAGGATTATACAGATATGAAAGGAATCCCCGTTGATTTATGTACCCATCACATATACATTCAAGAGGGATGTCGACCCATCAAACAACCACAAAGGAGAATGAATCCCTCTTTGAAATAGATTGTCAAAGATGAGCTACATAAATTATTATATGTGGGATTGATCTACCCAATATCGGACAGTCAATGGGTATCCCCACTCGTCATTGTTCCTAATAAGAATTGAAAGTGGAGGATTTGTGTCGATTATCGGTAATTGAATAAAGCAACTCAAAAAGACCATTTTCCTCTTCCCTTTATTGACCAAGTCCTTGACACATTATCCGGGAAGAGGTTTTTCTCCTTCTTGGATGGGTTCAACGGGTATAATCAGATCTAGATAGCTCTTGAAGACCAAGACAAGACCACTTTCACAAGCCCCTGGGGGACCTTTTCATACAGATTTCTTCCATTTGGAATTTGTAACACAAATGCTACTTTACAAAGGGAAATATTGGGGATCTTCTCTAATTTATTCAATGACGGTGTTGAAATTGTTGGACACACCTACCACACTTAGAGGGGGGGGGGGGGATGAATGAGTGTGGTGCTCTTTTTCCAAAAACTTCCCTCTTACACAAAACTTCTTAGCTAACATTCAATCATTTACTCATTACCCATTGTTGTCATTTATAACCAGTTAGATGTGAACATATATCAGTAACATATATCAACAATATATCATCAACAAGTCATCACCACAAGGAAGACAAAGAATACAAGATGTATGTACAATTTTTCTTTTTATTATGGACAACAATATGGGGGTTTTTCAGTAACAATTGAATAGAGTACAACTCTACAAGAGCACCTGCTCCATATGCAATACTCAACTTACATTCTCAGCACCAACTGAGATGAGGAAACAATCCTCAACAGATATCAATCTGTCAACAGGTACATGACATGTCAGTAGTGCAACTCGCATGTGTACATTCCCTGGCTCACTACAGCCCGCGTATGAATGCAGTTAGGGTATACAACAACCTGCATATACCTTCTTAGCTATTAGGGTTTATCCTTCAAGATTAACTCAGATCCTCTGCAACCAATATATTGTTCTCTTCTGTCTCTGATTGTTCAATCTGACCACTAGCCAATCACAACACATCTAGAATTTCCAATAGTCTACTCATGCTCCACAACCAATCAATATGAATGATATCTCAATCATGTATAAACAACTGGTATACCATAGATATCATGTCACCACTGAATCACAAGATTACTCCTCACTCCATTAACCAAATCAACCAAACTGAACCACACCATAGAAACCACACCAAGAATTCCCTAAGCATTCACAACACATCAAACAATAGTATCCATCAAGACAATAATGTAACCATACCAGTGTCTCAGTGGCAGATCTGAGCCCATAGAATCCAGGTCTGGAACCTGCCTCATCATCCAAGAGCTTGGCACCAACGCAAACACAAGTCTTCATCATTCCATCCACTGTGTGTGCCCTGTCCTCATACATCCCACGTATGTACATGCCCTGGCCCATTACATCCCACGTATGTATGTGCCCTGGCCCATTACAACCCATGTACACCTCAGAAACTAGGGTTTTCGAAGCTCCGAGACTTTTGTCATCAATATATCCGATATTGCTGAAACTTTGATGTGTCCATGAGATCCTCCTCATGCTCTCTTTCTCAGAATAGATCTTCAATCATTCTCAAGAGATCCACACCAAATATGCTCTCACAAGAATCTCTCATAAGAAGCTCTCCATCAATACTCCAAAAGATATCCTCACAAGAAGCTCTCCATTGATCCACAAAGAGGATATATTTCAAGATTCCATAGCTATCTTATTTATACTTTCATCCTCTAGGTCATTTAACCCATTTCTAGGTCACTTAACCTATTTTCCTTATTTTAGGGTTAACCACTTTCCATAAATAGAAAGTTCTCCAATAATTTATCATTTAAATATTCCTTCTTGATTTTGTCATCTTTATTTGTTATTTAAATAATCCACCTTGACTTTGTCACTTTACTTTATCATTTAAATAATAATTTCTTTGTTTAGGTCACTTTGACTTCTTTGACCTTGGGGGCTTCAAGCCTTCATGTGGGGGTCCTTCATCTTTGTAAGTCCATAACTCTCAAACCATGAGGATTTATGTGACATTCCACATACCACCATAAATGGCATAACAAGAACTATCCATCTAGGATAGTTTCACCAACAATTTCCCTGATCTTTATCTCATTATTCCATATACAAGCATGGGTCCTCCAACCATTCTTCTAGGATAAATAAATCCACAAAGAGTCTTCCCGTGAGGGTTTTCACCATAAGAGGACCACTTTGGAGTTCATCCATGATAAGACAATAATGAGTCATCTTTTCACCAAACAAACTATGCATCATATATCCAAGAATCCATCTTTATCATGTATAAATGACAACTCATTGATCCATCTTCATCTATGCCTCATATCAATGATCCATCTTTATCGATTGGTTTCCACTTCAACATATATAATTATCATCAAGGACAATACATATTACATTACATCAATCATCAATCAATCACTTGACATCAATCAAACCATTGGCATCAATGACAACATGATCCAACAATCTCCCCCTTTGGCATTGATGGCAATACCAACATTGATGTCAACACCAATTACCAATTATTGATGTCAACATGTAGATAAGGCATTTTCTACATCAATAGTCATCAAACATATCAATATGACTAACTCTCCCCATTACTAAACATCAATCACATCAATGTGACCATTTCTCCCCCTTTGACGTCAATGGAAAATGGCCTTTCTTGTCTTGGGGTTGTTCCCCTTGCTTGAACTCTCCTTGGGGATACTCCCCCTATCTTGTTGCCACTGAATAATCTCTCCCCTTTTGGACAAGGGATATCAATCTAATGTAATGTTGAAAATACATTGTTCATAATCCCCCTGTGACCATGGCTCCCCCTGGAATTATGCCTTTGTGCTCTTTCATCAAATATAGGGCTCTTTTCTAGGTATGAATATGATAAGTATCTCCTCCTAGAATCATGGGAAGAAGAATGAATCCCCCTATGGGTATGTCTCCCCCTATCTCCTCTGCAATATGATCAACATGCAATTTCTACTGCTCAACCGGATCATAGATCAACTTCTCTTTCAATGACGATCCTTGGACCTGTCCATGCATCAAACTTGTGCCATACTATACATCAGCCATGTACCCCAATAGATCAACATCAATCCATACTCATGGGTTAGTTCCATGCACCCAATACTTATTTTACATCGTCACCTTACATTATCTAACATAAAACCATGAAAACCTACAACAAACAGTGTCAGAACCTACAGTAAACAATGTCAGACCTGCAACACAGAGTTATACCATCACATCAAGTTGCAACTCATGTGAATTGCCTTTTTCCCAAGGCTTTACCACATATACGCGGTCTGCTGCACAATAGCTCATGTATGTATGCAACTTATTCAAGGTCAGCCTACATATGTATGTGAATGATACCACTGTCACCCATGTATGCCTTGGTAGATGACTTATTTAAGATTCCCTTCATTCTTTCATTATGTTCTGGCTTCTCTGTCTTCTTCACCCACTTTTGTAGGTGTCCTTGCTCTTCAAAAATTGAGCTTTGAGCATCCATCTTTTCAAAGATGTATCCTTTCCTTACTTCATTCCTTCTTCTAGCCATGCTATAGGAAGTCCTCATCATTGAATTTCTTCTTGTGTTCCAGTAATCCTGGGATTTGTGGCCAAATCTACTGCAGGTGTAGCATCTCATGGTGTTACATTGAACAACAATGCATCCTACTTGATCACATATCCAACACCTCATGGTGTTATAAAATATTCCATTATATCTCCTTTCATAATATCTACATTCAAAATATTTGTGACCATATCCATTACATGAATAACAATGCCCATGAAAAATAATTTCATAACTATGCTTTGGTGCCCCAAGAGTAGCTTCTTGAGGTCTTCCTTGCTTTGTTCTTTTGAATTTTTCTTTGCCTTGTGTAGATGGTTGTTTTGCAACATTGTCTTCCTTGTTTGATGGACTTACCTCATGCATATTTGAGGTTCTTTCTTCAACATATGTAGCTTCTTCTTTGTATCCAAGACCTAATTTATCAAGTGGTGATATTTGACTTTCAAATATCTCATTCAATAATTTGTTTGAATTTTCTACCTTCTTTCTAAGGTCAACAATTTCAGATTCTAACTTACAACATGACTCTTCCTTTTCATTAATTTGATTCTTCAATAGCTCCTCTATTATTTTGGCTTCTTCAATTTGGGTCTTGAGATGGACAATGGTTTCAAAACTTTTTCTCATCTCATCATCTACATTTATATCTTATTTTCCATTCTTTAGTCTTGTGATCTCTTCTTCCTTTTCTTCTAATTGAGTCTTATTTCTCTCTTCTTGTTCCTTGAGAATTTATTTTAATTTCAAGATGTCCCTTAGACTCCTCCTAAGAAACTTCTTAGTTTTATCCGAAAGATAGTCATAGTCTATATAATAACAATCACTTCTATATCTATATAAACCTTCCTCAACTTCCTTATGGAGTTTTAATAGATTTTCTTCTATTCTTTTCATGGGATAATTACCATCAAACTTTACACAAACCATTTCTAGATATTCTTCTTCACTTGTAGAGAAAAATTCATCATCATTATTGCAATCAAGGGTTTTTGAGGGTTCTTTACCTTCATTTGAAATAACTTCACAATCTTCCTTTTTTCCAACATCAACACATAATTCTTTGCCTTCATTTGAAATGTCTTCAAGATCTTCCTTTGTGCTATCATCACTTGATTCTTTATCTTCACTTGAAATGTTTTCAAGATCACATTTAGAACTAATACAATCAAGGGTTTTTGGAGATTCTTTACCTTTAATGAACTTGATGGAGTGATCTTCAATATCTTCCTTCTCCTTCTTGCTTTGATATGTCTCCTCTAGCTTTAGCCATAGATCCTTGGTGGAAGTGCATTGTCCCATGCTCTCTTTTATAGGGCTTGAGAGTCCACTAAGAATGGTCTTGAGAGCCAATGCATCATTCTTCTTTCCTTCCCTTTGAGCTCCAATCTTTGACTTGTTCTTCAATGAAACTAATCCACCAATAGTTTCCTTCCAATTAGCCGCTCCCATTTCCTTCAAATGTATTCTCATCTCTATTATCCAAGTAGAATAGTTTTCCTCTTCAAGGATTGGAACTTCATCATCCATTTGTGTTTCTATGGATCTCCTTCAAGCTTGTAAAGGCTTGTAGTGAAGGCCCTATTTGATACCAATTGTTGGACACACCTACCACACTTAGAGGGGGGGGTGAATGAGTGTGGGGCTCTTTTTCCCAAAACTTCCCTCTTACACAAAACTTCTTAGTTAACATTCAATCATTTACTCATTACCCATTGCTGTCATTTATAACTAGTTAGATGTTAACATATATCAACAATATATCATCAACAAGTCATCACCACAAGGAACACAAAGAATACAATATGTATGTACACTTTTTCTTTTTATTATGGACAACAATCTGGGGGTTTTTCAACAACAACTGAATAGAGTACAACTCTATAAGAGCACCGGATCCATATGCAAGACTCAGCTTACATTCTTAGCACCAACTGAGATGAGGCAACAATCCTCAACATATATCAATCTGTCAATAGGTGCGTGACATGTCAGTAGTGCAGCCCGCATGTGTACGTGCCCTGGCTCACTACAATCTGCGTATGTACATGACCAGTGTATACATCAGCCTACGTATACCTTCTGAGCTATTAGGGTTTATCCTTCAAGATTAACTAAGATCCTCTTCAACCAATATATCATTCTCTTCTGTCTCTGATCATCCAATCTGACCACCATCCATTCACAACACATCTAGGCTTTCCAATAGTCTACTCATGCTCCACAACCAATCAATATGAATGTTATCTCAAACATGTATAAACAACTAGTATACCATAGAAATCATGTCACCACTGAATCACAAGAGTATTTCTCACTCCATCAACCAAATCAACCAAACTGAACCACATCATATAAGACATACCAAGAATACCCTAAGAATTCACAAAACATCAAACAATAGTATCCATCAATAAAATAATGTAACCATACCAATGTCTCAGTGGAAGATCTGAGCCCATAGAATGCAGATTTGGAACATGCCTCATCATCCAAGATCTTGGAACCACCTCAAACACAAGTCTTCATCATTCCATCCAATGTATGCGCCATGTCCTCATACATCCCGCGTATGTACGCGCCCTAGTCCATTACAACCCGCATACACCTCAGAAACTAGGGTTTCTGAAGCTCTGAGACTTTTGTCGTCAAGATCTTCGATATTGTCAAAAATTTGATGCCTCCATGAGATCCTCTTCATGCTCTCTTTCTAAAAATAGATCTTCAATCATGCTCAAGAGATCCACACCAAATATGCTCTCACGATAATCTCTCATAAGAAGGTCTCCATCAACACTCCAAAAGATATTCTCACAATAAGCTCTCCACTGATCCACAAAGAGGATATATTGCAAGAGTCCATAGCTATATTATTTATACTTATACTTTCATCCTCTAGGTCACTTAACGCATTTCTAGGTCACTTAACCTATTTTCCTTATTTTAGGGTTAACCACTTTCCATAAATAGAAAGTTCTCCAATACTTTATCATTTAAATATTCCTTCTTGATTTTGTCACCTTTATTTATTATTTAAATAATCCAACTTGACTTTGTCACTTTACTTTATCATTTAAATAATGATTTCTACTTTTAGGTCACTTTGTCTTCTTTGACCTTAGGGGCTTCAAGCCTTCATGTGGGGGTCCTTCATCTTCATAAGGCCATAAATCTCAAACCATGAGGATTTATGTGGCATTCCACATACCACCGGAAATGGCATGACAATCACTATCCATCTAGGATAGTTTCAACAACAATCTCCTTGATCTTCATCTCATTATTTCATATATAGGCATGGGTCCTCCAACCATTCTTCTAGGATAAATCAATCCGCAAAGCGTCTTTCAGTGAGGGTTTTCACCATAAGGGGACCACTTTGGATTTCATCCATGATAAGACAATAATGAGTCATCTTTTCATCAAACAAGCTATGCATCATATATCCAAGAATCCATCTTTATCGTGTATCAATGACAACTCATTGATCCATCTTCATCTATGCATCATATCAATGGTCCATATTCATTGATTGGTTTCCACTTTGACATCTATCATTCTCATCAAGGACAATACATATTACATTACGTCAATCATCAATCAATCTGTTGACATCAATCAATCAAATCATTGGCATCAATGACAACATGATACAATAGAAATCTACATGGATGACTTCACTCCTTATGGGGATTCCTTCGAAGAAGCCTTGGAAAATATGGAGAAAGTACTTTAAAGATGCAAAAAAATGCATGTTTCTCTTAGCATGGTAAAGTTTCACATGCTCGTGGAAGAAGGGGTTGTGTTGGGACACTTACTTTTAGCATCAGGTATCCGGGTTGATCCTGCCAAGGTAGAGGTAATACTGCATTTTCCTACACCTAAGACACCAACATAGGTACGCAATTTCATTGGTTATGAAAGCTATTACAAACGTTTCATAGAAAAAAATTCTAAAATATCACACCCTCTTTTTTAGTTAATAACCAAAGATGCAGAATTCGTGTGGACAGATGAATGTGAGACCACGTTTGGACAAATCAAAGAACTGGTCTGTAAGGGTTCGATACTTTGAGGACCAGATTGGAAGCTTCCATTTCATATGTCAGTCGATGCTTCTCACATGGTAGTGGGAGCTGTTTTGGGACAACAGGAGGACAAGAAACCATACGCAATATACTACATCAGCAAGAACTTGACTCCAGCCGAACTAAATTATACGATAACATAAAAGGAATTCTTAGCATTCATCTATGCTGTTAATAAATTCCAACACTATATTATAGGTTATCCCACTTTTGTGCACACAGATGATGCAGCCATCAAGTATCCCATGAACAAACATGTAACCCCGGGTCAGATCACGAGATGGTTATTATTATTGCAATAATTTGATATCACCATTGTGGATCGCCCTGGGAAGGATAATGTAGTTGTAGATTTCTTGTCTAGATTAGAAAATGATACACAAGTGGAACCTGTAGAAGATAGTTTTCCAGATGAACATCTTTTTTCAATTTCTACTCATGTTCCATGGTATGCAGATATTGCTAACTATCTTGCTACAGGAAAATTTCCTCAACATTTTCCTTACAGGGAACGACAAAAGATCATCCATCACAGTGCCCATTACACATGGATTGAGGGATTCCTCTTTTAGACTAGGCCTGACCAACAAATATGACGTTACATAGGAGAATATGGTATTTATGATGTCTTGAAGGCTGCTCATGATGGTCCCTGTGGAGGCCATTTTGGAGATAAACGAACAGGTAAAGTGTTGCAAATGGGGCATTAATGGCCCACTATTTTTCAAGATTCAAGGAAATATGTCTAGGGGTGTGATAGATGCCAAATAATGGGGCTTCTTGGTAAAGCAGACAAAATTCCCTTGAACCCCCAGGTAGCCCTTGAGCCCTTTGAAAAACGGGCCTTTGATTTCGTGGGACCATTCAATCCCCCCTCACAACAGAAAGTCCATATTCTGGTCTGCACGGATTATGTAACAAAGTGGGTTGAGGCAAAGGTAGTTGTAAAAGAAACCGAGCAGGTTGTTTCAAACTTCTTGTTTGAAGAAATGTTTGCTCGATATGGAGCCCCTAGAGAAATAGTCTCAGATGGAGGATCACGATTCACATCACACATGATAGCAGGGTTAATGAAGAAATACGGGATCAAGCATAGGATAACAACTCCATACCATCCCCAGGCAAATGGTCAAGTCAAGAGCACAAATAAGGTACTAGAAAATATCATCACAAAAAATGTAGCAAGTCATCGTCGAGATTGGGAAGAAAAGCAACATGAATCACTGTGGGCATACAGGACAACATGGTGGAATACAATGGATTTTATCCATATGAGCTTGTCTATAGAAAATATCCTTTATTTCCCATAGAGTTCAAAATTAAAACACTTAGAACAGCCCTGGAAGTAGGTTTGGATCTTTCAAAATCCTGAAAACATCGTCTGGAGCAGCTAAACGAGCTAGATGAAATTCAATTAGTGGTTGTCCAAAATACTGCTACAATCCAAGACAACCATGCTAGATGGCATGACCGATTTATCATGAAGAAGACATTTCAAAAAGGGGATTGGGCATTACTCTATGATTCCCAATTCAAGAATTTCAAGGGAAAAATCTGCTCAAGGTGGATGGGGCCATATGAAGTTGATAAGGCATTTGACAATGGGACTATTATACTAGTAACAATAAACAAGGCATGTACTCCCCTGATAGAAACTGGACATCGCCTTAGAATATATCATAAACCAGCTTCTAAAGCCTCCTTTTTCAAACGACTTTCTGATCAAACTGATTTTGAAATCATTAGTACAGAGGATCTTCCCTCTACCCCCTCATCTTGAATAAATAAATAAATAAATTTAATAAATTTGTGTTGCATGTACCTTTCTGGACTATTGAAATTGGCGAAGGAATCTCTGGAATTTCAAAATATACACAGCTTCTACAGTGGCCACTACTCTAATTGTCGCTACTCTAGCTACTGCTACTCCAGTTGTCGCTACTCCAAGCCGCCTCTACTCCATTCGCCGCTACTCCAGATGTCATTATTTCAAAAAAATGTCAATGTGTCTAATGTTGTTACTTTGAGCTGTCGCTACTCTGAGATGTTGCTACTCCAGTTGCCGCTAATCCAAGTTGTCACCACTCCAGTTGTTGCTACTCTGGATGTCGTTACTTCAAAATATCCATTGTACGATCTATCACTACTCCTGTGCCGCTACTCCAAGGTGTTGCTACTCCAGTCGTCGTTATTCTTGGTTGCCACTACTCGAGTCACTACTACTCCTATCAATGTTATTGTGGTTGCAGTTACTCATATACACTCTCGCCAACATGGATACCGATATTTCAATTGCCTCCACTTTCGATGTCACTGCTCAATTCGACGTTGCCACTCCATATTCCACGACTGCAGACGACGTTATTCCCGCGATGATACTTCTCCATAATAGGTGATTCCACAGGTACGTCCCCAACCAAATTTAATGGATTTGGGTAATATTACACATGGCATAGGAATTCACACCCAAGGATGGTCTTCACGTTAAGTTTTGGGGATATTTTATGTATTTTCCCACAGAGTCATCATTACCCTCTTTAATCACACAATTTCACAATTATTACTCTAATATTTTCGATGTCATTGTACACATCGGGATTCTACACACTCACCAAACCATCAATCATCCACCAAGATATTAAATTTGTTGTCATATCGTCATCATTATTTACCTGCCACATCATTTAGTTAAAAAAAATAAAAATAAAATCCACGACTCTTTACACAACACATTTTTTGCAAAACTGTTTTGCCTATCGTTTCTCCTGAAATGGTCATCGGTACTCCTCGAGCAAGCATAATTGATGAAATAGAATGGGTGGTGGAGCAGTAAGATATGAGCCAACAAATACTACACCGGTCCATCAAAACTCGGAAGTCTGGCAAATTTTCCAGAATGCAGGTTGGGACATGTATTTCGAGAGGTTATAGGGATTTGATGCAGACATTACAACAGAATTCACCCAGAATCTGGACGACCACTCCTCCACAATCCGCGAATTAAAAATTAGATTCATGGAGGAAACCATTGCAGCAGCTAGTGGGTTGCCAATATCTGGTTAGCGATGGTTTGTCCAGAAAACACCACTCCCAGAATTTCCAGAGTTGTTTTTGTGTGAAGGCGAAGAAGTAAAGGCGAAAGGGAGAGGATACGAATGGACTTATCCTAGAAGTAGAAGAAACCCTAGCATAGAGAGATGGGTTGAGAAGGTTGGTAGATCCTACCGAAACTATTGAAGAAGGGTAGATAATGGGTGTTTACACATGAATCATCCTCAGACGAATATGAGGAAACAAGGAAACCATCAGTGAAAGTTAAATAATTTGGGGGAATGAGGCAGGTCATTAACCTGGATTTAGAAGAAGAGGAAGTAGAGGGTTCTATTCCTCAAAACCCTTTTCCTGAACAATAAATAGATTATGCTACTCCCTCATTAGATGAACAAGAAGGAGATGTTT
The DNA here is from genome assembly GCA_009831015.1 of Picea engelmannii. Classification (NCBI taxonomy): domain Eukaryota; kingdom Viridiplantae; phylum Streptophyta; class Pinopsida; order Pinales; family Pinaceae; genus Picea; species Picea engelmannii. Next base: position 201,086 of record ML789583.1, read on the forward strand.
CTACTCCCTCAATAGATGAACAAGAAAGAAATGTTGCTACTCCCTCAACACATGAACAAGAAAGATATGTTTCTACTCCCTCAGCAGATGAACAAGAAAGAGACATTGTTATTCCACCCGCAGATGATCATGAGATGGATGTTGATACCCCTTCATCTGATGAGCAGGAGAGGAATGCTACTACTCCTCCAATCTATGAACAAGAGGTGACTGATGTTGTCACATAAGAACCAACACCAGAAATTTCTGAATTTCCTGTCTGTGAAGATGGTGCAACTAATCCTCCCATCAATAAGCAGTTAATGATTGATGATGTAACACAAGAACCAACGTTAGAACAAGCCATTCCTAAAAAAAATGTTTTTGAAGACACAACAGCTACTCCTCTAGTTTGTGAGCAAGAAATGACCGACGTTGTTACACAAGAACCAGTGTTAGAGCATGCTGCTCCCAAAAACCCTGAACCAGATTTGGGTGTTGCTATTCTAGGAGAAGTGTGAGTTAAACAAGAGCCGGGAATAAAGGTTGTAGGCAATGAAGCTTAGAATGAGGTTCCTCCTAGGGGATGGGCTAAATAAATTCTTGTCAAATGAGAATTTGTTGAATTTTGTGCAAGGAGAAGAACCCCTATCCAGGACTGTTAGATGACAGCCTTTAGAGAAAGTATGCAATTGAGGATTGAGAATGCCAAGCTAAAGAAGTAGGTGCTTGATCTAAAAATGGTGAAGACTTGTATTCTTGAAAATATTTGCAAGTTTTAATTCAAGTGTTCTTATGCAAATGGATCAATTTTGCAAACACAACTTTATAGAAATTATACATTTAAGATGCATATAAACAACAACAAATAACAGTGAACAGAAAACACATAACACAACAAATGATAAAGGAGTTCACCCCTCTCTTGGGCTACATCTCCTGGTCCAG
>ML789583.1:202038-227196 GCA_009831015.1 Picea engelmannii
GCTCAAAATTCCAAATAGATGGCTTCAATGGCTTCAGAATGTCTAAAAACCCCTAGCTGGGCTTTTTCGGCACCTCGTTTGGCCAAAAATTGAAGAAGATAGGCTTCCTGGAAGTTCCCCTTCAAACTTGTTGTCTCTGGATCGCCAAAATGCACCTCCTTCTCCTCAACCTAGCCCCCATGCACATATATGTGTTAAAACCCATCACCGGGCACAACCACACAATGGTACGAACTGTAGGACGGTTACACGCCTAACCCCTAACCGCCTAGGATCGTGGTCATGTGGGTCATAGGACCGCGCACTCATACGAAAAGGGACTACATCTAAACATATGGTAAATGGTTGGAGGCGTGCGTTGGTGGTTCTATACACATACACATATGATTAGGTGCATATACACAAAGGGCCAAAGTTTTAAACGGTCATAAAGGCACGCGCCATGGTTACATTGTATACACATAAGACTAGGGGTCGAGGCTAAGCCTCAGCTCAGACCGCGCCCATTTCAAAACTATTCAAATTTAAATAATTTTTAAAAGGTTTAATGTTAAGAACCATGTGGGTGGGGCGCCAGTTGGGCGGCCCTTCCCAAATCTTTTCCCCTGCCCGGAGGTTGCAAGGTCGAATCCGACCAACAACATAAATTTTAAACCAATGCCAGGGTGACATGTGGCAGCCATTGATTAGGCCACGTGTCAGCATTCCATTCACCACCATTTCCATGTGTCATACGCAAACTCATCCACATGATTTCCAACCAACACCTGCCATGTGTCATACAGCCCTACCACAAAATAATTTCCAAGGAAGCAGTGAGGCAAAATGTCAAGGAGACTATTTCGGAAGCTACCCAAACTGTCGATACTCCCATAGTATCGGAAACTACTCAAACTTCTGATACTCCCAGAGTAACAAAGGCTACTCAAACTGAGATGGTGTTGCATACAGTAGCTACTCAGACCGAGCCTATCTTGCACACCTCTATAGTACCAACAACCACTCAGACTGATCCTATTTTGCACACTTCCACAGTAAAAATATCTGCTCAAGATGAGCCAATGACAGACACAACTGAAGTTGAGGTAGTTTTGTTGAAATCTGAGATACAGAAGTGGAAGAAAACTGTAGTCAAGTTTCAAACAGGAGTTGTCCCTTCTTCAGTGCACCTAAGGACGTTGAAAGACATAAGGGAGTAGGCTGCTAGAGTCATTGGTGACTATGAGAAAAAGTTGGAAGAAGAGAAGAACAAGGGCGAGAAATAGAAGGAAAATATTACAGAGCTAGAGGCACATATACAGAGGTTAAGATATGGAAAACAAGAGATGTATGATATCACCCAATAGGTAGTAATGTGTCGCTCCCCTTCTCTTAGCTATGCATTGTTCCTTCATGAACATTATTTATTTTTATGTCTGGAATGTATTGACCAGGAGATGGTTTATAATATGAAAGACCCCATGCAATTTATTAGGAATTTGAAAATTTATGACATCCTCACAGAACATCTCATGTGTGAAATGTACATGCACAACTACCTGCTAAGAGATGATAAAAAATTCAATCCAGTTCCTTATGTGGGAGATGTCCAATTGAGGGCCTTCCTTTCCTACACCATTAACTAGGTGAAGTGGAAGAAGGCACTTGATTATTCCAAGGAAAATCAGGTACATAGACCCCTTCAGGTTAGAATGGAGAAATTTCAAGTTACAAAGATCATCAACAGACATAACTATTTCATACGGATTCCCAATTGGCCACAGAATATGGAAACTACACAACAATGGTGTGTTGAGCTCTGCATAAAATAGTTGACCCATTGCAAGGAAAAGGCACTTGAAAATTGTGACTAGAGATGGGCCTTATCACCACCAGTTGTTAGAGAACGAGAAGCATTTGGGGCTCCCAATTTTTTCAAAGCCATGGAAATAATATCCATATATATAACATGTATGAGGTTTTGTGGGGTTCGATGGCTAGGTTTGAAATTTTCATTCCCCATCATCTGGATGCCACTTGATCAATATCAACCTGACTACAAGGTCTAGGGAGAATGGTGGAAGGATATAATATTGTCCGGGGGATATAATTTTCCAGGGATAGATATGGCTGAGGCATATGAAATAGCAGAACTTCATGCCCAACATCAATATTCCAACCCAGATCTGTGAAAGTGACGGCCTGCATGAGGACATGAACGTAACTAAAGTTTGGGGAAGATGTTGGCCCATGAAATTGCTCATTTTCTACCACCTTTTTCTATCCTTACTTACCTCAATTTCTATATTCTGTGAGCTATTGCATGTAACCACAAGAGAAATAATTCACCTCTATTATGTCATTGTGTGTATTAGTTCAAAAATTTTAGAGATTGGTTGGGGGTTTTCCAAAGCGAATCACTAATCTTTGAAATCTCACATGAACATAGAAAATGCAATCTGTCAAGGTGATGCAATCAAGGATGCAGCGCAGTCTACTAGTTGAAGGTGCAAGAGAGGATCTGTTCCATGGTCCAACATTTGGTTATGTTAATCGATTCAGCCTTTGTGTATTTTTAGGAAGAGATGTTACCCTAATCTTGGGACTCTCTGTGCTCCATGAATTGTATAAAAGGCCGAACAGAGATAGAGAAGGATTAGGCAGTCAGTCAGCTAGGTAAGAGTTTTCCTGTATCAAGACTGCAACTTATGTAATCCTATTTTATCTAATGAAAATAGAGTTTCTTCTGAGTTTTTGAGTTTCTGTGACAGTTAGTTCATCGCAGCCCTAATCGGGGAGTTGGGCCCGCTCTTCTAGTTAGGTGTTGTCGGCCTATGATATAACTTTGTTGTGGTTTTGTGTGGAATCTGATTAGATCTATGTGTTATGATTCATTTACAGTTTCCATGCTTTATTTGAATGCTACATTTATTCATGTTTCATGTTTCAGTAGAATAAGTTGAATGTAAGAAGACCTAATAGAAGTTTTCGCTTCTAGAAGGATCTTCCTCTAGACGGTTCTTTTGATAGACATATTTAGTATAATAAGGAGTCGAGGGTATGAAAACCCTAGCTTGGATATTATTGTAATAGATCTCTACTCGACTGGAGGTTTCCCCCTCGAAGAGGTCCGTGAACATTGCTCTTAGAATCAAAGTCCTCTTTCTGGTGTTATTTTAATATCATTGCAGTGTTATTGCAGTGTTGTTCTAGTTATATTGTTGTTTATCTGCCATTTCTAGCATTTTATTTCTGTTCTGCATACTTTTTATATCTGGAATATTACAAGTGGTATCAAAGCACTTTCCTCGGAATAAATTGTGGGTTAAATTTTTTTTCAGGGTAGAGACGTATTTTGGCGTCTTTATGCCACAGGGATTTGTCATTACACACATAAAACCGTGGTTAATGGATTCATACACACGGGAAATACAAGTGGTACTTAAGCGCACATCTATTGGCCACCCTTGTAACCCATGTTGGTACCCCTTCGAGTTGTAGCACATCAGAAAACACTTGTGTAGGGATCGGCCTAGATTTCCTGTAGCTCTCTTTAGATAAATCGATTGGTCGCCTCACTGTTATAGTGCCACCGAGAAAAGAACTCTGAAAGATACTCTCTAATACCTGGGTAGTTGGGTAGTATGGCTAAGGGCACAATCTATCCTCCTTAGTTGGTTCCCTGAGACATTGGTTTGAGTACTACTGTTGGACCCCACACATATATCAGAGAGCTATAGCACATGGAAAACCCTTGTTTGTAGAACCCTTGAATACCTAACCCTTGGGGACGGAAACAAAAAAATTAAAACATACAAGATTTTTTGTCATGCAACTATGTTCGGCTTGCCAAATCATTACACATTTCTTCCTGGTTAAGATTTTTGGGCATTTCATCACTGTCATGTTCTTCAGACCGGAGTATAACTCCTCACGTGTAAAAAAAAAAAATGAGTCTGGAAATTTTTGCATCATTATTTGAGATCTATTCCATTGGATTTATCTCTTTTCCCTTATCACATTCATACATATCATTTTTCAGCAAAAATTTTTACCCCACCTGCCCCGTTTCGGTTCCCTCATCATCATGGCCCATACCCATAGCCAAGACTTGGAAGCTGACTTCAATAGCTTGCAATCTAATTTCACAGAGACCCAACAAGAAGTGACAGAGCTCAGTGCCAATGTTGTCACCATCAATACAAACATCCAGTCCTCCATCACCGCCTTGATCGAGGAACTCAAACAAGACATGAATACCCATATTGAATGTGTCGTTTCAATGATCTACACCAAGCTGCATATCCCTGTAGATAACCCTTTATCTCACCCACCTCCACATACTGAAGCTGAAACTTCCTCTCATTCCCATAATTCTCAGCACCATCACTTTCAGTGTGACCTACGCCTTCCGCGGGTGGATGTGACCAAATTTGATGGCTTAGATCCCACTGGTTGGGTAAGCCAAATGGAACATTATTTCTCTTTATACAAAATTATAGATGACTTGGCCAAACTCGAGTATGGTGTTCTCCATCTAGATCAAGAATGTTGGTAATGGTGGCAATGGAGAAAAATTTCCTGTCAAGGGTATATTGCTTGGACAGACGTTTTGGCAGAGATTTATGAATTCTTTGACATAGACACCAACTATTTAGGTCGTTTGACAAAGTTGAAACAATCTGGAACAGTGGAAGACTTTATAGCTTCTTTTGAGTGCTTGGATTTTCGGACAGAGGGCATGTCTGATGCCTTTTTTCGAGAATGTTTTATCAGTGGCCTCAAGGATGAGATTCGTTCCCATGTCCTCATGGCTCAACCTTAGAGTTGGGTGGAGGCTACTAAAAGAGATAAAGAAGCACAACAGGTTGTATCTTCTCAAAACCGAAAACCCTCCTTTATTCCTTGCACTAAACCAGTAAATCCCACTACCCCCTCTACTCCACTAAAGATCCAAAAATTGACCAGGGCTGAAATGGTTGAACTCCAACTCAAAGGCCTTTGTTATAATTGTTATGACAAATATTTTTCAGGCCACAAGTGTAAGGAACAAAATATTTGTATGGCCATCTCGGAGGATATTTCAGAAGAGGATGTTGCAACTACCCTTGTGTCTGAGTCACTTGATACCACTGACATAACCCCTCCCTCACACCCTCCTAAAGTAGAAACAGTCATTTCCCTAAATGATCTCACTGGATTCTCTGCTCCTCAAACCCTCAAGCTAGTCAGTTACATCAATCATAGGAAGGTCATCATTCTTGTTGATAGTGGAAGCACACATAATTTTATTCATCGCCGCATTGCCCAAGAAACTCATTGCTATATCCATGCAGCAATAATTTCCAAATCATGATTTCCAATGGAAGCTCCATGAAATGTGGAGGGCATTGTGAAAATGTGTGTCTCCAAATTGGTGACTACCACTTGAAATCTCATATGTTTTCTATCGACATGGGAGGTTGTGAAATTTTGTTGGGTGAAGACTGGCTAAGGAATTTGGGTCCCATTCTCATGGATTTTAATGAATTAACCATGCAATTCGACTAGGAGGGACAACAATATGAGTTACAAGGCATCATCGTCGGTTCACCTGAGATCATTAGTGCCCATCGCATGGAAAAACTGCTCAAAAAATGTCATTCTGGCATTATTTCCCAACTCAATGCCATACAAGCAACTGAGACACCGTCGGTGCCACAAGACTGCCTTTAGAACTCATCAGGGCCACTATGAGTTTTTGGTCATGCCCTTTGGCTTGTGTAATTCCCCCTCCACCTTCGAAAGCCTCATGAATCATGTCTTCCATCCTTTTCTCCGTCATTTTGTCTTAGTTTTCTTTGATCATATTCTCATCTATATCAAAACCTGGACAAACCGTCTTTCTCATTTGGATTGAATTCTCCATCTACTATCCCAACACCAACTTTTCCTGAAACAATCTAAATGTGCTTTTGGGGCCTCAAAATTCAAGTACTTGAGTCATCTGGTTGGCAAGGATGGCATCGAGGTGGCTCCTAAAAATATTTAAGCTATGAAAGATTGGGCTCACCCGAAGACTCTCAAAAGATTTCATGGATTTATGGGCTTAACAGGTTATTATCACAAGTTTGTTAAGAATTATGGAAAGATTGCAACACCTCTCACTGCACTCCTAAAAAAGAACTCTTTCACTTGGACTCCAGCAGCTGCTCAAGATTTTCAAACCTTGAATATGTCCATGTGCACAACTCCAGTCCTATCCATTCCTGATTTCACAAAGACCTTTGTCCTAGAATGTGATGCTTCAGGGAAAAGAATTGGTGGTGTCCTTATGCAAGAGGATCGACCTTTGGCCTTTACCAGTAAGAAACTGTCTGAACGAAATCTAGGAAAATCAATCTATGAAAAGGAAATGTTGGCTATTCTACATGTCGTTGATCTGTGGAACCCTTATCTATTGGGGCAAGGCTTCCAAATTAAGACAGACCATCAAAGCCTCAAGCATTTTTTGGAACAACGCATTTCCTCCCTGAAGCAACAAAAATGGGTGACTAAGCTCTTTGGATATGATTATGAGATCATTTACAAGAAAGGAAAAGACAATGTGGTTTTGAATGCACTTTCTCGAAAATATGAAGATGAAGGATCCCTTTTTTCTCTCTCCTTCATTGTACCAGATTGGCTCCAAGTCGTTCACCAAGAATGGCTACACGATTCCAAAAGTTCGCACCTGATACAACAATTGCAGTCCAATTATCCAGTTTCCCCAGGGTACTCTTGGCTCCATGATGAGCTTTGATACAATGGCCATTTGTATTTAAGTAATCCACGGTACTTTCTGAGCTTCATGTTACACCCACAACTGGGCGCTCCGGGTTTACCAAAACCTATGACAGGGTCAAATGTTCCTTTTTCTGGGATGGTATGAAACAAGACGTTCATAATTTTTTTGATGAATGTGATGTGTGTCAACGCAACAAGGGCGAACCAGTCAAATCTCCTGGCACACTACAACCGCTTCCGATTCCACCTGCTATTTGGAGGGATATCTCTATGGATTTTATTACAGGCTTACCCAAATCGGGAAATAAATTAGTCATCATGGTGTTTATTGATCTCCTTTCCAAGTATGCTCATTTTGGTGCTCTTAAACACTCATTTACATCATCCATTGTAGCTCAACTTTCATGGATCATGTCTTCAAGTTTCATGGCATGCCGCATTCTATTGTTTCTGATCGCGACCCAAATTTCACCAACAATTTTTGGCAAGAACTGTTCAAGCTACAAGGCACCCAATTGCATCTCAGCACAGCTTATCATCCCTAGACTGATGGTCAAACTGAAATTTTCAATAAGTGTTTGGAAACATATTTGAGGTGTTTTGCATCGGAAAAGAAAAATTAGTGGGATCAATGGTTACCCCTAGCTGAATGGTGGTACAACACTTCATACCATACATCTACCTACATGACTCCTTTTGAAGCTGTATATGGACAAAATCCACCTTCAGTTCTCTCATACTTACCAGGTCATACTTACCAGGTATCTTGAAGGTCCAGGCATTTGACCAAATGCTTACAGTTCAAGAGGTTATTCTATGTACCCTCAAAGATAATTTGGTCATGGAACATAATCGCATGAAGCAACAAGAAAATCAAGGTTGCTCTGAATGTTGATTTGCAGAAGGGGATTAGGTGTTTCTTTGAATGCAACCTTACAAGAAAAATTCCCTCAAGGCCGAGCATTGTCATAAGTTGGTGCGCAAATTTTATGTTCCTTATACCATTCTCAAGTGTGTGGGATAGGTGGCTTATCAGTTATCTTTGCCCAATCATTCTAAGCTACATCCCATTTTTCATGTTTCATGCTTAATGAAGGTGATTGGAACTAAGTGCCAAATTCAAACCAACCTTCTCAAATTGGATGAAGAAGGATCTATTTGGCTATAGCCACAAGCAATTTTGGACCAGTGTGAGTGTCACCTGCATCAGCGAACCATCAAGGAAGTGTTATTCTAGTGGAAAGATACAACTCCAGAAGATGCCACTTGCGAACCAGCTACCATTTTGCAACAATTTCCACATCTCAAGCCTTGAGGACAAGGTTTTTTTTAAGGGGGAGGACATGTTAGGTACCTAAACCTCACGTAGCTAGAACAATATATTCATATGTAATAAAGGTCAATATTAATAAGGCCTTGCAATAAAGTAGAATAAGTCGAATGTAAGAAGACCTAATAGAAGCTTTCGCTTCTAGAAGGATCTTCCTCTAGATGGTTCTTTTGATAGACATATTTAGTATAAATAGGAGTCGAGGGTATGAAAACCCTAGCTTGGATATTATTGTAACAGATCTCTGCTCAACTGGAGGTTTCCCCCTCGAAGAGGCCCATGAACATTGCTCTCAGAATCAAAGTGATCTTTCTAGTGTTATTTTGATATCATTTCAATGTTATTGTGGTGTTTTTCTGGTTATATTGTTGTTTATCTGCCATTTCTAGCATTTTATTTATGTTCTACATACTTTTTATATCTAGAATATTACACACTCCTCTTATATTTTTAAGAGCATCATCTATGTTGGGGTTCTCATGCTCGAATGAGACGGTGACTGTAAAATTTTGTTGCAATAGCATCCAGGTCGTAGTTCCATTGTGCAATTCCTGGTCTATATACAAGTTCGTTGGGATGCCCTCTAGAGTGTGTATAAAGTAATGATGCCATTCCTCTGGAGGTGTCATTTTCCATAGTGTTCTACACTCCTCCAAGTGTTCTGTTGGTGCTCTTTGTCCATCATACTTCTATTGTTTGTTGTTTTTTTGTTCTACGTTGAACCTTATGTGCAATAACCTCTTACATTGGTACAAGTCTGTGATAGTCACTTTATGTGCGCCCCACCATCTTGAAGGTGTGGCCTTGAGTGCTATATCAAGTGCTAACAGTCTCTAGTTCTCTAAAACTTCATCTTCATACTGTGCTAAGAATGTTTCCAAATCATTTACTCCATGGAAACTAGGCGGTTCTCTGATTTCCATGCCTACACATCTTATTGTGCAGTATATTCTTGCACATCTCCTCATGGATACTTAGTGTAGCCTTTTTTTCCAGTTCTCTAAACCGGTATCTAAATCTGTTGCACATGAAGTGATGCTCCTCCAACTGAGTATCTCGTCTTTAGGTTGATTATGGCCTGGTTGTCAAATTCCCAATCCAGAACAAGCAACGTGGGGTAAGGTGTTATGTCATCCACTATTTCAATGACTACAAAATATGCTTTAGTGCACACTCCATCTAGGTCTATTGTCACTCCTTTCATTCTACCTATTGGGAGGACTCTGTGTTGGTTTGCAAGTTTCAATTGAACAGGTGAATATCCTAGTGTGGGATCTCCCATGCATTACCATGTCTTCTTTGGTAATACATTAACTTCATATCCTAGATCTAGTATAATGTCTCCCATATTGAAATCTCCAATGTTGGCATTCAGTCTAAATTCCCTATTGGTTCGTCTCCTTGTATGTAGGTGATTGACAGTTTTTGGTTCTAGTTTTCCTTCTGTCTCGATGCTACATTTCTCTAGTATGTTTTGCAATATTTTCACATATGATGGATCACTTAATACCTTTACAAATGATTGAAAAAAGACTTTGATTGTACTTACTTGTCCCATAGACTATATTTTGCTAGTATGATCCAATAACGAAGGCATTTCATATCCGGGTGTTTCTTTACTTTGTTGTGTAGTTGAAGTCGTCGCAATGTATTTCTTCTGAAATTATTGTTGGGCTTGCTTAAATATGTCCTTTTCCTTCTGTGCATCTAACTGCTTCCTTGGTTTGGCAATCTTTTTCACCCATTGATGTTGTGTTGGCGCTTGTCGAACAGTGTCGTCCCCTATTTTATCTCCTCCATGAGTAACGATATTAATGTTTTGTCCTTCATGTTGAATTACTGAGAGGGGGGGGTGAATCAGTAATAGCATAATTATAATCCTTTTTCTCCAAATAATCCAAGTGTTATATCAATGTAGAATTAGTATCCAATAATGAGCAATAAGAAATGAACAATCACACACATACACAGTACACCAGTGTTTTACATGGAAACCCAAATCGGGAGAAAACCACATAATGCTTTTTATTATATGTCTTGAAGAATTACATTCATTGGAAGCACCAACTTCCTTTGTTTTCCACCTACAACTGGAAGGAGGCTCCAACCCCCTAGTTTCTTAGGCTACAACTTGAGGGAAGCTCCAACTCCCCAATTCTTTGGATACAACTAGAAGGATGCTACAACCCCCTAAGTTCTCCGGCTACAACCAGAAGGTGTCTACAACCACCTGTCCTTGCCCCATCCAACCTCCCTAAAGTATAAGTAGAATGATGGAAATATTATCAATCTGTCACTGTAAGATATATTGTTGTACAACTGTAACAACTTGTACCACTAACCTATATCCAATCTATATAACTGCCCTGTAATCAATATGTACCTTAACTAAACATGTATCTACAAAAATTACAACAGATATGCAACCTGTAGTGTTGCATCCCATGTATGTACGCACTCTATATGTTATGCAGCCCGCATATGTACACTACCAAACTATTATGCAACTTGTGTATGCCTTCTAAAAACTTGGGTTTCCTTTCTTGAAAACTTCTTACCTTTTGTAACTTCTTTCACATATATCTGTAACCTGTCACTGTATCTAGACTATAATTGTACCATGTGCATGCATCCTCATATATAACCTTTACTCAAGGAAAGTATTTCTTTCTCTAGTCATGTGTCATATAGGTATGTGTAATCATGAACAATTATTATATACCTTACACGATCTTAGTCATCAACCCCTTTCTGATATTCAGTCTCTCAATACATCAACTACTACACAAATAAAATCTCTCAACCATGTACCATAAAAACCCTTAGCCATATGCCAAGAAATACAAGATGTGCCTCACAAGAAGTATCAATGATGAACATACTAGCAATGTAATTCTGTAGATCTGACTTATGCAGAAGATCACATGTAGCCACTAGTATTTCTAGGGAGAATCCTCAAATCTCCATTGTCATTCCTCATGCATACATCAAAATCCAACTATTCACAGAAATAAGACATACCTTTTGAACCAATGGATGGATCTAATGTATCTGAGCACTTTAGACCTTCCTGGGAGCTTGATCTCAAAATCTAGAACCTCTGCATATTCATATTCTCAAGTTTCCATGACTTTATCAGCATGTATGCTCCATATACATAGACAACCCACGTATACACACCCTATACATAGAATACCTGCATGGATCTAATGTACTGTACGCACCCTATACACAGACAACTCACATATATGCACCCTATACACAGACATATCATGTATGCACCAGAAAATAGGGTTCTCTATAAATCCAAGATTTTCACCGTCAACCCTTTGTGCTACCTCAGATGTTCACCACTTTATATGTATCCACAAGTATTTACAAGAAGCTTTACACAAGAAAATAGATATACAATATGTACAAGTGTGATTTTTATGAGTGAGCTTTGTCTCTTATTTATATCTTCATGTAGCCTTACACTTTCCTTATTTTAGGGCTTCTTCAATTAAAATAATTTCCTTTTGCAAAGCACTTTGACTCTTGGGGGCTTCTATAAGCCTCATGAGGGTTCTCCAACTTCATATGGTCATAACTCTCTAACTGTGGGGATTTATGTGACGTTCCACATACCACCAGAAACGGTATGACAAGTACTATCCATCTAGGATAGTTTCACTCAAAAATTCACTATCCTTCATCTCATTATTCCTCAAATAAGCATGGGTTCTCTCACTCCACAAAGCGTCTTAACGTGAGGGATTTGACCATAAGGGGACCACTTTGGATTTCATCCATTTTTACTTCTTATCAACCATGACAAGACAATAATGAGTCATCTTTACATCAAACAATCTTGGGTCCATTACCCAAACCTTTTGATACAAGGATTTCTTCAAGGGTTGACATCAATGCCAACCAACCTTAATCAATAATCTCCCCCTTTGGCATTTATGGAAACACTCTGATGCAATACTGAAATCATATCACTCATGCTTCCCCTAGAACCATGCCTCTGTCCTCTATATCTGATAAATATGCTCCCCCTAGAACCATGCCTCTATCCTCTGTATCTGATAAATATGTTCCCCCTGGAACCATGCCTCTGTCCTCTGCATATGATGAATCTCTCCCCCTTTGTCATCAATGGAAAATGTATCTTTCCATCCAGGTTTTCTCCCCCTGACTCAGTTGTCTTCTTATGGTGTTTCCTCGTGTACATCTAAGACATGTAAGATAATCATTCAAAAATCATTCAAAAATCATTCATTTTGGAGTATAAATAACTCCAAGTCTTTGGCGAAGATATTCCAAGGCTTCCCATGGAAGTGTTTTTGTAAAGATATATGTCACTTGTTATTTTTTTCCGACATACTCAACTCTGATATTCTTTTCTGCAACTTGCTCCCATAGAAAATGATACTTGATTGGAATGTGCTTCGTCTTGGAGTGCATCATCGGGTTCTTCGAGATACTGATGGTGCTTGTATTATCACATTAGATTAGAATGGGATCATCATACTCAAACTGTATATCTTCTAGAGTTTGTTTCATCCAAAGAACCTGTGTAAAATATGATGTTGTTTCAATGTACTCTACCTCGACTGTAGATAAAGATACTGATGATTGTTTCTTTCTTAGCCATGATACTAAACACTCACCCAAGTAAAAAATTTCTCCACCGGTGCTTCGTCAGTCATCAATACAACCTACCCAATTTGCATCTGTGTAGGAAATAAGTGATAGATCCTTTTCTTTTGGATACCATAATCCAAACTCTTTTGTTCCTTTGAGATATCTGAAAATCCTCTTCACTGCTAACACATGTGACTCCTTTGGTGTTGCTTGAAATCATGCCACCTGTCCAACTTCCTACATTACATCTGGTCTAGATGTTGTCACATATAGTAGGCTGTCAGTGATTGACCTATATTACCTCTGATTTGTAGACTTTGAATCATCATATTTGCTCAACTTGCAACTGGTTTGCATGGGAGTGATAATTGGTTTGCAATATTCCATTCCGAACCTCTTTAGCATTTCTCTGATATACTTGATTTGAGAAATAAAAATTCCTTGGTTTCTTTGACGTATCTAAAGTCCCAAAAAGAAGGATAGTTCTCTAAGTAACGAAATTTCAAATTCATTATGTATATCTTTTGCAAATTTCTGGCTTAACCTATCATCATCACTACCAAAAATAATATCATCAACATAAACTTCAATTAATAAAATATTACCTTGACTTACCTTGATGTAGAGGTTGTTGTCTGCACTTCCTTTTCTGAACCCTCCTTGTTGTAGATACTTATCCAGACTAGAGTACCATTCTCTAGGAGCCTGTTTTAGACCATACAAGGCCTTCTTTAATTTACACACATAATCTGCATTCTCTGACAATTGAAATCCTTCTGGTTGTTCAATGTAGACTTCTTCTTCAAGTTCCCCATTCAGAAAAGATGATTTTACATCCATCTGATATACTTTAACATTTTTGGAGCATGCATAGGCTAAAAGAAACCAAATTGCTTCCATTCTAGCAACTGGGACAAATGTCTCTTCAAAGTCTAATCCTTCAATCTGTGCATATCCTTTACATACCAATCTAGATTTGTTCCTTATAACTTGTCCATATTCATTTAATTTATTCCTAAAAACCCATTTTGTGACGATCACATTCTTATTCTTTTTTCTTAGAACCAGTTCCCAAGTGTCATTTTTCTCTATTTGATCCACTTCTTCATTCATGGCCTTATTCCAAAATTCCTCCTTGTTGGCTTCTTCAAAACAGTTTGGTTCAATTGTATATAAGAGTTCTAGGTGTGTTTGTTATGGTGAATGAATTTTTCTTCTAGTCTCAACTCATGCATCTTTGTTTCCAATTATCTGATCTGAAGGATGATTCTTATGTACTCGTTTGCTAGGTGTCTTTGGAGATACTTGTTGAACTTGCTCTTCTATTTCTATTGGATTCTCTTCATCTTCCTCTTCTACTTCATCTTCTTCGAAAAGTTGTTCCATTGATTTTTTTTCATCTTCCTTTGATTATGGTCTGCCTGTTTCATCAATTGTTATGTTGATGCTTTCCACAACTTTGTTCAATATTAGATTGTAACATTTGTATGATTTCCTTGTACTTGAGTAGCCAACAAGTACTCCTTTGTCCACACGAGAGTCAACCTTTCCCATTCTGCCATCTTCTCTTTTGATGTAGCATTTGCTTCCAAAAACTCTGAAGTGCTTCACATTTGATGGTCTTCCTTTCCATAGCTCGTAGGGAGTTTTATCAGTGTTGTTTCTGAGCATTACTCTGTTTTGAATGTGAACTTTTGTATGCACTTCTTGTGTCCAAAATATATATGTCAATTTGGAATCCATTGGCATTGTTCGAGCCATTTCCTGTATTGTCATGTTCTTTCTTTCAACAACTCCATTTTTTTGAGGTGTCCTAGAAACGGAGAATTGCCTTTTTATTCCATGACTGCTGTAGTAGTCCATAAATTCCTTTGAAGTGAACTCTCCTCCATTATCATATCTCAAGCATTTTATTCTTGAATCCATCTCATTTTCAACCATTTTCATGTAGATCTTGAAGTTTTCAAAAGCTTCTGACTTGTTCATGAGAAATAAAACTGCAGTCATTCTTGTATAATCATCAACTAATAACATAAAGTGTCTCTCACCTTTTAAGCCCTTTGTTGTAGTTGGTCCAACTAGATCAGTATGCACAATTTCCAATGGTCTTGTTGTTGAATATTCTTTTTATTTGAACCTGGTCTTTGTTTTCTTTCCTTGTTGACAATGCTTGCATAAAGTGTTGGTCGGTTTGGTTGGTTGGTTTGATTTCCTTTCTTAGTGTGACAATCTCTGCTTCCAAGTTTCCAATGATATTGTCCTTTTCTTGTAGTTGTTCTTTGAGTGCTTCTTCAATTCTTTTATATTCTTCTATTTGAACCTTCAATCTTGTGATCATTTGTTCTAGTTCTCAAGTGTCTTTTGTATTGTCTAGTTTTGCTTGTAGTTTCTTGTTTTTCTTCTTTTCTCTTTTGATAAATTCTATGGAACACATTAATTCTTCTCGATAGTCAACTTTTGCCTCTTCAATTTCATCTTCGACTTCTTCATATCCTTCTTCGACTTCTTCATATTATTCTTTGGAGTCTTCTTTGTCAAAATCTTTTACTACCATGAATAGAACTCTTCTTGTCTCACTGTCACTGATTTCATCTTCATCTGATGATGAGATGTCTTCTTTGATGCATAATCTTTGCTTGAAATATTTCTTTGTATTTCATTTGCCTTTATATGTGTGTTTTCCTTTTGAGTAACCTTCATCATTTATCTTTTTCTTATGAGGACATTTGTTAGCAAAATGACCAATACCATCACAATTAAAACAAATTAAAGGAAGCTTACATCTATACCTACCATTGGTTCCCTTATTCAGTCTTTTGACTAAGTTGGCCACTTCTTCACCATCTTTCGAGACGTCGATGTTGTTGCTATATTATTCTTGTTCCTTTTTCTTTTGATTGTTCTTTTGGATGATTTGAAGGCTTCTTCTTTTACATCTGGATTTTCATGTTTAGTTCTAATTTCATATGCTGTGAAGATTCCATGCGTATTGAGTTCATATCTGATCTTTCTTCTAGTGCTGATATCTTAGGGTTGAATCTCATAGGAAGAGATCTTAGTACCTTTTGAACAATTAAAGATTCTTCAATTTCTTCTCCCAATCCTATGATTGCATTCCCTATTTCGTCAACTCTTAAGAAGTAGGCTGCAATATTCTCATATTCCTTCATTTTTAGTTGTTCGAACTGACCTCTGTAAGTTTGAAGTTTTCTTGCTTTGAATTTTGTATCTCCTTCATAAATATTTCGAAGCTTGTCCCAAATGTCTTTAGCGGATTTACAATGTGAAACTTTGGTGAATATTGTTTCACTGAGACCATTCAAAAGTGCATTTGTAGCTTTGGAATTATTCTGAACAAGTTTCATTGCTTTGTCATTTGTTGGTGGAATTGTTGGTACTGTGTATCCATCTACGATTGATTACCAAATTTCAAACCCCTGTGCCTACATATATGTCTTCATCCTTATTCTCCAAAAAGCATACTTTTGTCCATCAAAGTGTGGTATTCCATTTTTATATGAGTTGGTACTCTCCATGATCTAGCTTTCAGTGGTTAAACTAATTTCTGAAGGAACCTTCTCTGATACCAATTGTTGGATTACTGAGGGGGGGTGAATTAGTAATAGTGTAATTATAATCCTTTTTATCCAAATAATCCAAGTGTTATATCAATGTAGAATTATTATCCAATAATGAGCAATAATAAATGAACAATCACACACATACACAGTACGCCAGTGTTTTATGTGGAAACCCAAATCGGGATAAAACCATGAAATGATTTTTCTTATATGTCTTGAAGAATTACATTCATTGGAAGTGCCAACTTCCTTTGTTTTCCAGCTACAACTGGAAGGAGGCACCAACCCCCTAGTTTCTCAAGATATAACCTGAGGGAAGCTCCAACTCCCCAATTCTCTAGCTACAACCAGAAGGAGGCTAAAACCCCCTAAGTTCTCCGGCTATAATCGGAAGGTGGCTACAACCACCTGTCCTTGCCTTGTCCAACCACCCTGAATTATAAGTAGAATGATGGAACCACTATCAATCTATCATTGTGAGATATACTATTGTACAACTGTAACAATCTGTACCACTAACCTGTATCCAATCTGTACAACTACCCTGTAATCAATCTATAACTGAAATGAACATGTATCTACAAAAATTACAATAGATACATGACTTGTAGTGTTGCATCCAGTGTATCTACACGCCCTATATGATATGAAGATCACGTATGTACGCTACCAAACTATTATGCAACATGTGTATGCCTTCTTAAAACTAGGGTTTCCTTTTCTTGAAAACTTCTGACCTTCTATAACTTCTTTCACATAGATCTGTAACCTGTCACTGTATCCAGACTATAATTGTACCTTGTGCATGCATCCTCATATATAACCTGTACTCAAGGCAAGTATGTCTCTCTCTCGTCATGTGTCATATAGGTATGTGTAATCATGAACAATTATAATATCCCTCACATGATCTTAGTCATCAACCCATTTCTGATATTCAGTCTCTCAATACATCAACTACTACATAAATACAAGCTCTCAACCATGTACCATAAAAGCCTTTAGCCATATGCCAAGAAATACAAGATGTGTCTCACAAGAAGTATCAATGGTGAACATACTAGCACTGTAATTCTGTAGATCTGACTTATGAAGAAGATCACATGTAGCCACTAGTATTTCTAGGGAGAATCCTCAAATCTTCATTGCCATTCCTCATGCATACATCAAAATCCAGCTATTCATAGAAATAAGACATGCCTTTTGAACCAATGGATGGATCTGATATATATGAGCAGTTTAGACCTTCCTGGGAGCTTGATCTCAAAATCTAGAACCTCTGCATCTTCATCTTCTCAAGTTTCCATGACTTTATCATCATGTACGCTCCCTATACATAGACAGTCCGCGTATACACACCCTATACACAAACAACCCGCATGGATCTGATGTATTTTATGTACCCTATACAAAGACAACCTATGTACACACCAGAAAATAGAGTTTTCTGTAAATCCAAGAATTCCGTTGTCAACCCTTCATGCTACCTCAGACGTTCACCACTTCATATGTATCCACAAGTACTTATAAGAATAGTTACACAATAAAATATATATACAATATGTACAAGTGTGTTTTTTATGAGTGAGATTTGTCTCTTATTTATATCTTCATGTAGCCTTACACTTTCCTTATTTTAGGGCTTCTTCAATTAAAATAATTTATTTTTTCAAAGCACTTTGACTCTTGGCGGCTTCTATAAGCCTCATGAGGGTTCTCCAACTTCATATGGTCATAACTCTCTAACCGTGAGGAGTTATGTGACATTCCACATACCACTGGAAATGGTATGACAAGCACTATCCATGTAGGATAGTTCCACTCACAAATTCACTATCATTCATCTCATTATTCCTCAAATAAGCATGGGTTCTCTCACTCCGCAAAGTGTCTTCCCGTGAGGGATTTCACCATAAGGGGATCACTTTGGAGTTCATCCATTTTTACCTCTTATCAACTATGAAAAGACAATAATGGGTCATATTTACATCAAACAATCTTGGTTCCATTACCCAAACCTTGTGCTACGGGGATTTCTTCAAGGGTTGACATCAATGACAACCAACCTTAATCAACAATATCACCCTTTGGAATTATGGAAACACTCTGATGCAATACTGAAATCATATCAACCATGCTCCCCCTGGAACCATGCCTCTATCCCTTGTATCTAATAAATCTTCTCCCCCTAGAACCATGCCTCTGTCCTCTGTATCTGATAAATATTCTCCCCTGGAACCATGCCTCTGTCCTATGCATCTGATAAATCTCTCCCCCTTTGTCATCAATGGGAAAGGCATCTTTCCATCCAGTGTTTCTGCCCCTAATTGAACTATCTTCTTATGGTGCTTGCTCGTGTACATCTAAGACATATAAGATAAGCATTCAAAAATCATTCAAAAAGAATTAATTTTGTAGTAGAAATAACTCCAAGTCTTTGGTGAATATATTCAAAGGCTTGTCGTGGAAGTGGTATTGTAAATATATCTTCCACTTGTTCTTTTGTGCCGACATACTCAACTCTGATATTCTTTTCTGCAACCTACTCCCATAGAAAATGATACTTGATTGGAATGTGCTTCTTCCTGGAGTGCATCACTGGGTTCTTCGAGATAATGATGGCACTTGTATTATCACAATAGATTGGAATGGGCTCATCATACTCAACCTGTATATCTTCCAGAGTTTGTTTCATCCAAATAACCTGTGTACAACATGATGTTGTTGCAATGTACTATGTCTCGGCTGTAGATAAGGAAACTTATGATTTTTTCTTGCTTAGCCATGATACTAAACACTCACCCAAGTAGAATGATGCTCGATTGGTGCTTCATCGGTCATCAATACAACCTGCCCAATATGCATCTTTGTAGGCAATAAGTGATAGATCTTTTCCTTTTGGATACCATAATCCAAACTTTTATGTTCCTTTGAGATATCTAAAAATTCTCTTCACTGCTAACACATGTGACTCCTTTGGTGCTGCTTGAAATTGTGCCACCTGTCCAACTGCCTGCATTACATCTGGTCTGGATGTTGTCACATATAGTAGGTTGCCAATCATTGACCTGTATTACCTATGATCTGTAGACTTTGAATCATCATCTTTTCTCAACTTGCAACTGGTTTGCATGGGAGTGATAACTGGTTTGCAATCTTCCATTCTGAACCTCTTTAGCATTTCTATGGTATACTTGGTTTGAGAAATAAATATTCCTTGGTTTCTTTGACATATATGAAATCCCAAAAAGAAGGATAGTTCTCCAAGTAACGACATTTCAAATTCATTCTGCATATATTTTTCAAATTTCTGGCTTAACTTGTCATCATTACTACAAAAAATAATATAATCAACATAAACTTCAATTAATAAAATATTACCTTGACTTACCTTGATGTAGAGGTTGTTGTCTGCGCTTCCTTTTCTGAACCTTGCTTTCTACAGATACTTATCCAGTCTAGAGTACCATTCTCTACGAGCCTGTTTTAGACCATACAAGGCCTTCTTTAATTTACACACATATCAGTGTTGTTTCTGAGCATTACTTTGTTTTGAATGTGAACTGTTGTATGCACTGTCTGCATCCAAAATATATTTGTCAATTTGGAATCCATTAGCATTGTTCGAGCCATTTCTTGTATTGTCTTGTTCTTTCTTTCAACAACTCCATTCTATTGAGGTGTCCTAGCAATGGAGAATTTCCTTTTTATTCCATGACTGTTGCAGTAGTCCATAAATTCCTTTGAAGTGAACTCTCCTCCATTATCAGATCTCAAGCATTTGATTCTTGAATCCATCTCATTTTCAACCATTTCCTTGTAGATATTGAAGTTTTCAAAAGCTTCTAACTTGTTCTTGAGAAAGAAAACTGCAGTCATTCTTGTATAATCATCAACTAATAATAGAAAGTATCTCTCAGCTTTTAAGCCCTTTGTTGTAGTTGGTACAACTAGATCAGTATGCACAATTTCCAGTGGTCTTGTTGTTGAATATTCCTTTTATTTGAACTTGGTATTTGTTTACTTTCCTTGTTGAAAATGCTTGCATAAAGTGTTGGTTGGTTTCGTGATCTGGGGCATTTCTCTGGCTGCTTCTCTTTTGTTGACTTTGACAAGGTTATCAAAATGAATGTGACCCATTCTTTTGTGCCATAGCCAACTTTCATATTCCTTTCCTAGACAACACTTTTCATTTCCAATTTCACTTAACACATATATGTTGTTTGAAATTCTTGCAGCTATACCGACCAATTTCCCTGAACCTTCTCTTCTTATCCCACAATTTTGTGAATCGAAAGTAACTTTATGAACTTGTTCACAAATTTGACTCACACTTAGAAGATTATGTTTCATATATTATACCAGTATAATATTTTGTGCCTTTTTATTCTTGTTCCCAATTCGGATTGTGCCTTCTCCAATGATTTTGGCCGAATTATCATTTCCGAAGGAGACTGATCCATTTCTTTCCTTTCGCAATGTAAGAAATTTGTCTCTATCACCTGTCATGTGTTTTGAACATCCATTGTCAACATACCAACCGTGTTTCTTCTGCTTAGCTTGTAGAGAGATTATGCATTCTTCATTACTATATTGATCTTGCTTTCTTATCCATGTCATTTTCTGAGGTTCTTGTCTGTGATTGTTGTTATTATGTTGAGGTTCTTTAGGAGGGACTGTCATTCTGCAATTTTTGTCCACATGTCTAAAATTTTTACATTTGTAACATTCCACTTTAGTGCTCAAAGATTCAAACTTTTTGTAACTTCTTCTTTGTGTTTCACTAGGTCTTCTTGAGTCAAAGTTGTTATTGTTCCTGTTGTTAGCTCTGCAATTCACAACTTATGTCCAAAATTATTACATGCATAACATAAACCAAAAAATATAGTTTGATACCTGGGATTTGAAGAGATTCTGAAAGAAGGCGTTCTTAAGAATCCTTCTTCTTCTTGAGGCCTATCTGTCTATTGTTGATTCTGAAATCTGAATCTTATCGATGGAAGAGTGTCCCTGTAATCTTCCTTGTATATCTTCCTATCCCCTTTGATTGTTTATGCATAGCCTTTTAGATTTGTTTCTTGCTCTGTTGTTTTGGATCTTGATCCCTTTTCTGTCTGATTGTATCCAAGTCCAGACTTGTCAAGAAGAGATTTTTGACTGTTGATAATGTCATCCAGAACTTTTGAGTTATTCTGCATATTTTTGTTTTGAATATCCTTTCTTAGTGTGGAAATCTATGCTTCCAAGTTTCCAATGATCTTGTCATTTTCTTCTAGTTGTTCTTTGAGTGATTCTTCAATTCTTTTATCTTATTCTATTTGAACCTTCAATCTTGTGATCATTTGTTCTAGTTCTCGAGTGTCTTTTTATTGTCTAGTTTTGCTTGTAGTTTCTTGTTTTTCTTGTTTTCTCTTCTAATAACTTCTATGGCACACATTAATTTTTCTCGATAGTCATCTTCTGCCTCTTCAATTTCATATTCAACTTCTTCATATCCTTATTCCTATCCTTCTTCATGTTCTAAATTGAAGATTCCCATTCCTCTTTCCGAGCTGATGAGCAAGAATGCGTACAGGTCGAAGGTGATTAAAGCATTAAGCATAGAACTAGAGATAGGTAAGAAGGACCTGAATTTTGGATCAGCCAATCACTCGGGCACGATAAATCTTACTAATGATCAACCTAAGCTCTTGTTTGGCCCTGACGTTTATGGTCAAACTGATAACGGTGGCGTTCCCCCTTTCTACATCAGCCTGAATATCCACGACTCAATCTTACACAACACTATGCTAGATTCAGGAGCCTCTCAGAACTTGATGCCCAAATCTATGATGGAAAAGTGGGACTTGAGGTCACCATACCCTACAAGGATTTGCATTATTTTGACTCTAGCAAGGTCAAATGTATACGGCTAACTAAAGATTTATGCATCACCCTAGCTCAAATCCCAGCGAAGAGTATGGTGATGGATATCGTGGTTGTAGACATTCCCCCGAAATACAATATGTTACTATAAATATCCCAGGGATCTAAGCTAAAAGGTACCCTGCAACTAGATATGCCATATGCAACCATCACGGTATTTGGACAACAGAGAATATTGTACAGAGAGACTCTGATGAAGTATATGGTCAGCAATAAGGAAAAGCCACACAAGTACCCACTATACTCTACACACTCTGATATGGATTATTTCATTATGTACAATGATGGTGACTTGCAAGGACAAATCGCTTAGCGGGAAGATAATACACATGACCCGAAAGAAGATAAAGAAATCGTTGACGTAAGAAATATTGCAACTGTGGAAAGTGAGGAACTGCTAGAAGATTTTTGGAGAATGGATTTTGATGGAGCTGTGAGCAAGGAGGGAGCTGGGGCTGGAGTTTCATTGCATAATCACAAATCAAGGTATTTAGAGAGCCATTCTTATAAAATGAATTTCCAATGCACTAACAACATAGCTGAGTACGAAGCTTTGATGCTCGGCCTGAAACTAATGAAGAAGGTTGGTGCCAAACAAATTATGGTAAGGGGTGACTCTGAATTGATTATAAATAAAATTAAAGGTGAGTATATAGATAAACATCCCAGACTTAGAGCTTACATGAATGTCGCTTTGGATGCCCTTCAATGTTTTACAGAAATCGATTTGCAGGTAATGCCCAGGGGACAAAACATACTAGCAGACGGGATGGCCACATCAGCAGCTTGATCAGGGGATCAAATTTTGCTCAATTTTCAAAGTGCTCAGAATGCGACGAAAATAGATCCATTGCGTCCGTCTCATCTTCCTAATGCCGGTGGTATATTTACTTTCTCAAACGGAGTCCGTATGGAGAAGATATCGCGATCTGTTCTCCAAGCCAAACAGGCAAAATTTTTGGATGCTGACTGTACCTGTCTGTACAGTCCGTACAGTGACGTGGCAGGACCGTACAGGTCGTACGATGGTGATGTGGCAGATGTTGATTGGTCGATTTTGGGTGAGTCGGATGTTGACACGTGTCATTGGGTGGCCAATAATAGGAGGACACATGGCCCAATCCAAGGGCGCCACGTGTCGCTCACTGGTTGGCTAAGGAGTCTATGTATAAAATGTTGGAGGCCGCGGGGTTCGACCCCCGGACCTCTCCTCCACATAGTGACTTCACAAATTCCAATAACCAACTTTCCCGCTGACGTTCCTTGTTACGAATGTCAATGCACATATATTTCATATGGTGTATTGTTTTAATTGGAAAGGGGGCGGGTCGGGGCTTAGCCCCGACCCATGGTTTTATACCATAACATATAACCATATGTTATAACCGTGTATATAAATGCGCGCGTGGATGTATATAACAATAAACCAAAGTTTTACCATGTATTAAAATGTGACGCGGTTATAACATTTGCGCACGGGTTTTGACATGGCCCACGGTTTTTAATATGTATTGCATATGCCCACGAGTTGGAGCACGGGGGTTATACGGTTGGAGCAGTTCAATGAACTAACCACCCATTTGCCAAGACTACGGTCATATGCGCCATACGCCCAGGTGTCGAGGCGGTTAGGGGCTGGCGCGCCCTTAACCATCCTACGGTTTGCACCGTTGGCACAGTTGCGCCCGGTGCTAGGTTTTTGCGCTTAAAAGAGCGTGTGAGCCAGGTTCATTCAAGGAGGGTGCGAATTGTAGAACCAGAGACAACAAGCTTGGAGAAGGAGACTTCCAGGAGGCCTATCTTTCTCATTTTTTGACTGATTGAGGTGCCGAAAGAGCCCAGACAGGGGTTTTGGGACGCTGGGAAGCCATTGGAGCAGTCGGTTTGTCAATTTGAGCATTGTAAGACATGTTTTTGAGCACTTTTGAGCAATTAATAATAATTATCCATTGGAAACTTGACCAGGAGATGTAGCCCAGAAGAGGGGTGAACTCCTTTATCAATTGTTGTGCACATGTGTTTATGTTCTATGTTTATGCTGCTGTCTATGTGTATTGTGCATAAGTAATCCTTAATTTATGTGTTGAAAATTGATCCTGTTGCTTTAAACACATAACATTTAACTTGCAATAATTATTCAAGTTTTTCAAGTCTTCTTCATTTTTAGATCAAGTTGGTATCAGAGCACTGGTTTTGAATACTTGATTGTTTGCAAGTTTTGCTTCTGATGCTCACAAGGTTGAAACTCACAAGAGGAGAAGGTCAACTTGTAGAGCCAAGTTCTTATCCGACAAGGAGGAAGCAGTTTCATTCACCGCAAATTGCAGAGAGACATTCACCAAGCATGGCTAGTGCAGAAGGTCATGAACATGTTCCAACTGAAGAAGAAGATTTCATGTAGACTATCATACAGTTGAGAGATATGATGAAGGTCATGATGGAATGGAACATGATGTCGCAGGGTGAAGGCTCTAACCCTTCAATGCATAAGGGAGGCGGTGGTGATAAGAATCCAGGCAGAGATGGAGGGAATGGTGCTTCTCCACCACCCTCTCCTCCTCCATCATCTTCTTCTTCTTCTTCTTCTTCTACCAGTTCGAAACATCTTCCGAATTGGCATGGTAAAACTCCTTCGCAAATTCCTTCATTAAAGCTTGATATAAAATTTGAGTTGCCACTTTATAATGGAGAAGTTAACGCTGAAAAGTTAGATAATTGGATACGTCAAATTGAAGTCTATTCTAGAATACAAAAGAATCAAGATGATGAAACCAAAATTTAGTTAGCTTCATTAAGATTAGATGGTTCAGCACTTATTTGGTGGGAATCTAAGACACAGGAAGAAATGAAAAAGAATGGAAAATTTTTGCTTTCTTGGAATGATTTCATAATAGCAATTAAAAAACAATTTTATCCATTAGCTTATAAACAAAAGGCAACCATGGAATG
>ML789583.1:230330-241962 GCA_009831015.1 Picea engelmannii
TTGATGGGAAATATGATATTGATTGGGCAGAGAAGTTCATTGAACAAATTCAGTCGATACATCAGGTGGTGCAAGAGCAGTTGGAAAAGAGTCAGGCCAAGTACAAAGCGAGACATGACAAGCATCGTGTTGATCATAGTTTCAAATTTGGTGATGAAGTGTGGCTTTACATCAGCAAAGAGAGGCTTAAAGGAGAAGGTAAAAAGTTGAAACCAATTAGATATGGTCCCTTCAAAATTGTCGGCAAGATTGGTAACAATGCTTTTCGTTTAGATTTGCCTCCATATATGCAGATGTATGCAGTTGTTAATGTTGAGAATTTGAAGTTGTATGATCCTCCATTGATTGATGATCAAGGAGAGCATGTTTAGATTCCTTCCATAGATGATTTTTCTCCAAAGTATCTAACAGAACTGCAGGAAGACACCATACTTGACAGGAGAATG
Organism: Picea engelmannii; assembly: GCA_009831015.1. Lineage (NCBI taxonomy): Eukaryota > Viridiplantae > Streptophyta > Pinopsida > Pinales > Pinaceae > Picea > Picea engelmannii. Next base: position 230,777 of record ML789583.1, read on the forward strand.
CGAACTTCGAAGCGAGGAAATGTGGAGTATTTGCAAGTTGGTCTTAAAGGGAAGAATCCAATCAAGGCCAAGTGGATTGAGGTTGGAAGGGTGAGGGAACTTTACCCTCATCTTCACATAGACTGAGATAGTCTTTTGGAGGTCCAAAAGCTTTCCAACGGGGAGGTGTGATCAGGGGATCAAATTTTGCTCAATTTTCAAAGTTCTCATAATGTGACGAAAACAATGCCATTGCATTCGTCTCGTCTTCCTGATTCCGGTGGTATATTTACTTTCTCAAACGGAGTTCGTATGGAGAATATATCGCGATCTGTTCACCAAGCCAAACAGGCAAAATTTTTGGATGCAGACTGTACCTGTCTGTACAGTCTGTATAGTCTGTACAGTTACGTGGCAGGACCATACAGGCCATACGGTGGTGATGTGGTAGATGTTGATTGGTATATTTTGGGCGAGTCGGATGTTGACACATGTCATTGAGTGGCCAATAATAGGAGGACACGTGGCCCAATCCAAGGGTGCCACATGTCGCTCACTGGTTAGCTAAGGAGTTTATGTATAAAATGTTGGAGGTCGCGGGGTTCGACCCTCGGACCTCTCCTCCACATAGTGACTTCACAAATTCCAATAACCAACTTTCCCATCGACGTTCCTTGTTACGAATGTCAACGTGCATATATTTCATATGGTGTATTGTTTTAATTGGAAAGGGGGCGGGCCAGGGCTTAGCCCCAACCCATGGTTTTATACCATAACATATAACCATATGTTATAACCATGTATATAAATGCACACGCGGATGTATATAACAATAAACCAAAGTTTTACCATGTATTAAAATGTGGCACGGTTATAACATTTGTGCACGGGTTTTGACATGGCCCACAGTTTTTAATATGTATTGCATATGCCCACGAGTTGGAGCGCGAGGGTTATACGGTTGGAGCGGTTCAATTAACTAACCACCCATTTTCCAAGACTACGGTCATATGCGCCATACGCCCAGGTGTCGAGGCGGTTAGGGGCTGGCGCGCCCTTAACCATCATACGGTTTGCACCGTTGGCGCAGTTGCACCCGGTGCTGGGTTTTTGTGCTTAAAAGAGCGTGTGAGCCAGGTTCATTCAAGGAGGTTGCGAATTGTAGAACCAAAGACAACAAGCTTGGAGAAGGAGACTTCCAGGAGGCCTATCTTTCTCATTTTTCGACCGATTGAGGTACCGAAAGAGCTCAGACAGGGGTTTTGGGACGCTGGGAAGCCATTGGAGCAGTCGGATTGTCAATTTGAGCATTGTAAGACATATTTTTTTAGCACTTTTTAGAAATTAATAATAATGATCCATTGGAAGCTGGACCAGGAGATGTAGCCCAGAAGAGGGGTGAACTCCTTTATCAATTGTTGTGCACATGTGTTTATGTTCTATGTTTATGATGTTGTCTATGTGTATTTTGCATAAGTAATCCTTAATTTATGTGTTTCAAATTGATCCTGTTGCTTTAAACACATAACATTTAACTTGCAATAATTATTCAAGTTTTTCAAGTCTTCTTCATTTTTAGATCACAGCTACATGCAAATTACCTTTTCATCCCACTCGCCAATACATAGTAGAGGTGAAGTGCAGACCAACCATTCCAAACAACATCAGATACTGGAAGGTATTCAGGAATGTCGATCAAATTGAAGACTTCCTACAGTGTAAGAATGATTTAGAATGTACAAATATAGACTTAGAGAATGATGATGATAATGTAAATAAATCTGTTTTTGAAAATGGTAGTGTGAATAAAGTAGAATCAGAGGAATTGAATGAAAATAAAGTAGATTATGGTATATTACATTTGAAAAAAAATGTGTTACCTAGAGGTTTAGTTCTGCTGGAAGACTTGTTTGATTTTAACGATGTAGCGAAAAAACCAAAAATTGAATCTGGTGGTAAAGAGGTTGAAGAGTGTAACATAGGAACAGAGGAAAAACCCAAGATGATAAAACTTTCCAAATCCCTACCCCCTGAGAAAAAATGAAAATACATTGAATTGTTTAAGGAATATGTAGATGTGTTTTCTTGGGGTTACGATGATTTAAAATCTTATGACACAAGTATCATACAACATCGGATCCCAATAAAAGAAGAACACAAACCTTTTAGTAAGAAACTTAGGAGAATCAATCCCAAGTTTCTTCCCCTGATAGAAAAGGAAATCAAAAAAATGTATGGTGCCAAAATTATAGTCCCCTTGAGATTTTTCAAATGGGTTTCTAGTCTGGCTCCTACCAGGAAGAAAACTGGCGAAATCAAGATTTGCATTTATTCTAGAAATCTAAACAAGGTTTCCCTCAAAGACAATTACGCTTTGCCTAAAATGGACCACATCTTACAAAAGGTAGCTGGGGCCAGTAGGATCTCCTTACTAGACAGTTTCTCGGGTTACAACCAAGTCCTTGTCCACCCAGATGACCAGGAGAAAACAATATTCACCACACCCTAGGGAAATTTCATGTATGTGAAAATTCCCTATGGTTTGATGAACGCTGGTGCCACTTTCCAATGAGAAATGGATATTGCTTTTGTGGATGATCTTGGAATATTTATAGTCATATATCTAGATGACATGACAATCTACTCCAAATATGACGAAGAACATTTACAGCATCTCAGATGAGTGTTTGAGAAGTGTAGAAAGTTCAAGATTTCACTGAATCCCAAAAAGACCCTTTTTCACTTTAGAGGAAGTCAAGTTGTTGGGGCACATAATCTCTAAAGATGGAATTAAAATAGACCCCAACAGAATAGAATCCATACATAAAATGGATACCCTAGGAACATTAAAGAGTTACAATCATTCATTGGAAAAATAAATTTCCTAAGAAGATTCATACCCAACTTGGTCGAACGTTTTAGGAATATCACAAATATGTTGAAAAAAGACACCAAAATTAGATGGAACACCGATTCCAGACAGTCATTTGAGCAGGTGAAACATGCACTCACCCAAGCCCTAGTTTTGATCAACCCATATTACACCAAAGATTTATTTTTGTTCTATTTCGCTTCTGAACACACCATCGTTGCAGTACTATTGCAGAAAAATAGTGAAGGGTATGAACAAACCATATCATTTTTCAGCAAATCTTTGAGAGATGTTGCATTGAACTACAACTTAATGGAGAAACAAGATTTTTCCCTTGTAAAGGCCATAAAATATTTCAGAGTCTATATTCTCCATTCTCACATAATTGCATATGTTATGAATGATGTGGTAAAAGATATCTTGACTCGGGATAATCCAGGTGGTAGGAGAGGAAAGTGGATTGCGGTTATTCTAGAATATGACATAGAAATAATACCCACTAAACTGATCAAAGGTCAGGGTTTGGCCAAACTAATGGTTGAATCCAATTTTCATGCTCTAAACATTAATTTTTTGGTTGCAGTTGATGAGCAGGAAGAGCAGACGACTCCAAATGTAAAAGAGGTATTCTTAAACTCTCCTTGGTACGCAGACCTCATTTTTGTACTTCATAACTTACAGCATCCTCCTAGTTTGACTAATAGCAAAGCCAGATTTATTAAACTAAAAGCATTGAAATATTGCATTCTAGAAGGAAACCTTTATTGGAAAGACCCTGGATGTTTTTTCCTTAATTGCCTATTGAAGGATGAAGTTGACGGGGTATTGCAGGATTTCCATGTAGGGGACTGTGGTGGTCATCTAAGTTGGAAGACCATAGCTAACAAGATTCTCAAAGTTGGTTTCTATTGGCCTATATTGTTTGTTGATGTTCACCAGAAAGTCACTTCTTACCACAAATGTTGGGTATTCGAAGGTAAAAGGAAGCTTTTTCCTCTCCCCATGAAACCCATCTCAGTTGAATATCCATTCCAATAATGGGGTTTAGACTTTATCGTAGAAATACATCCACCCTCCTCAGTCCAACATAAGTGGATCCTCACAACCACAGACTACTTCATGAAGTGGATCGAGGTTGTGCCATGCAAACAATCTACTAACTTTGTTCATCTAGGAAAACATCAAAAATATTTTTGACAGAAGAACTAAAGAAGATGATTTTGAGTTAGGTGACTTGGTACTAAAGTGGGACTCGAAAAATGAAGATAAGGGTAAACATGTAAAGTTCTATAGCTTGTGGAAGGGCCCTTACACCATTCAGGCATTTAGAGGTAATAATTGTTTTCTGTTCAATATCAATGATGGAACAGACCTGCCAGGCGGACCTGTGAATGGCAGGATGTTGAAGCATTATTTACTATCCCAATAAAGGATCTAGCCACCCATTTCCATTGTACAAACCATTTCTTTACTTTCAGATCACGTGTGGGTGATGTTGATTAGATGCTTGAAGCCCGCAGAGAAGGCCCTAAGACACTAGCCAATGCCACCAAATTTTCAAAATAAAACAAATCAAATAGCAGAAGAAGCTCTTGAGAAAACTTTTCAGAACATCAGGAAGCATGATTCTTGGCACTTCACAAGGAGAGTACCATCCCCAAGTGGACCACTGTTATAACCCTATGATTCATAGGATCAACTGGTGACTGGAAATTTATTCCTTTACTATATTTTGGGTTGCAAATAATATTTTATTCTGCAAATGATTTACAAAAAGAAAAGAAAAAAGAAAAAGAAAGAAAAAAGAAAAAGAAAGAAAAGAAAAAGAACAAAAGAGGGCATAAAAGAAAAATAATAGGGCTCCATGCAATAAGAATAGCTTGATTCATACAATCTAACCATGGTCAAGTCTTTGTTTTGAATTTATGCTGATATGATTAGTGAATAAAGCTTGGCTAAACTGTTTAATCTTAGCCAAGTAGATAGGTTAGTTAGTGAATAAATTTGATCAAACTATTTAAACATGATAAAATAGCCCCAGGGTAGAGTAATTTCTTAGCCCAACAGTCTAATCTAGGCTAAATGTGTTAGGTAGGTAGGATAGGACATAGGCTAGCTAGTTTTCCTTTCAATAAAATGTGCATATAGTTGGATGAAATTCTTTGTTTGATGTTAGAAGGTTGTGTTCTAACCCCTTGGTGGAAAAAAATGAAAAGAAGCAACGCAAAAAACCCACAAAATGCCACTATCCTAAGTTTTAGCAATAAAATGTGTTGTAGGCTCTGTGATTAAAGGGTGCACTGAGATCAACAGCTGAGCAAACAACGCTCAAATATACGGCCGATAGGTATTTTTGGACCTCGCCAACCATTCTACCTTTAAGCACGCTGGNCTGGGGGGGGGGGGGTCCCAGAATGGTGGTTTTCTTCAGTGGGCCCCATCCTAACGTGGTGCAATGGTGTTATTTCGGACTGCCCCCCCCTCTCCAAACCAGTTAACGCCTACCCCCCCCTCCAGAAACCACCATACCAGTTTCTCATGCCACCTGTGGTACATGACGTCACACTCCACTAAAGTCAGATCATTAGTCATGCACCATTATTCTGTCATCATACTTTTCTCCCCACTCACCCGTCATACATCTCATCCCATCTACATATTATCCAATATTTTCCCTCCATGTTGTCCTCATGTCATCGTAATCCCTCTGTCATCTGCCACCTCATCCCCGAGATATCTGTTGGCCAATAAATGTGACTAAACATATTCGTTAAGCCTATTGATTTTTCCCCCGTGCCCAATGGATACTCATTCACCCAAAATAATTATGTGTCCACCATTATCGCACTGTGCATATGTTCAATAAACCAAAGCTCTCATCCCCCACCATTTCCTGTCAGTGACCGAGCCAAATTTGATAACCAGCTAACATTTTTGTTTCAAATTGTAGGTACCAGCTGAATTGATGGCGCCAAAGTCTAAAAATTCAGAGGGAGAGGAAAATCCATTCCTCCTGTCGCCCGTCAACCTCGATCGGATTCCTCTGGCTAAAAAAGACTACCTGATCTCAGAACCCAGATGTAAATTCAATTTTGTTGAATTACATTTGTGGTTTAGAGACACTTTCTTAGACCAGAGTGGCGAGATTGGACTATGGGAGTCCAATATCCCACTATATTTGTTTCCCCAAATTCACCATTTCCTCGAGTATGCCCTCAAGTGCCAGGTGCACTATCTTCCTGATTAGAGAGCTATTGTTTTATCCTCCGGAGATACCCTGTTCACTATCACACTCGAAGCCATTGACCAGATGTTGCAAATAACCAGATCCAAATCCTTCTCTCCTTTTACCATTAAGATCCTAACCAAAATGTATCAAAAATTGTCTTTTCCCCAGAGAGCATATATTTTTGAACTTTTCCTCCCCGAGAGTGCCCCAATACCCAAAGCCAATCCCCCCAATCAATCATCGATTTTCTTAGTAAAAGGAAATCAAATTATCTCCTCCCTTTGCAGCCTACTTGGATAGTACTCAAACGAGTGGGTGGATGAGCCAATATTGGGTTATCTATCTATATTCTCTACCGAGGAAAGCTCCATTGTACATTTCAACTACAACAGTTTTATGGCCGAGAATATTCCTGAACAACTATACAAAATCCCCACAGAAGGCATGTTCTGGTATTCTTCAATACTGGAATATTTGTTTGTATTTTTTCAAATAGACAAGTTCATGTTCTCCATGCAGAAGCTATATCAGAATGGAAAACAACAGTCGGTAATATCCTGGACCTCACTACTGAGAAGTAATTCACCAGAATTCAATTTCAATTAGTTCATAGATCATTTCTACCATCTCATGGTTATCGTGCTCAGTGATAGACAAGAACCAAGTATAAATGAAGAAATCCAGCAGATTTTACATCTCTCAGACCTAGACAAGACCGGAGACGGGTACCTATACCAGAACCACACAGAGATTAGAATTTATGGATGCGAGTTGGCCCCTTACAAATTGCCTAGATATTTGCCCGTGCAGATTTTTGCCTTGGAATATATTAGGCAAATGATTAACTCAGATGATATTCATTTTATAGCCTTCGAGAAGAAACAACAATTGAGGATCAAAGGACAGATAGGACCATTCATCTGTAACAGTCGAGCTACAGGGGAAATGGTTGATAAGATTTTGAAGGAGATGAAGTTCAGCACCAGTTTTTCTTGGCACTATGATCTGTGTGGGATTATAGCAGAAACAAGACTAAGGAATAAAAACTCTCCATATGCTCATGGTCCCAAGCCAAAAATTGAGAAGTTTATGAACCAAACAGAGTGGGAGGTAAACACTCTAGAAGACACAAAACCGTAGCTTCCTCCAACCCTTATTTCACAAACCACTACAACATAGATACCTAAGGAGAAAAGACCCAGAAAGGATGTCTCTCCTTTAGTCACTGAAGTGTCAGCAATATATTTCCAGGTTTACAAGAAAAGGCCTAAAACCAATCATACAACTGACAGGTCATGAGAGGAAGAGACCCAGTCCACCACAGTAGTCGAGGGAGAACACTCATCATTTTTCTCAAGAAGTCAGCAGATGATGTCTACTTCCTCTTCAAAGAAGCAAACAGATACCACTTTGACTTCCCATCCATCGCAGGGGTCTGCAAAACTGATTATTTTTGAAAAATATGATTTGATTAAGAAGAAGAACGAGATGTTGACCAACAGCACGTATGCTCAATTCTGGAAGAAAACATCCACATCATAGCATAGGTTGTTCTCTGCTTTTGATATGGAAAAAGGGAGAATGCACATGGCATTTTTGCAAGCACAAGTGCCCCATCCAAAGGAAATCACTGATTACAAAAGATCAACATTTGAATTTGACACCAAGGAAGTACATCCAGCTGATCAGATGGATTTACATAGGCAGACTGGAGAAATGGTTTTCTCAACATTGGCAAACGCTTCCACAACTGCTGCAAAGTTGCAGCTTTCCCTAAATAATGTTCAAACTCAATTAAAGTTGGATAAAGTGTCTTCTTTTGCAAAAGACAACATGATCAAGTCTTTGGAAGAGCTAGTACTAAAAATTGTGTATGACCCCTCAAATGTGAAAGTAGCTGAACAACTGCTAAAGAAAAAGAATGTTGGCATAGCATCCTTGAGGAAGAAATTAAATCTGCCAACTACTGAGGAATCACAAGCTAAAGAGATAGCTGAGACAGAAGGCCAAAAAGAAGAAATGCTAAAGTTATTCATGGAAAAGAACACACAGATCAAGGAGATGGAAGCAGAGTTGGAAAGGCTAGTAAAAGAAAAGGAACATACATAGTCCATGGAATTCATTCCACTGAGTGAAGTTCCCCTCACAGGAGTTAGCACAGCGAAAGCATCAACAACTGCCACAACAAAACTTCCATCAGCTACCCCAGTGACAATTCTAGGGACATCTGAATCTCCAGCAAAGTAAATGAAGGAGATGACCCTACAAGGAGCAGAAATTAAAAAATTGCATCACGAAATAGAGAATCTCCAGAAACTTAAATCTTCCTTCCAGACAAGTTACAATACTGAGAGGCACACATCAGAAAAACTTAAGAAGGAAATACAGCAGCTGCAAAAGAAAACAGTTGTGGGAAAAACACTAGCAGAAGCCAAAGAGAACATTTGGATGGATATCTCAAAATCCATGGCAGAAATTTGGCCACTCGTGCAGATCATGTTTAAGCAGCACGAATTGGTGTTAAGGAGCAAGCAGGCAATTGATAAGACAAAGGGAGAGCTGGGAGAAATTCCCATAGAGGAAAATGAAATCATCAGGTTCCTAAATTTAAAGACTAAGGATGAGCTCGAAATTATGGAAATTGAGGATAGGACTGAGACTATCCTCGAAGTTAAGAAAGTTCTAACCAAAAGAGGATTAATGTTGCAATTGGAGGAAAGAGCCCAAAACATGGATATCGGAGTTTAGAGATTCTTCAGCAAGATTGATGCTTTGCAAAAGAAAGGAATTCTCAGCTTACTAGTTTTAAATGACAAACTGATGACTTTGTCCGACTACAAGAAAAATATTTCCATGGTGGCAAAGGATAGCTCCAATTTTTTAGGAATACAGGGTAGCATAACCGGAAAGGCATTTTTAGAGACTCTATAATTGGATCTCAGTATCCAACATGAAATCAAGTATATTTTTATCACCAATCCAACTTTCACCAAATATACAGAGATGGACGAAGTTTACAGAAGGTTACTGAAATTCAGCATTCCCAGTCAAAAGATATGGGAGGATGTGTGCACTCTGATCAAGTGAGTGATGAGGTGTACAGTCCAAGTCAACATGTAGAACAGTCAAAGTCAAGTTGATTACTCGCCAACAACCTTCCCCAAAATCAGCACAAAGAATCCATTAGATCATTAGCAGTTCCTACAATTTTGTATTTTGTTATCTAGTTAGTTAGCTTTGGATTTTTCCACGTCCTGATAATTAATGACATGATCGATTGTAATATTTTCTATATATATTGCCAACTTTGAAGTATTGAGGGTTGATATTTACGCCCAAGCAAGTTGTAAGCACTGTAATCTTTCTCAAGATATCTACCAGTAATAAAAAGGGTGTTTCACAGGATTCCTGCGTGTTAACTATTGGTGATGTTTACTCCTCTTCGTTGAATGGTTTTTCTATCTTCGTAATCATTTATGTTTTCTATATCTGATCATTTAAAAGAAGTTAAAGTTGCAAAATTTATCTTTGTATACTTTGTTTATGGCTTTTAAAGATCTAAGTGTTTGTCTTATGACGTTATGATAAAGAAATTCTTAAATGGTTCTTTATTTTAACTGATTATCTCATATTTTCTGCTATCCATCATTTTTACTCTAAAGGATCCAACAGTTGCATTATCCTACCCTATGAAAATACCTTATAAAATTTGTTCTTTGGTCTCAAACTTTATAAAACAGACCCCATATCCCAATGGATGCATAAGCAATATTTCATCCATTTTATAAAACAAACAACACAATCTTATTTATTTAACTATCCTAATATCTGAAACCTGAAACATAGTTACATCTTACAGAGAGATCCCTCTCTAAAACTAGCAGGGCTAGATCCTAGTTTCGAAGTGGTTGGATAAAGTTACCTCTGATAAATTTATTCCACCTCCTGACAACATCTGGGAATTTACAGAGAAACAACATAGTGGCGACCATACTGGGGAACTGAACAAACTTTCTATCCTACGATTTCATTTCCCTTGATAAAGAAAACTTATTTCTGAACGAATCATAAAATCTAGACTTATAAAGAGATAATGTTCATAGGTTGTAAAAGTTTGTATATAATTAGTTTAAAAAATTTCTCAAAAAATTAAAATTCTGGCTCCTAAAAGAGTTTTCACTATATCTCATCCAGATCTAGAACCTGCAACAGCAATAGACGATCCCGAAAAATCAATTAGAAAGAAGAATGTTGCAGAGGGTTCTGGGAGTCACAATCCTCTTCATAGGTCCCCTTCTCTCCCAGAGAAGCTTGTTTCCCTTCAGGATCTCAAGCTTGACATATCTTTTGAACAAATCCTTTTTAGAACAAAATCCTACATCTTTGTAAGTGAAACACTTTTAGATCAAACCATCCTACAACCCAGGACCCCTGAAATACTTTCTCCCAGGGTAGACGTTGATCAACGATTTCTTCAGGAATTTGACAAGTTAGAAGATCTAGTAGTGAATCTTGATTAATCCTTAGACAAAGCTCACTTCCAATAGTCAGTCGAACTTTTTTCCTTGAATATTGTTGCAGCTTATGTTAAACCTAAACTAGCTCACGTCCTTCCTTCCATCCCTTCATCTTCCACAGCTTCTGTCACTTCCCCTCCAATCACACAAGTTGTTGTTCAACCTCCTCCACCAATCATGGCAGCAAGATATTCTCCATTAGTGTTGGTCGCTCCTTTACATGCCATGCCTCGGGACTATCAAACTAGAATTCCTCACTTTGATGGTACTGGTCCTCTGAATGCATAGCAACATGTTGATAAGATGAATGATTGTTTTGATTTGCAAGAATTCGATGAGGCAGATGTCCAAATGAGACTTTTTGCATAGAGTGTTGGAAAATATTGAGAGGGGGGGGGTGAATCAGTATTTGAGCTATCAATCAATTTTTAACTTTTCTTTTACTTAAAAATCTTAGTCTACTTTATAGAGATCAGTTGTTGTATATTCTTATGAAAACAGTAGTGCATCCAGAGATCTTGTTATGGATTTCTTCATTCATCAGATGTCTTTTAAACAGTAAATCAACAAAATAAAATAGCATAGATGA
>ML789583.1:248659-265192 GCA_009831015.1 Picea engelmannii
TTAAGCGTGGGGGGGGGGTCCGGAATGGTGGTTTTCTTCGGCGGGCCCCATCTTAACGTGGTGCAATGGTGTTATTTAGAATCCCCCCCCTCCTCTCCAAACCAGTTACCACATACCCCCCCTCCGGAAACCACCATACCAGGTTCTCATGCCACCTCTAGTACATGACATCACACTCCACTAACGTCGGGTCATTAATCATGCACCATTACTCTGTCAGCGTACTTTTCTCCCCACTCACCTGTCATACATCTCATCCCATCTACATATTATCCAATATTTTCCCTCCATGTCATCCTCACACCGTTTTAATCCCTCTGTCATATGCCACCTCATCCTTGAGATATTTGTTGGCCAATAAACACAACTAAACATATCCATTAAGCCTGTTGATTTGTCCCCCGCACCCAATGGATACCCGTTCACCCAATTTTATTATGTCTCCATCATTATCGCACTGTGCATATATTCAATAAACCAAATTTCTCGTCCCCTCCCATTTCATGTCAGTGACCGAGCTAAATCTGATAACTAGTTAACGATTTTGTTTCAAATTGCAGGTACCAGCTAAATTGATGGCGCTAAAGTCTAAACATTCAAAGGGAGAGGAAAATCCATTCCTCCCGTCGCCCGTCGACCATGACCGGATTCCTCTAGCTAACAAAGACTACCAGATCACCCATATGTGAATTCGATTTTGTTGAATTACATTTGTGGTTCAGAGACACTTTCTTAGACCAGAGTGATGAGATTGGACTCTGGCAGTCCAATCTCCTACTATATATGTTTCCCGAAATTCACCATTTCCCCGAGTTCTCCCTCAAGTGTCAGGCGCACTATCTTCCTGATCAAAGAGCTAGTGTTTCATCCTCTGGAGAGACCCTGTTCACTATCACACCCAAAGCCATTGACCAGATGTTGGAAATAACCAGAGTCAAATCCTTCTCTCCTTTTACCATTGAGATCCTAATTGAAATTTATCAAAAAATTTATTTTCCGTAGAGAGTGCAGATTTTTTAAATTTTCCTCCCTGAGAGTGCCCCATTATCCAAAGAAAATCCCCCCTATCAATCATTGATTTTCTCAGTAAAAGGAAATCAAATTATCTCCTCCCTTTGTAGCCTACTTGGATACTACTCGGACGAGGGGGTAGATGAGCCAATCTTGGGTTATCTATCTATCTTCTCTACCGATGAAAGCTTCATTGTGCAGTTCTACTACAACAATGTTTTGGTCAAGAATATTCATGAACAACTGTTCAAATTCCCCACATAAGGCATGTTCCGGTATTCTTCAATACTGGCATATCTGTTTGTATTTTTCCAAACAGAAAAATTCATGTTCTCCATGTAGAATCTATATCAGAATGGAAAACCATAGTTGGTCACATCTTGGACATCACTACTGAGAAGGAATTCACCAGAATTCACTTTCAATCAGTTCATAGATCAGTTCTACCATCTCGTGGTTATCATGTTTATTGGTAGAAAAGAACCAAGGATAAACAAAGAAATCCAGTGGATTTTACATGTCTTAGACCTAGCCAAGACCGAATACTGATACACATGCCAGAGCCACACAGAGATTAGAATTTATGGATGTGAGTTGGTCCCTTACAAACTAGCTAGATATTTTCCCGTGTGGATATTCACCTTGGAATATATTAGGAAAATGATTAACTCAGATGATATTCATTTTGTAGCCTTCAATAAGAAACAACAATTGAGGATCAAAGGACAGATATGACCATTCATCTGTAACAACCGAGCTTCAAGGGCAATGGGCGATAATCTTTTGAAGGAAATGAAATTCAGCACCAGTTTTCCTTGGCACTATGATCTATGTGGGATTATAGCAGAAACAAGACTAAGGAATAAAAGCTCTCCATATGCTCATGTTCCCAAGCAAGAAATTGAGAAGTTTATAAACCAGACAGAGTGGGAGGTAAACACTCTGGAATACATAGAACCACAGCTTCCTCCAGCCATTATTTCACAAACCACTACACCACAGATACCCAAGGAGAAAAGACCCAGAAAGGATGTCTCGCCTTCAGTCATTGAAGTGTCAACAGAAGATTTCCAGGTTTACAAGAAAAGGCCTAAAACTAGTCATACAACTGACACCTCAGGAGAGGAAGAGACATATTCCACTATAGTAGTCGAGGGAGAACACTCACCATTTTTCTCAAGCAGTCAGCAGATGATGTCTACTTCCTCTTCAAAGAAGTAGAAATATACCACTTTGACTTCCCAACCATCTCAAGGGTCTGCAAAACTGAGTATTTTTGAAAAATATGATTTGATTAAGAAGAAGAACGAGATGTTGACCAGCAGCACCTATGCTCAATTCTGGAAGCAAATATCCACAACACAGCATAGGTTTCTCTCTGCTTTTGATACAGAAAAAGGGAGAATGCACATGGCATTTTTGTAAGCAAAAGTGCCCCATCCAAAGGAAATCACTGATTACAAAAGATCAACATTTGAATTTGACACCAAGGAAGTACATCCAGCTGATCAGATAGATTTACATAGGTAGACTGGAGAAATGGTTTTCCCAACATTGGCAAACACTTCCACAGCTGCTGCAAAGTTGCAAGTTTCCCTAAATAATGTTCAAAATCAATTAAAGCTGGAGAAAGTGTCTTCTTTTGCAAAAGACAATAGGATTAGGTCTTTGGAAGAGCTGGTACTAAAAATTGTGTATGACCCCTCAAATGTGAAAGTAGTTGAAGAGTTGTTAAAGAAAATGAATGCTGACATAGCATCCTTGAGGAAGCAATTAAAGATGCTGACTATTGAGGACTCACAGGCCAAGGAGATAGCTGAGACAGAAGGCCAAAAAGAAGAAATGATAAAGTTAGTCATGGAACAGAATGCACATATCAAGGAGATGGAAGCAGAGTTGGAAAGGCTGGTAAAATAAAAGGAACAGATAGATCCCATGGAAGTCATTCCACTGAGTTCATTTCCCCTCAGAGAAGTTAGCACAACGATAGCATCAACAACTACCACAGTATAATTTCCATCAGCTACCCCAGTGACAGTTCTAGAGACATATGAAGCACTAGAAAATTCAATGGAGGAGATGACCCTACAAGGAGAAGAAATTAAAAAATTGCATCATGAAATAGAGAATCTTCAGAAACTTAAATATTCCTTCCAGGCAAGTCACAATAATGAGAGGCACACATTAGAAAAACTTAAGCAGGAAATACAACAGCTGCGAAAGAAAACAGTTGTGGGAAAAACACTAGCAAAAGCCAAAGAGAACATTTGGATGGATATCTCAAAATCCATGGCGGAAATTTGGCCACTTGTCCAGATCATGTTTGAGCAGCACGAATTGGTGTTAAGGAGCAAGAAGGCCATTGACAGGACAAAGGGAGAGCTGGGAGAAATGCCAACAGAGGCAAATGAATCATCAAGTTCCTAAATTCAAAGACTAAGGATGAGCTCGAAAGTCTAGAAATTGAGGATAGGACTGAGACTATCCTCTAAGTTAAGAAAGTTCTAACCGAAAGAGGATTAATGTTGCAATTGGAGGAAAGATCCCATAACATGGATATCGGAGTTCAGAGATTCTTCAGCAAGATTGATTCTTTGCAAAAGAAAGGCCTTCCCAACTTACTGGTTTTAAATGAAAAGTTGATGACTTTGTCTGACTACAAGAAAAATATTTCCATGGTGGCAAAGGATAGCTCCAAGTTTTTAGGAATACAGGGTAGCTTAACCAACAAGGCATTTTTAGAGACTCTGTAATTGGATCTCAGTATCCAACATGAAATCAAGTATATTTTTATCACCAAGCCAACTTTCGCTAAATATACAGAGATGGACGAAGTTTACAAAAGGTTACTGAAAGTCACCATTCCCAGTCAAAAGAGATGGGAGAATCTGGGCACTATGATCGAGTGAGTGATGAGGTGTACAATCCAAGTCAGTATTTAGAACAATCAAATTCAAGTTGATGACTCGCCAACAACCTTCCCCAAAATCAACACAAATAATCCAACGGATCATTAGTAGTTCCTACAACTTTGTATTTTTTTATCCAGATAGTTAGCTTTGGATTTTGCCACGTCCTGATCATTAATGACAAGATCGATTGTAATTTTTAATATATATACTTCCAACTTCAAAATATTGAGGGTTGATCTTTACGCCTAAGCAAGTTGTAAGAACTATAATCTTTCTCAAGAGATCTACCAGTAACAAAAAGGATGTTTCATAGAATTCCTGCATGTTAATTGTTGGTGATGTTTAATTCTCTTCATTGAATGGTTTTTCTATCTTCGTAATCATTTATGTTTTCTATATTTGATCATTTAAAAGAAGTTAAAGTTGCAGAATTTATCTTCGTACACTCTGTTTCTGGCTTTTAAAGATCTAAGTGTTTGTCTTATGATGTTATGATAAATAAATTCTTAAATGCTTCTTTATTTTAACTGATTATCTCATCTTTTTTGCTACCCATCATTTTTACTCTAAAGGATCCAACAGTTGCATTATACTGCCGTGTGAAAATACCTTATAAAATTTGTTCTTTGGTCTCAAACTTTATAAAACAAACCCCATATCCCAATGGATGCGTAAGTAATATTTCAGCCATTTTATAAAACAAACAACACGGTCTTATTTATTTAACTAGCCTAATATTTGAAACCTGAAACATAATTACATCTTACAGAGAGATCCCTCTCTAAAACTGGCAAGGCTAGATCCCAGTTTTGAAGTGGTTGGATAAAGCTACCTCTGATAAATTTCTTCTACCTCCCGACAACCTCTGGGAATTTACAGAGCGATAATAGAACCAATAGATGGATCTGATGTATCTGAGCACTTTAGAACTTCCTTGGAGCTTGATCTCAGAATCTAGAACCTCTCCATCTTCATCTTCTCAAGTTTCCATGAATTTATCAGCATGTACGCTCCCTATACACAGACAGCCCACATATATGCACCCTATATACAGACATCCTGCATGGATCTGATGCATTGTACACACCCTATACACAGGTAGCTCGCGTATACGCACCCTATACACAGACATATTGTGTATGCACCAGAAAATAGGGTTTTCTATAAATCCAAGAATTTCACCATCAACCCTTTGTGCTACCTCGGACGTTCACCACTTCAGATGTATCCAAAAGTATTTACAAGAAGCTTTACACAAGAAAATAGATATACAATATGTACAAGTGTGTTTTTTATGAGTGAGATTTGTCTCTTATTTATATCTTCATGTAGCCTTACACTTTCCTTATTTTAAGGCTTATTCAATTAAAATAATTTCTTTTTGCAAAGAACTTTGACTCTTGGGGGCTTCTATAAGCCTCATGAGGGTTCTCCAACTTCATATGGTCATAAATCTCTAACCGTGAGGAGTTATGTAATGTTCCACATACCACCAAAAATGGTATGACAAGAACTATACATATAGGATAGTTTCACTCACAAATTCATTGTCCTTATTCTCATTATTCCTCAAATAAGCATGGGTTCTCTCACTCCGCAAAGCGTCTTCCCGTGAGGGATTTCACCATAAGGGTGTTAGGATATTTAGACACTTAGGAGTTAGAAAGATCTACTTGGTCTATTTTGTTGTTAGGTAAAAGTATGTTTCTTTGGTATGGATTAGTATGCATTTGTAGTTAGGAAATCTGACAATCACGATATGTTCCCGACATAGAGTGATATGACGGTTCATACTCTCCTCGATCTTAATGGCCATTGATCCATGGATTAACACCCGATTGGTCCATGATCTCTATTTAAAGAGCATGGAGGGTCATTTGACGATGTTCGATTGTGAGAAACTCTCTTGTAAAATCTCTCTGTAATCTTTTTCTTTGCATTAATAAACTGCTCCAAGTGGTCGCGTTGGATGGGGTTGTGGATGTTTCCCCGTAGAGGTTTTACCACGTGAAAACATTGGTGTGTTGATATTTGATATGGTTATGTGAGTGGTTACTGAAGGTGTTCATCCTCTGTCGGAATACCTGTGTTGTCGAGCATGGTATCAGAGCCTGTTTGAAGACCCGCTCCTGTTGTAGATCGAGATCGTGAAGACGAGTTTCCTCATCTCCACTTTATGAAATTTCCGTACATTTTTGGGCTAAGAGGATTGTTCCATTGTGTCTAGAGTGCTCGTTTCAGTTAGGAACACTTTATGTTTCACTCGAAAAGGTTTCAGTTTGCCCAAGATACGGCCATTACAGTCAGATCCGGAGGTATAAAGCTTGAATACGCATTTTTAAAATTTTTTGCAGAGTAGTATTTTTGTTTTATTTATTTCTAGGTTGCTACTCTTTTAGATATGCGTATTCTCTTTTCCTTGTTCCCTATGCGATCTCGGAAAATCAAAAACAGATAGGAAAAGGTGCATATTCCGGGTAAGCTAACCGAGATCTAACCCTTGTTGTCATCGAGAAGCCAAAAGAGTATTTTTTTAGCAAGCTCTCCAAGGTTGTCTTCAACAACAACAACAACAACCTCAATCCTCCTTCTGAACATTACAATATGTTTTGCTAGATCATTTGGTTAAAATTTGTCTTATTAAGTAAGATGTCTTGAGTTCAAGTCTCTCTTTTGTTACATTTTTTGAAAAAGTTCATGCTAAAATTGTAAAATGTATTTCATTTCAAGTATAAAAGTGAATCACTATAAGTAGCTTTAATATTTTATTTTAGAGTTATTTATTTTGCATGAAACTTTTCTGTTATAAAGTAACTTCATTGTAAAAGTGATCCCCACTTCTCTTTATAAAAGTGGGTCACTTCATAAAGCAACTTACATAATCACGTGGTCATTTGGTTACTAATTGTGCCTTTTTTAAAAAGGGCATAACTCTAACATTGGAAGTTTGTTTTCAGTGCCATTTTTTTTAAAACCGCATAACTTTTCGATCTCTTTCCATCCAGATCATCAGTTTCAGTTTTTAAATCCACATTATATGCATATTTAATATGGATTCTACAAGTACTGTATTGCTTACTAGCAACAACTACTTCCAATGGAAATCTCATATGGAAGATTTATTAAGAAGTAAAGGCTTGTACCGGATTACCTTGGGAAAGGAAAAAGCACCCACTGATGTTGATAAGAAATCCAAGTGGGATAATAGGAATGACGAAGCATGTGGAATAATCAAAATTTCCATCTCTCCTGATTTAAGGTACCACCTTCAAGATTTTGATGACCCCAAAGAAGCTTGGGACACGATTGAATCTATGTTTGGTAAACTCAATATTATTCGAGCACAATAGTTAGAAAATAAAATACTGACCTTGAGTCCAAATGTTTTTTCTTGCCTTGGAGACTATCTCTCTAGGTTTAAAACACTCAAAATTTTATATGAAGAATGTAAGATAAATATGGAGGAAGAGCGTTTCATCTATCTTATTCTTTCTAAGCTAGGTAGTGCATATTTTGTGTTTGTATCTACCTTTTATGACATGATAGAGGCTCTAGGGGAAGAATCTTATGAAAAACCCAGTTTTGAGTCCTTTTGTGCTTCTTTGATTTGAGAGGAAGATAATCTTGTACAATTTGGAGTGATCAACATTGCAGGTCCCTCCAACAAAGCCTTAGTTTCTCAGTAGAAAGATAAACCCAAGTATCCCAAGAAGCAACATCCTCGCTACAACAACAAACAACATAAGGGTCCCAAACCTGCTGAGACAACTTCACCTCCTACTCGTGACAAAGGAGCAAAATATAAATGTAAGAATACTAAAAGACATTGCAACTTTTGTGATAAATATGGTCATGATGAGTCCAAATGTTTCAAGAAGATGGTAGCTTTAGAAGCAGCGATGAAGAAGCACAACATCAGTATTGATTCTACTTCTTCTTCTCACGGATATGTACTTTATGCTTCTGGTTTCTTCTTCAATTCAAATTCTAATACTACTTCCTCTTCTAATGAGTGTCTTATTGATTCAGGAGCATCTTATCATATGGCTAAGGATAAAGCCATATTTTTTTCTCTAAATGAATGTAACACCAAGAAAATATTTGTTGGTGATGATAGATATCTTAGTGTTGTAGGATCTAGAATAGTTCAAGTAGATAATGGTCATTTCAATGATGTATTATGTGTTCCAAGTCTTTCTTGTAACCTTCTATCAGTATATCAAATCACTCATTCAGGTGAAGGTAAAACCATCGAGTTTTCACATCACCAAGTTGTAATAAAGGATCTAAAAGATCCTAAGCATGTTCTTGCAACTAGAATTGATGATGATATTACCAGGTTGTACAAGTTTGACAAATTTCGGTCATCAGCTTTTTCATCAGTTTTTGTTGCTCATAGCGATGACTTGAGCAAACTTTGGCATGAGTGGTTTGGTCATATAAACTATCGCTCATTGAAGCAAGTATGTAATCAACAGATGGTGACTGGTCTTCCTCTTGTTTCATGCAAAGATAGTGTTTGTGTCAGTTTTGTTCTCGACAAACATCATCAGGACAGTTTTGACAAATGTGCCTATTGGCATGCCTCGAGTCATTTGCAGCTTGTTCACAGTGATTTGTGTGGTCCACTTTCTTCTCCTTATTTTTTTGGGTGCAAGTGTTTCTTAACTTTCATTGATGACTTTTCCAGATGTACTTGGGTTTACTTCTTAAAACTCAAGAGTGAAGTTTTTGACAAGTTTTTGTCCTACAAGGCCCTTGTAGAAAAGAAATCTGGACATCAAATTCAAAGGTTAAGAACAGATAATGGAGGTGAATATGTGAACAATAATTTTAGAAGCTACTGCACTACAAAGGGAATCCAAATGCAACACATTGTTCCATATACACCACAACAAAATAGTGTTGCTGAGAGAAAGAACCACACATTAAAAGAAATGGCTAATTGTATGATCCAATCTAAGGGATTAAATCTAAAGTATTGGGCAAAAGCCATCAACTGTGAAAATTACATAGTAAATCGCACTCCCACAAAGTCTCTTAAAAATATAACACCGGAAGAAGCTTGGACTAAAATTAAACTAGATGTAAGTCACTTCCGTGTATTTGGCAGTATAGCATGGGCTCACATTCCTGATGAGAAAAGGAAAGCATTACAGCCTAAAACTGAGAAGTGTATATTTGTTGGTTATTCTGAAGATGTCAAAGGTTACAAACTTCTTCAATCACATTGTAATGAAATTATTATTAGAAGAGATGTTAAATTTGATGAAAATATCTTGGCCTGCGAACCTAATTCGACGATTGTGCCTTCTTCGTCATGTGAGCCATCTTCAGCGTTTGTGCCTTCTTATGATCTGGTTTATTCTTCAGATGATGACAGTGAGGATGAAAAACCACCTCCACCTTCTCACCCTCCTCTATATGAGTCCTATGAACCTGAACCAGCACCAGCTCCATTGCTTCCTAGATGGGTTCGTTCAACATGAGAAGCAACTGGTGATATTGTTGGTGATCCTTCAGATCAATGTCGGACACATTCACAGTTCCAGCGAGCCTCTTCTCTTTTGTCTCAAGTTTCAGAAACTCGTGATCCAAAGACATTTGCAAAAGCTTCAAGTCATCCAGATTGGGATACAACAATGAATGAAGAGTATCATTCTTTAATGGAAAATGATATTTGGGATCTTGTACCTCTTCCAAAAGGAAGAAAACTTGTTATATGCAAATGGGTCTACAGAACTAAGTATGCATCATATGGAAGTGTTGAAAGACACAAGGCTCGGTTAGTTGCCAAAAGATTTTCCCAAGTTGAAGGAATTGACTATAATGAAACCTTTGCCCCTGTAGAAAAAATGAATTCCATCCACCTTGTTCTTTCTCTTGCTGCCTCATATAAATGGGAGGTCCATCAGATGGATGTTAAATCTACCTTCTTGCATGGATATTTGCAAGAAGAAATCTACATGGAACAACCTCCTGGCTATGTCCAGAATGACTCTACCCTTGTTTGTCACCTCAAGAAATCTCTTTATGGTCTCAAGCAAGCTCCCCGAGCTTGGTATGCCAAAATGGATAGCTTTCTTATTGCCACTGGATTCTCTAGATTCCATTCTAATCCTAATGTCTATACCAAGAAAGTAGGAATCCATCTCATAATCCTTGATATTTATGTTGATGACCTTATCCTTACTAGTAGTGACTCAAAAATTTTAAACCATATGAAAACGAGCCTTAAGAAGAAATTTGAAATGACAGACTTAGGATTTTTGCACTATTTCCTTGGCCTCCAAGTTTTGAAAACCAATGAAGGAATTTTTCTTTCCCAGTCTAAGTATGCTTGTGACCTTCTTCATCTCTTTTACATGGATGATTGTAAACCAACCCCTTCTCCCTTCCAATCTGGAGTCAAGATTTTTTCCACCTGTACTTCTCTTGAAGTTGATGCCACCTTGTACCGTCAGTTAGTTGGTAGCATCTTATACTTGACTCATACCCGTCCTGATCTTTCCTTTGTTGTTGGTCTTGTTGCTCGATATATGCAAACACCCCATGAAATCCATTGGAAAGAAACTAAAGGGATACTTCACTATGTTCGTGGTACAGTTCAGTTTGGGATACATTACAGTTCAGGGGGGACTCCTTTATTGGTTGGTTTCACTGATTCAGATTGGGCCGGTGACCCTGATGATCGGAAGTCTGCTGCAGGTTATGTTTTCATCCTTGGTTCAGGACCTGTCACTTGGGCTTGTAAGAAACAACAGGCTATTGCACTTTCTTCAGCAGAAGCAGAGTACCGAGAAGCGGTAAATGCAAGTCAGGAAGCCCTGTGGCTTCGAAATATCCTTTCGGAGTTTGGATTCCAACACCAGCATCCGACCAGCCTTTGGTGTGAAAACCAGAGTGCCATCAAGCTCACCAAAGACCCAGTTCAACATCAGTGTAGAAAACACATCGATCTACACATGCACTTCATCAGAAAGCTCATTCATGATCAAGTTATTGAAGTTCTCTTTTTCCCTACAGAAGATCAAGTTGTAGACATTTTCACAAAGTCTCTTACAGAAGCGAAGTTTTCCAAACGTTGATATATGTTAGGAGTTCAGGAAGTTGTCATTAAGGGGAGATAGGTTCTAATGCCTCCTTCCTTCTCCTATTGTGTCACTATTGTAAATCCTTCAATCCTATCCCAAGTTGTTCTTAAGGGGGAATGTTAGGATATTTAGACACTTAGAAGTTAGTAAGATCTACTTGGTCTATTGTGTCGTTAGGTAAAAGTGTGTTTTCTAGTGTGTTTCTCTAGTATGCATTAGTATGCATTTGTAGTTAGGAAATCTGACGGTCACGATATGTTCCCGACATAGAGTGATCCAATGGTTCATACTCTCCTCGATCTTAACAGCCATTGATCCATGGCTTAACACCCGATTGGTCCATGATCTCTATTTAAAGAGAATGGAGGGTCATTTGCTGATGATGGATTGTGATAAACTCTCTTGTAAAATCTCTCTGTAAACTTTTTCTTTACATTAATAAATTGCTCCAAGTGGTCGCGTTGGCTGGGGCCATGGATGTTTCCCCGTAGGGGTTTTACCACGTGAAAACATCGATGTGTTGATCTATGATCTGGTAATGTGAGTGGTTACTGAAGGTGTTTGTCCTCTATTGGAATACCTATGTTGTTGAACAAAGGGGACCACTTTGGAGTTCATCCATTTTTACTTCTTATCAACCATGACAAGACAATAATGAGTCATCTTTACATCAAACAATATTGGGTCCATTACCCAAACCTTGTGTTATTGGGATTTATTCAAGGGTTGACATCAATGACAACCAACCTTAATAAACACTTCATCCCTTGCTTCGGCGGAAATCCACTAAAAAATCTAGTTGTTCTGACTCCTCTTTTCTTGAATCTTTACTAGTAGTGTCGGACATTCTTCTATATCATGGTCTGATGTGCGATAATACATACAAGTTGCTGGTGGAAGTGGGCATTCCCTTGCGTAATGTCCTGGTTGTTGACAATTGTGACACACCACTGGTCCTATACCTCATCTAAATCATCCTCTTGCTCGACCTCCACCTCTGTAGCCTGCTCGATCTCTTCTCGATGCATTATACGGGGGTGCCTGATTATACTATGAGGTATTGTACTGAGGTTGTGTCATGTTGTACTACAGTTGCATGTTATTATATGGTTGTTGTGCAGTATTATACTATTGTTGCACAGTGTTGTATGGAGTTGGAGCTGGGTTAAACTATGGTGTGGCTTTCCCTGTCATCATTTATGTCTACAGCCTATATGCGTCTGATGTCCTGTCTCGCATCAACTCCATAGTTCTACAGTATTTGTCATCGTGGCCCACTGACTTGCAAAAGGTGCATTATGAATTCTTCAGAATTGTCTGGTATTTCTACATCATCGAGTAGTGATAGGGGTCATGACCCGGTTTCTTACAGACTTCCACCATGGTCCTCCTATGGGTAACGGGTTTGACATTCATGTTGCCATATACTGTGTGAATGTTGGACATTTGTTCTTGTGGTGTCCTTTCATCCTGCTTGTGGTACACCAAATAGCTTCCCGTTTACCCTTATTATTATTATGTTTTAGTTGAAACATTAAGTTCTTCAATTCCTCCTTCAGTTCTTCAATGGCTGGGTCCATCTGTTGATACTGATTTTCTTCCAGCTGTAAGGCTGCCTACAGATCTTTTGCCTGCATTTGGAATTTTTTTTGTCGTAAAAGGAATTTTAAGTGTGGTAATACTAAATTGACAAATTAGTGTCTATGTTGCATCTCGGTCATGAGGTACTTTAATTTTCCCTTCAGTTGCTTGAATCTCTTATCAATATCCCATACAGATTCTCCTAGTTTCTGTCTTATTTCGATCATCTCGTTCATGCACTGATCTTTTGAGCTTGGCTTCTGGAACTCATTTATCAGTAGCTTCTTAATGTCTGACAGTGTCCTTGTCGTCTGAGGGGCATTGTTCACATCTAAACTCATGTACCAGTCTAGTGTGCGGTCTCTTAGCGTAATAGCTAGTTGCACAAGTTTAGTATCTTCATCAGTAATTTGTTTTTCTTCCCATATCTTTGCACAAATAAGCAAGTGTTTCTCAGGGTCTTTTGTTGCTTCCCCTCGAAATTTTGGTAACCTGATGGTGGGATCTTGTCCTGCCATTCTGAATGATGAAATACTACCCCCGCATGGTGTAGATACTTGACTAGTACTACCTGAACTGGATCCTCCAATTTTTTAGCCTTGTGTGGATGTACTTCTTATTGTTTAACTACTTCTGAAATTCGGTTGTCTAAATGGTGGTGTTCTCTTTGGTTTATTAGTCGCACATGGATTTATGGGTTCCACATTGACATTGATATGGATAGGATTGCTACCTTCTCTCCCCATTCTTGGACATCTCGTCTTCCTCTCATATGTTACACACAGGATTTCCTCAATATGCTCCATAGCCCGGAGATCCTCTACCTCTTCCTCTTCACTCACCAAGCCTTCCCTCGCAACTATGGCTCTCTTCTTGGTATTAACCTTGTATTGGTAGGGTACTCCGCTACGCGTCTTTCCAGCTATCGTCGTGATCTGCTTGATCTGGTCGTTCTCCATCATGATCGAGTCCAAGGGTTCTTCATGCTAGCCCTTATCCTTTCCTCCTTCCATTTCTCTTTTTTCTGTCAGTGCTTCCCCCCTTCCCCCATGCATGCAGGGAAATTTAGTTGTCTGAATCCATTGTCATTACACCCTTATTATATAGCAGTATCTTAATAGAAGTATACAACGATTGAATGTACCTTCCTCAGGGTCCGTGTAGAAACTCTTGTTCCACTGCATTGTACAACTTCATTGTGTCGACCACAAAATATGTTATAAACCCTGCCACAATATTATCAAGCCAAAAGTCTACTGCGCGAGTGAACTTGTTGTTCGCCTACTAAAGATGCTCAATCTGTACTGGTGTCCACTCTAGCTTTTGAATCTGGTTTGTTGCATGGTTATCCTTCAACCTTAGTATCCACTATTGTAATAGATGTGGAAAATCACAGAAAAAGACTTCGTGTAAATCAGTAAACACGTATGTCTCAAGGTATTTGCAAGGTGTTAGTCTAGGGTTTATATTGCATTTCTATGCAAATTCTATCTCCTTAGTTGATCCAGGTGGATATCGGTGGCCACCCACCTTCTCCAACTGGCCCAAAATATGTTTCTGGCAATTTTGGTAATTTACTATTTTTAGCAGTTTTTAACTTCTGTGGCCATTTTGAGGCCCTAAACGATGTTTTTTGAGAAAATGGGGAGCAACATGGATCATAGATCAATGTTGTTCACCCAAAAGTTGTATTTCTCGGATATATCTTTCCAACGAGCTATTGAGCACCCCAAACAGAGATCATATGCAAAAGTTACGCCCCTGGGAAGTTGACGTATCAACTACCCCCATCAGGGCCCACAAACCTTTTGGCTTTTCATCTTCCGGGGTTAGGGTTTTGGATTTTACTTTTGTTAAAAAGGACCTTAGAGCCTCATTGTAATAATCATCTTCTCATAGATGCGAGTAGCCGTCACATCTCTTCTCAGAGATAAGCTACCACCATTCTAGTGAGTCTTTCACTCTGTAGTTTACAGTCTCTGTACATTTATTTCGTTAATAGAAATCGTGTATTACTGTATATCTGTGACTCTTGTTTTATTTCCGCTATATATATTTTATATTTTTGTATCTCTTGCAATATCTCTGTGCATTTCTTTATTATATCTCCACTCTCATTTCGTGCCGAAAATAATCCGGATCAGTGGTATTAGAGCAAGCTGCTCTTGATCGTTTTTCAATGCATGTCCCCGACGAGGTCCAAGTATAGAAAGTTGGGTCTCAAGCTTGTCTCTCTTGAGGACAATCGCTCTCGCACACCCAAGAAACCCTCAATGGTAGAAGAAAAGAAAAACGACGGAGCAGATGATCCTATGAGTCTGTTGCTTGAACAAGCTCTCACGCGACAGAGGGACGAAATGATGGAGAATTTTTCCCACATCCTTCAATGCCTCCCGATAGCATCAGGTGCATATTCATCAAGAAGCCACTTTGGAGGCACCTCACCTTTCAAGGTACAGGTTAATTTTGATATTCTCGTACTTGAAGGTCAAATAGATGCAGATGCCCTAGATAAATGGTTAAATCTGCTAGAAGGTTATTTCTCTGTTCATAATTTTTTCGACAAGGAAAAGATCACCTTCGCACTCATTAAGGCTCTCCCCCATGTCAAACATTGGTGGGAAACTTACTGGGAGTATATTTCCATAGAGGATTCTGGAATATATGGGGCCGAGCCAACTTGGGATTTTTTTTGTGGATGCGGTAAAGGAACAATATTACCCTGTTGGCAACTATGAGGACCAGTACATGAGATGGGCCACACTGTGGCAAGAGAGGAGCCAATCAGTTTCGGAGTTAACCAATAGCTTCCATACCTTGCACACCAAGCTGGGTATCAAAGACTCTGAGTGACATTTGGTTCTGAAATACCGTGGGGCTCTACACAGATACATCCAAACTGAAATGGATTTTCTGGACATCTCATCACTCGGTGTTGCCTATCGATATGCTATTAAAATCGAGTAGAAATTTAAGCACCAGAACAAACGGGAGTTCGGGCCTACAAATCCACAACATCCAAAGTATGATAAATACGACCCTAACAAACAGGTTCCTGAAAACCAGTCTAAGACACAGGAAAAGAAGGGTCACGGGAAGACAACGAAGGACACCGGAAAATGGTGTGATTTCCACAAAATCCCCTGGCACAACACTGATGAATGTCGCTCAAAACAGTCATTGGTGGCCGAGATCAAAGACAAGGAGCAAAACCCAGATTCAGAATCTGATTCTAAAAATACTGGTAAAAGACAGATCATCGACGCAGACCCCACTTCTATTGTCGTGACTACAACAATTCAACCAGAAGAACCAACATATCCATAAGAGGGGGAGCACCTTTTTCATTCACAGATGTGGGTAAAGGGGACCCCGCTGCATTTTATTGTTGATAGTGGAAGCCAGAAGAACCTCATCTCAGCAAAGGTCGTCAAACAATTGGGATTGTTGACAACACCACACCCGCAACCATACAACATCAGGTGGCTTCGCCAAGGATTATATCTTCGTGTCAGCCAGCAGTGTCGATTGTCATACGGCATCCAACCCTTAAAGGATGAGGTATTATGTGATGTTGCCCCACTGGATGTCTTTGATGTTCTCTTGGGCCAGCCATATATGTGGAAATGCCATGCTATCTATGAGTCTCAACCCCGTAGTGTCATTATTACTATGGGGGGTCATCTCAACAGGATACCAGAGGTAGTTCCAACTACTTTGTGTTGGATCATGTTGTCATTGATGCCAATGGTTTGATTGATTGATGTCATTTATTGATGTCAAGTGATTGATTGATGTCAAAGGATTGATTCATTGATGATTTATGTAATATAATATGTATTTTCCTTGATGAGAATGCATAGATGAAGATGGATCAATGAATTGTCATTGATACATGATGAAGATGGATCGATGTGGTTCCATTGGTATATGAT
>ML789584.1:3336-25011 GCA_009831015.1 Picea engelmannii
TAAGGTCGCAGATCCGACGGTAGAAATTATGTTAGGTTTTTTTTCCCTAGAAGGAAACTCTCTTTTATGAGGGAAATGTATTGCGGCTATGAATCATGGCGAATATTGTATTCTGAGAGAGGATACTGTGAGAGAAAGAAGAGAAAGTTACAACGGGTGTGTTGTAGGTTGTATCCCTTCATTTCCTGGATAATAATAAAGGAAGGACCTAGAAATTTCTCTGGTGGATGTAGCCCACACTGGGTGAACCACGTATATCTGTGTCTCTATTGTATTGTGTATCTTCTGTGTTTTATTTCTGCATTTGTTTTATTTTATTGTTTCGCGATCCTGTTTTTCTAACAGATGAGACTTCTTAGTATCATGGCATCATCAACAATCTTTGGAACTTTGGATTTCAAGGTTAATTTTTACAAGCATAGTATCTTGTTTTCCTACAATATCAAATTTTAGACTATTAACTATTTACAAAAGTGAGTTGTTCGTTCTTTATTCTTTATGATAATTTACTCTTAGAGTAATAGTTTATATAGTCTTCTCTTCCTACAATATTAGTTTGTTAGGCCTTTAATTTGTGCTATAATAGGTTGTGAGGTCTTTCTAATCCTTATCATTTGGGTTCAAAGTATTTCCTCCAAATGAATGGCCTCTCTTGATTTGAGTCATTGATGAGCCTTCATAGTGAATCACCTAGTCAAAGTAGTTTATAGGTCAATTAATGTAAATCTGAATCATGACAAATTAAATTTAATAAAACACAAACAAGACACAAGAACTTGATAGAATTTTTTTTAAGTCATATTCAACACATGTATTCATCTCATGATGTCAATATATAGTACACTTATTTGACCACCTATATATCTAGATATCATGGACAACTCATCAGTGGATAATGACATCATCTCATTTGTATATAAGGATGACAACTCATAAGAAGGTCATCTTGGACTTTGAGATTGTCTAGGGACTCATAGTCTAACATATATGATCCCATGAATTCAAGTTGAAAGGGGAGGGAATTTTAAGGTAAAAGAAAATCCTAAGATATACAAGAACATAATTGAGGAAATAACATCTAAAAAGTGGACAAAAGTGGATCTAAATGGAGCATTGGAACACTAGATCAAGTTAGAGTATTAGTGAACTGAATTTTCTAAGAATCTCATTTCAATTCAAGGCACGCTTCAAATGAACTCCCTCATGCCAACTAGTTGTTGGGTTGTTATATTCTTTGTACTGAAAGTATAGTCGAGGTGGATTGACTGACGATCGAAGCTGAGGTTCGAAGTCGAGGTGGATCGACAGAAGGTCAAGAATTGAGGTAGATCGACAACAAGTCAAAGGTCGAGGTTAGTTGACCGGGTAAAGTCGAACTCGAAGGTCGAGGTGGTTTGACATGGTAAAGGCATCAACAACAAGTCGAAGAGGTCAACGAAAAAGAGGTTGATAAGTGGACATGTGGTGACCGAATGAAGACCAAATGAATGTCGAATGGTAGTCGATTGGTGATTCGACTTGGATTCGACTGTAACAGAATCCTGATATTCACGGGATTTCTAGCCAATGATTTGCATGGATATGTAACCATTTTTGGGTGCAATTTCTTTAAGTTTTTTTCTTGTTGTAAAGCCTATAAAGAGGCGTATTGTAAGGTTGTAAAGGCTAATCTTGCATCTTTATATGATGAATGGATAATCACCAAGAGTCTGTAATTTAGAGGTTGTTGGTCATGCATATGTAGGTCGGATTGGCTAAAGGGTTGTTCTTGCATAGGAAAGAGTGTATGATGTCAAATGTGTCTTAGGTGTGGACCAAGATTAGACATATAACCTTTTATTCATATTGAATAAGACAACAAGAGAGAATAACGCTCAATGAGTTTTGGTTTTCCCTGTTTGGTTTTCCATGGTAAAATCTTCGTGTACTGTGTGATTGCTTTGTCATTTGTGTTCTTGATTAAATTATTCTTCTCTTCTACTAGGTTTAGTGTGGAAGTGTATCTAATTTCCTAACAAGTGGTATCAGAGAAAAGTTAATCTTTGACAAGTGGTATCAGAGCTTTGATGTGTGTATCAGATCTTGATTTACCAATCTTGAATATGAGAGCTAAACCCTAGGTACAGTAAGAGTTGTAATTCATAAATTGTGTTAACAATCGTGGTAAAGAATGGTGAGCAGTTCAAGAATAGAGATAGAAAAATTCAATGGCTAGAATTTTGAGCTATGGAAGCTTAAAATGGAATATATTCTTGTAGATTGAGAATGATAGATAACGATCTGTCCAGGTACCCAACGGACAGACATGTCGACGGAAGAATGGGAGAAACTCGAAATAAGAGAAATAAGTGTAATTCAACCTTTTCTTGCAAATTCGGTACTGTTGAATGTTTCGGGTGAAGATTCGGCCAAGAAATTGTGGGAAAAGCTGGGAAGCTTATACCATTCAAAATATCTCGTAAATAAGTTGTTTCTCAGAAAGAAATTGTATCTTCTGAGAATGAGTGATGGAAATTCGATGACTGAGCATCTAAATGCGTTTAATACCATTTTAAGCCAGTTATCATCTGTGGATATTAAAATCATTAAAGAGGATAAGTGTATAAGCCTACTATGTTCTTTTCCAGACTCCTGGGATAGCTTAGTCGTGTCTATAGGGAGTAATACAACCACACTAGTTCTAGAATATGTGGTTTCTTCTCTACTATTAGAGGAAATGAGAATAAATAACATGGAAGGATTGAGCAAAGATGCTTTAGTGGTGAGAGGTTGACCGGTTGAAAGAGATAAAGGAAAATTCTTCGATAGAAAGTCTAAGTCGAAGGGTAGATCTAAATACCCAGTTCAGTCGACAAGAAGATGTTGGAAATGCGGTAAAGTTGGGCATTACAAAAAGGACTGTAAGTCGAGGGTGATGGAAGTCAGTATGAGATCCGACGAGAAGCAATCGACTGAGAGAAATAAGACCCTAGAAAAGGGAGGTGATGTGTACCTGGTGTCAACCTGTACACAGTCGTATCAAGGTGTTTTGTTGATAAACTCAGGAGAATCCTATCATATGACACCACATAGAGAATGGTTCTGTGAGTATGAACGATATGATGGAGGTGAGATTTTTTTGGGGGACGACTCAACAACCAAAATTATCGGACAAGGAAGAGCTCGACTGATACTGTAGGATGGGAGGAAAAGAACCCTTCCAGGTGTGCTACACATTTCGGGTTTGGCAAGAAACCTGATATGTAACACCCTTAGGACGATCCCCAAGTGTAAATATCAAGTAATTGTACATTAGTTATAAGTTGGTGAACTGAAGTAACAAATTTGTGGGTTTGGTTCTACGTGCATTAAGCTAAGTGCGCTAGGAACTCACATCAAAAGAATGCGCACAATGGTAAAATGATATAGTACATAGTTTTATGTCCTGGCGCACATCTATGTAGGTACACATGCATAGCGCACTGAAATTGAAATAGTTTAAGGAATGCAATGCGTGCAAGTGTTAGTGCAAAAAGATTGAGCGTTGAAGGAAAAAGGTGTGCAACCCTGGATTCAGTGCACATGTTTTTGAAGGGAAGAAGAACCCTTTTGTATATAAGTCATGATGTAATGTGCAACTTTGAAAGGGCGCAAGGTTGGCGCACTAAGGAAAGAGTGTGTGCAGGCCAGAATTTTTGCACACACTAGTTTTAAGTGCGCGAATTGTGTATTTTTAGGTTGGTGAGCTTGAATGTAAAAGATCAATACTTTTGTACTGAGATGTAAATGTAATCACTTGGAAATTAATGAAAATACATCCCTCCAGTAGACCGACCATGTAAAAGAGTTTGGGGGGCTTAAACTCCACTAGTTGAGGTCAAGGGGGCTGGGTTAAAGGGGCTTAAAGCCAAAAAGGAATATTTTATTAATATTTCTTAAAAAGTTTAAAGTAAGGATATAATATTATATCCTAAGTCCTCGGGAGGGGACAAGTGGCTAAAAGAAGTTCTCAACATGACAAGTGTCAATTTGGTGACATGCTGTTGATAGAAGGTAGTTCTCAACCTGATAAGTGTCGAGTTGGGAACATGCAGTCAAATGATTCGGACATAGTCCATTTGGGAAGGAAGAATCCATGGGATAGAGACCATGGAAAGGGGTAATTAAGCCAATTGTTCTGCCATCGGGGGAGACGGTTTTGTCATATAACTGTTCAGTGAGAGAACCAATTAATGGTTGTAATGAGCTTGATGATTACTGTGATAAGTATGTTGAATATTGTCGTAGATACCTGTGTATGACTTAGCTTGGAGAGATAAATTGAAGAGGCGGGTTGATAGGCCCGTGGAACCTTGAATTGAAGAGGCAGGTTGCCAGCCCTGTGGAAGATTGGATTTTCTCCAGGTGAGAGAATGGTTGGGAAGTATTTTTCGAGGTGTCAAACTGCAACAGCAGGGATCTAAGACTTCATGTCTAGCCTACTGCTAAATCCCTAGAAGGGAAGTTGGTCAACCGAGGGACTGTTGAGAAGAGAAGGGGCACACTTCTTGGGGTGGGACAAGCATGTGGGGAATGAGAGACTATAAGCTGATAGTGCGAATTGGCATATGTGACCGACTTTCTTCAATTGAGTCACTTGTGGATCACCTACCTATGATCGAGTTCCTGTAGAGTGAGATACTTTATCCTGGTTGGGAACCCTTGGCTAAGTGGAGTTTAGCCCCAGCTCGGGGGTGACCCACTGTTGAGATTTATGAACATTGCAGTCTAAGGCTAGGAGGAACGTGGAAGGTCTGCTCGCAGTTGGTGTCTTTTATTTCAAAAGATAAGTGCCAATTGTGTGTTAAATCATGTTTGCAATTATATTTATGTAATTGTTGTCATGGGTTTATGTTATTTATGTTGTAAGTATAATTCTGTCATGAATTGTGTATAAATCTGTTAAGAAAATGTACGTAATTATGCATTGCAAAGTTTCTATATGTTTTTAATTAATGACATAGTTGTGTTAGAGAAATTTAAGTAGAATTTCTAACAATATGGTATTAGAGCATTATCATAATGGGTTAAGTAGTAGCATGGCCCAAACTGGGTGGCTGGGGGTCTTACAATATGGTATCATAACCTAGTTTACAACATTGAGCCTTATGGGCCGAGTTAACATCATGTTGAAGCATTTTTCGTAGCAAATTAAATTTGGAAGTGGCCAAATTTCAAGTCACAGTGCATCCATGATGGAGATTTGAAGCACTGGAGTGAAATTGGGTAAAAGCCCCAATTTCTATTATAAAATTCATGAGGAATTTGGGGAATTGGGTTAAGTGAAGAGATATTTCTTATTTTAATTCTTCTTCACAAAATTTTAGACAGGAATTGGTTGAATTTGGGTTATTGGAGTGAAATTGGACAAATTTCACAGTTGCAGAAAGTCCCTGGTAGAAATTGGGTGAGAATCAAGCAAAATCCCTAATTTATACAATGAAAACTATGGAAAAATCAGTTAAGTATCGAGAGCAGTGTGCACGCTAAGTAATAATGATGCGCAAAAGAATAATATGCCCGAGTGTGCGCATTAGAAAGTTATTATTGCAATGTGTGGAGTCAGTAATGTGGAAAAATGATGTTGCACAGGTGTGTGCATTGAGCATTGGCATTGGACAAAAAATAAGGGTGTACGCGGTATGTACACTAAGTTATGAAGTTGCGTAGGGTATAGTTAGTAGCGTACACATAATATTAGTGCGTGATAAAGCACGCTGAATTTTGGCATCACACAGTGTGCGTTTGAAGTTTGGGCACACAATATGAACACATTAGAACCTGACGTTGTGTAGTGCAGTACTTGAAATATGTGCAACATTATAATGTTGGTACGCGACACAAAGGTTTTTCTCCGCAGAGTGTTGGCGTGTGGTGTAAAAACACTTAACCTAAGTGTTGTGTTGGTAGTGCGCGCAAAGTATTGGTGCGCAACACAAAAGTCGTGCTCCATAAATATTGGTGCACAATAGAAAAGTATATATATTGATTAGAAGAGCGCAATGCATGTGCTACATTTTAGCATGGTGTATGTAAAATTGGCGCATGCTAATAATTGGAAAGTAGTGTGTGTGTAGTCAATTGGAAAATCAATCTTCCAAAGAAATGGAAGAAGAATTATGATGTTGTATGAAAACATAATTGTACATCATTTCATGATTTGATTGTCTAGCCTAACACCTTTTGTTGGCTACACATTTTGTATAATTAACATCAACTAGATCAGAACAAGATCAACACAAGTTTAGAATCATGGAAGATGTGTAGGGGATTTTCATTCATGGAGAAGAGAACAAAGGAATGTATGTCTATATGGGTATTGAAGGTACAAATTCCAATGGACATGGAGAAGGTAAGGAAGAAATCATGAACTTGATGGAAACCATACAGATTTTGCAGAGGGATGTCTTGAGTCATAAAGCTGACAATGAGAGGCTTATGAAATCCAAGGCGCTATAGGAAGACTTCAACATTAATTTGACGTAGAGATTGAACAAAATTGAGAAGAAAATGGATAAGAAGACTGAGTCAAGAAGATTGGGAAGATATAGGTCCCATGATAAGAGGGGAAGGTTAGTGGGAAGCATAAGTGCTGACAGAAAACACCATCACTCTCCAAGACATTCCACTAGGAGATCATGCAATAGTTCAACTCCTATCAAGAAGCCTAAGAAGACTGGTGTGGATGAACTATGGGGGGAAATGAACAAAATAAATCCTCCTACTTTTAATGGTGAACATAAGAAGGATGAGGATGCAGATTCATGGCTGTTAAGGATGAGAAAATATTTTCAGTTGCATAATTACTCTTCCAACGCATAAGGAAGAATTTTTATTTACCAGCTCAAGGGAAACACATCAATGTGGTGGGACTAATATGTGCAAGTACAATGCATTGATGAGAATAAAGTGACCTGGAAATAATTCAAGAGGTATTTCCAAAGGAAATACTTGACTAAGATATACTATGACAAGAAAATGAAAGAGTTCTTTGAATTCAAGCTCGGGAGTATGACTATTGATGAGTATGAAAGAAGGTTTTTAGAACTACTGAAATATGTTTCCTTCATCATAGATGAGCAAGTTAAGATTCAGAGATATTTGAGTGGGATGCCACCATTTATCAGTGACATAATACAATATGATGATCCCAAAACATTGGAGGAAACTATAAGAAGGGATAAGTTCCTTTATGATCAACAAAAAGGGAAAGCATCTTACCAGAAATATTGGGAAGACAAGAAGAAAAGTAATATGAAACTGAGGAAGAAGGAGAGTAAGCCACCATTCTTCATAAATAACTATGAGGAACAACCATCTACTAAAGAATCCAGAATGACAGAACCATTGGGGCAAAGGTTAATGCAACAACCTATTCAATGTTGGGGTTGTAAGGGAGATCACATGTAGAGAGATTGCCCGTGCAGAACTGAAATAATGAAGACTTCTCACAACACGCAGCAAGATGAAATAGTAGAGGACATGGGTAGAAGTGTACCTAGGATTTATGCAGCCTTGGACAAAAAGCAAGCTGAGTTTCAATTATAGAAATTTAATGACAAAATCAGTATGCACGAAATTCTATCATACACTTACCAACCTAGATATATTTGTCATCTATGAACTCTAAAATGTATAAACCCACATTTAGAAAATATTATGAGCATAAATACACATTGCCAAGAACTTTTGCAGTGGAATAAACACAATGAAAAACAATTACACATCCATGTAAAACTCATAAATTTAGGCAACCAGCCAGGGAAAACCCAAAGAGAGAGAGAATTTTTATTAGCTTCATGAAAGTATATCAACAACAACATTACATTTAGCAGCCAAGAGAATCACTTACATCACCCAACAGTCCCACAAATCTGTTGCCTACAAAAAAAGGTGCTAAATCAATACAACTATACGACCTTGCTAAAATCATCACCTCGATATTTGTGCCCACAATGGGATGTTGTACCTTCACTCCTGTATGACCAACCTCTAACAAAAAATTCAACAAAATATGCCTAAAAAATTGTTCCCACACTTGCCTCAATTTTCGTGCCCAAACTTGTTGTTGTACAACATGTACAGATCCGTACAATACAGCCTGCCTTCAACAATAAATCTCATCCTTTTCTAAACAAAAATTTATCCCTCGGGAAATGTACCCAATCTCCCTTGGAATTCATGCCAAAAAATTGGTGCTAACTTTCCTCTCTCAAGCTCTGTCAGAAATATCTCAATCTCCTCTTCTCTTGTTGTGTCTTGCATACTACCCAGTGCATTCTCTTATAATTCAAAAATGTCCTCTCACCTTCCAAGTGTCTTTTCATATTCCCCATCACTAAATCCAAAGGCCAATATTTAATCTTGCCTTTACATGATCAAGGGACATGATTCATTCCCTCCAAAATAAATCACTTAAATATTAAAGTAAAATTTCACTTTATAACACAAGTGCACTTTATGAAATAAAGTCACTTTAATATTAGAAGGTACACTTTATTAAGAAGTCACTTACATAAAAGAACCACTTAATTACAACTTTATAAAAACCCATTACAAAGTCAAGTGCCTGGTAGTGTAAATAAAAGGCTACTTCCGCATACAAGACAAAATATGGGGAGTACCTCCTGAGATATAAAAGATAACACTCCCTCTTAGCGAGGGATGTATTCATAGCCATCACCATCATTCAGTCCCATCACATTGTTTGTAGTAGGATATCCCTCTGAACCTGGAGCGATCCCCAACACCTGCACATAACTCGAACCATAAGATCTTCTCCTGACAGCCACTTTGAACCCTGAGCTTCTAGGAGAATCCAATCCACCCTGAGCATTGATTCGATCACACTAGTTGAGCCTCCTGCTCATGCTCAAAAGAGACTCTCTCTCTTCTCTCTTCTCTCTTCTCTCAAAAGAGACTGCAAATTTCAAAACATACCCTGGGAGCAATCACTTACACTTTTGAAATTTAGACTTCAAGAAGTTGGAAATAAAAAATTCAATGCCCCATTTTGACTCCATATAAACTACTATTGGATTGTAGAAGGGGAGAGATATACCACTTTTGTAGTTAATCCATACTTCCTCCTGCTGGGCAAGTTGTATGAAATGCCTTTGTCCACTGTTGATTTTTTCTTCTTCTGGTGCAAAAATGTCGCATTGAAACTTACTTGTCTGTTTCTTAATAGTTGCTAAACAAGGAGGAGAGATCAATTGTTTCAGTAACCCCTGCTTATGTCCTTCATTTTCTATCCAAAGATCTTCTTGATAGTTTTCATACATAGGCTGATTTCTTTCATGATGCTGCCAATTGCTTTCTTGTTGAACCAAAGTTTCTTGTTGCTCATCATCTTTAGAAACACTTTCATCATATTCATCAAACAAAGGAGGACTGCCATAAATTTTCGTGTGTGATGAAAAAGAAATATGCTCTTCTTTCTCTTCTGGATACTCATCATAAACAGGCTGCTCATAGCACGTTCCAGAACATTGACTTTTAGAAATTTCTGTTTTGTGAGGATCTAGCAAAGATAGTTGAATATCCACGGACTGATTTTCATGAGGATTTACAACAATGATCATACCTGAAATCTCTATTACATTTGGATGATTACAATCCTCCTGAAACTCTTCATGAAATGGCTTTTTGGCGACATACAATTTGTCATATTTCAGGTCCTTTACTTGATCATGAAACTGATAAGTAAGGGATTCTTCCATAGAAAAATGACTATGTTCTATATCAGCAAACAATGATTGTATATGACCTTCCATAAGTTTTCGGTCTTCATGAATATTTAAACCAACGATTTCATCATCATGTTGTACAATTAAACCATTTTCAATATCATTAATATTAAAAAACTCATTATGAATGTATTTCTCTTGAACAACAGAATTAAAAATAGAGTTATATATGAATGAGCTTGAATCATCTCTTCATCTGAAAAAGCGTTTTCCTCCTCATCGTTGTAGCAAACCTGACTGTGATTGGTTTGAAGGCCTTCTGACCTTTTCGCTTCATCTTCATGGAGTTTGGTTTGATCTTCTTCTTGAATATGATCACAAGAGCTATCATATCCTGCTTCTTTATCAACCAACTCTTCTTCATACTGATTACCTTCATCAACTTGAGAAATTTATGCTATTCCTTCCTCCTCTTCAAGAGGATTTGTTTGATCTTTTTGTCTTATGAATTCTATATTGCAACAATCTTCAAAAAGGATTTCAGCTGAATAGATCCTCTTACAATGTTGATGAAAAAGTGTGTGAAAATCTTTCAATGAAGGAATACTGGAATGGGGTAAAGATTTATACCAGAGTTTAACATCTCTTTCCAATGAAAACATAAACAGTTTCATGAGGACATCTTCATGATGTACATTTAATTCATCCATGAGCTTGTGGAATTCAAACAAGTGTTGAGAAGGATTGTTGTCTGCATATCCTCCAAATTTAGGAAGGACATCTTCCCAAATTTTAATGTCTGGAACAATGTTTGGAAAACCATAAACATTTGTAAAGTCCAAAGGAGCAAACCTCACAACAATCCAAGTAGCGAATGAATTCAACATTTTGAGACCAGTGGAGTCGCCGGTGAATCGTGTAGAGTCTTCGAACCAAGGAGTCGCCAGGTGAATGATCACAACCAATTGAATGCCTATCCATTTTTCACCATCAAGGAATAGATATAAACTTTTTGTCGTATCCCAGGGAAGATAACTTTGTTCCTCCGTCCCCGGTAGCGGTGCTAGAAAATGTTGTCGAAAGAGTTAGTTCTAGGCTGTAATAGAGCCAAGCCTTAGCACATTTTGAATGAAATAATAATTTGTTTATTGATCAGTCATAGGAGGCTTCTAGAACTAGGTCTGAAACATGCCTTTGAATCATTTATAAATTAGAAACAAAGAGGCATGACCTTGTTTTCCTAATTTAATTAAAATAAAAAAGATGGATAGAAGATAGGGGATGAAAGAGACTGAAACAAAGAGTTAGGTATCTAATTATGATAAGTCTAATCTTTATTTAAACAGAGGAATGACAAATAACTTCGAAAGACAAACATGCATATATATAACTTGTAATCTAGGGAGAAACAATCCAGCTATAGGTCTTGTTTTGCTCACAACATAAACAAAGGAAAAGTTGAACCTAACACGCTACCCAATAAATGACTATAGCAGAGGTATTACTGAATTAGAGTCATTACACGCTGAATATGTAAAAGAAGGAAGAACGAATGAATGTAAACATGAGAAAACAATACAAGAAAAGACATAATTACATAGTGACGAGGTATAGAATCTCTTGGCATTTTGTTCTATATTTGCTGAAAGAAATGGAATTACAAACCCATCCCCCAAAAGGATCTTGGGATGTTCCCCCCCTTCAATAGATCTATAATCTATTTATTTATACAAAATTTGTCTCAACTGAAAAAACCCTTGGGTTACCCACAACCCCTACCTAAAAATAGAATACGATCTTAGCAGTATGCATACATTATTGGTTTTCAATTGGAGGTGCTAGCGCTTCATCTGACTCTTCATTTGTTCCTGGATGTATTTACTATCTTTTGTTCAACATATATTCGTTACAGTTACCATAATCGTTGGCACTTTGATTGTTGTTGCTGACTGTTGTAACACTTTTCTATGTCTGCTAAATATGCCATGCTCTGTTTCTTTTCATGAGATACAAATCCAGTATCCTTCATATTAGTGATATGGATTTGTTGCAAAAAGAAGGATATTTATTCTTGTTATGTACTCATTGTCCAACAGTCTATAATATGCCCTTGAGACATTCACCAAATAGCCCAAAACTATGAATTCTGCAGCTCAAAATCCATAGGTACAAGTCTACCTCCAGTCATTACTCAGATCTATCTTTGGAATCGTTATCCATATTTAAATGCTTGTTGGATGGTCCTCATTGCGCTAAATGTTGCTCTGCATATGGGAAACAATCGGGAAAATATTTTTTTTCCAAAGATTGTTATTGAACAATACTACTACCACTAGAACATGTCTATATCAGTAAACCTTTGAACCTTTTCTCTTGGCTTGCTCATTAAATATATGACATTGGGCACCAATGTCAAGAGGCTATGAATCATAACCATACGACCATGAACAATTTGTTTCCCATTCCTTATTAGACATTCATATGCACCAGTTACAACAACATCCCTTGGATTCATTACTACAGGCAATAGAATTATCATTTCTGTACCATTCCCACATTAAGGTATTGCTGCTAATAACCCACAAAATCTCTTTGACAATTTTTGGGAATTTCTTTCTTGTGTGCATTTACCTTATACCCACACATGTTTTCAATGGTGAACTCTATCCTGAGGACTATCGGCATCTGCGAGTACTTTGACATTTTTATGGGTGCTTGGATGCAGCTCTAGATGTGATTCTTCCTTGTAGACACTCTTGTGTTCCATGTGTATCATTTTTTATCATGAACAACATCTTCACCTTTAGATGTTATGGTGAAATTCGTGTCAACGCCAATATCTTTAGCAATCCAAAACCATGGGCTGACACACTCCCAACTCCCCAAAACTGTTCGTGTCCTCACAGATCATCGATACCGACCCCGCTCCATCATATCTCCAACACACCAGTCATAATAATGCCCATGAAGGGAGCAATAAACCACAAATTGAATATCTAGAATTATAAATTTTCCAACAAGCAGTTACTGTGCAATGAGCTAACAAGGGTGAGGACGCTCATGATAGTGTGTTTAAAAACTCATCCAACTATCTTTTGTATCTTCTCATCAATGCTATTATCTCTTCCTTTGCCACCTGCGTACGAACACTCAGAAGCTCGGCTTCTGCCCCTTTTCTTATTTGACAGAGGGCACTTTCATTTGACATCTCGAATGTTTAACTCATCGGCATTTGATGCGTAAGACTGGAACCCCGATTTCGGGCCTTCGAGCTTCAGGGGAAAGGAGGAGTGGCTTATTAGAATTCCTCTTATGGTCAAAATCCCGAAAAGGAATGCGACGCTTATGTATAACCCTGTTCTACATATTTTATTGGCGTGTATTGCACTCTTTTCGGGCCTCCTCATGAGCTCCTCCTCCATGTGACTTAACGCTCTGTGCTTGGGCACTGGGTCTTGGCTGAATCTCAGAACGTTATGAGATGTAGAGGATGATTCGCATAGTGCACCCACGTAGGCGTTTGCCAAATTCTCAACGCTTTCCATTCATCCTCCTCCATGCGACTTGATGCATGGTGCTTGAGCGCTTGGTCTCGGCTGACTGGTGTCATATCACGGGTGTTTGGCCCTGGTGCTCCCGTGGATTCTCTCCTTGGAGTTTTGTATGAGTTCTCTTGTGACTTGGCTATGTATGGATTTCGGTAGCTAGTTTAGAGATTGGACGTGAAGAGTAGTTGACCCAATAACTTTTATAAAAGGTGCAAAGGTTTGGCTAAACCAACAATTTTCTCTTTTTTTACCAAAATCTAAAATATTAATTTTAAATTATATAAACTAATTTTAAAATAATATAAAAAACAAAACTTTGTAGTTTGGTTTTTTTCTTTTTTGTAATTTGACACTTTAGAATTATTTTGACAATTGAGGAATTGCGAACTAAGACCAATAGGAGACCTTGGGAAACTTTAAATCTTTGAGATTTTGATGGTAGAGAATTTCAGAGAAAATGGCGATAGGTTTAGATTTTTTACTGCAACGATAAGGTTGCGCCGAATGGTGCAAGGACTTAATGGCTACACAAGCTTACGCTAGGAGACAAGGTTCTAAAACTAACTGGTGCAACTGACATAAATTTTGGTGAAAGACACTAAGTTTATAAATTTTCAATATTTGTTCCAACACCCACGATGTTGAGGTACCAACTTACCCATCGGGGCCCACATAACTTTTGAAATTTCATCTCCTAGGGTTAGGTTTTTGGATGTCTAGGGTTGTGGAATTCATAAGTAATGTTAAAAATGCCTCTGGAGCCTCTTTTTAATCATTTTTCTCAGACAGATGCACGTAGAGAGCCACATCTCTTGTCAGAGATAGATATCACCATTCGAGCAAGTTGTTTCTAGTTCTGCAGTTTTACAGTTTCAGCCTATTTTATTTATTCAATATAAGTTATTGTTCACTGGATACATGTTGTTGTTCTCTGTATCTCTATTTTATTGTATTCAATCTGTTATTCCTTTCGTTCCTCTCATAAATTCGGATCAGTGGTATCAGAGCGGTCTGCTCTTCATTTATTTTTCTTTGTGCATGTCCCCGACAAGATCTGGGTACAAGAAATTGGAACTTGAACCATTTGATTCTTTGCAAGATCGGCCACACCGATCTTGAAAACAACCCATGGGGGACGAGAATAAATATGATGGAGCAAGAGATCATTTTAAAATTTTGCTCAAGGAATCCATTACGCGACAAAGGAACAAAATGATCGACAACTTTGCACAGATCCTTCGATGACTGCCAACAGAAGACGCACATTCATCAAGCGACCGTGCAACCCCCTTCAAGGTACAAGTAAATTTTTATATTACATTATTTGAAGGACTGATAGATGCAGATGTTGTAGATAAATAATGGCTAAATCTTCTCGAAGGGTATTTTTTGGTCCACAATTTTTCCGACAGGGAAAAGATTCAAACAGTGGATTCGTCATTGATATTTTGTCATCTGGATGCAACTGATAATGGAGTCACCAGGTGGATGATTTATAGGCTCCTTGTGTCTGACCTCTTTCTACCATCAATAATCAGATATGAACTTTGTCGTTATTTCCCAAGGAAAATTTCACTTTCGTTCCCCGACAATGGCGCCAAAATGTTAGCACTAAGTAAATTGCCCAAGCTTAGGAAGCAACTAGTGTTTTACATGCTATTAAACAATTTTAAATTGACATATCAAATCTCAATAAAACAAATTTGAAAAATAGTAATTGGAAAGCTAACAACATTCTTCACAAGTTTTGTTTTTACTGTAAAGCTAATAGGAAAAATCTCGTGTTTTACCACATACAAGGGATGTGTTGTGATGAAGAATAACACGAAAACAATATGAAGAACATCCAAAACATATATTTCCAATGACACAAATAAAATTGTTCAATAAGTTCAAAGAAGAGCACAAAGAAGTTAAAATTTCCATCAATACATTTGTGCAACAAAAACCATGGTTTGTTAGACCCATAATTGTTCATGACACTTGTTGTTGTCGTTATCATGTGGAATTTGAGTTATATTACGACACTTCTATTGATTTTGGTAAAACTTTATGGCCAAGTTCACCTCCTCCTTCCACATTCCATGCTTTTATATCTGAAATTCTATGTGAAAGAGAAGGCGATGAATTATTTTACCAAAACAATCTGTTGGTGGAAAGAAATGTGATCGTTGTGGAAATATAAGTTTGTTTCACTCAAAGTATCCTATTGATATGAATGATCAATCATTTTCTAATATAACAGTCAATTGGAAGAGATATGAATATATCAAAAACATGACTCCACATTCTTCAAATGTTATTTCCAAAAGGATTGATTTGAAAGTAGATAAAATTTATGTGATAGATTTTTTGAAGAAGTTTGAGGAATAAATTTATAAATACACCAAGAATTCACATAGAGCTCAATGGCAAGACATACAATTCAAAAAATCCTGTGAAGTGTTTCCATGTTACACATTATTTTGGTCACCCCAGTGATCCACTGACAACATGTGTCCATGTTCCCTAAAAATATTAAAAGAGTCTTTATCCATGAGAAAAGTGATTTGCTTTCCCTTCTCAAAAAACTTATTAAAGAAGGTCGTCGCACCCTGCAGAATGCATGGGGTGCGGCGATGCTTGATTGTCGCACCCTGCTATAAAGATGGACTGTGACGTCTCCACAGGTTGCCTTATACCTAGGGTGCGACAATGCCAAAAGCTAAGGAAAAGTCAAACTTCATGAATGTTCTAGAAGGGGATCTTCTAGAAGATGAGGTGGCCTCCGAATGGTTTGGATCTTACTCACTTTTCTTATTTGGTGGGATCATCCTAATCTCCTCATCCATCTCTCTTTCACACTATATAAAGATGGATCTCTGATGGAAAAGGCTAAGGTTGAATAGGCTAAGATTTGTATGGAGAGTTCTACTTCTTCTTGAGAGATTTGCTTTAGTTATACAAGCTACATGGTGGATCTTCTTCATTCAAAGGCTATGGAGAAAAGGTGTGTGTGTTAGAGAAAAGGGCCATCAAAAGGAGACCTTGTGACATCAAGGCTTTGGTTGTAGTCTCCACTTTTAATTTAATATGATACAACAATATGTTTCTTTCCCATAAATTAGTCTTGTTTTATTGTATGATTCCTTGATCACATACATAAGTTATTGTTGAGTATATTGTGTCGCTTTCACTTTGGTTGGCTTGTGTTCTCTTGTAGGTTCAATATCTTTAGAGCATTGGAATGGAACAAGGATGGCAATGGCAAGGGGAAACAACATTTAAAAGGTATGTTGTCTATCTCTTGTTAACTAGTAAACTCAATAGTTAGAGCCAAGAGAAAATATTATATATTGTTCTAGTTTCGGGTGGATCTAGGGAGATCTGTTTATGTGCACATTTACCGATTAATCCAATAAAATTCCACCAAGGACAATTTTGTCTGTAGTTGATTTTGCAGAGAATTACGCATTTGCTACACAAAAAGAAATACAGAGTGAATATTATCATTTTGATCAAGTCACTATATTTTTCCATGTTCTATATAGACATGCTCAACAGAGTCTTGATAACATAGAAAGAACCAATGACACTCAACATG
Source organism: Picea engelmannii (assembly GCA_009831015.1). Classification (NCBI taxonomy): domain Eukaryota; kingdom Viridiplantae; phylum Streptophyta; class Pinopsida; order Pinales; family Pinaceae; genus Picea; species Picea engelmannii. The sequence continues at coordinate 20,175 of ML789584.1, forward strand.
TTCTTAAAGAATATCACTTTTATATAAGTGATGATCGAGCACACGACACACATTATGTACAACATTGTTTTGATAAATTTTATGATTCATTGAAAGAACGCGGAATCAGATTCGATCGACATTGGATATGGTTAGATGGGTCTGTGGGTCAGTTCAAATCTTCGTGATCATTCTATTGGTTGTGTCGTCTTCATAAAAAATCAAACATTACACATTGTTGGAATTTTTTTTAGATCGATCATGGAAAAGGAGAGAACGACGGTGCAGGGGCATGTGTAAAATGAGCACTTCAAAGGTATCAGATGGACTCTCATGCCAATCGATTTGAATCCGCTGATCAAGTTGTTGAATGGTGCAAAATGGCGCTAAGCCATGAAAATAATCCATGAAGGGATGTGCGCAGGTGTGTCTATATATACATGTTACACATGTACAGAACATATTTTTATTCACATGTTCAAATTTATATTCAATCTTCAATCATTTTCTTTAGAGATTTCAAGTTAACAAGTTCTTGTCTTGTGCAGGTTTTTTTGGTATGTTGGAATCCAAGATGTAAATAGATCAATCCCATATGAAGACGGTACAATAAATGGGACACGAAAAATGCATTCAGTTAAAACAAAACGCTATCAAAATGTGTTTTCATTTGATAGAAGAAATGAGTCTTGTTTTTGTTCAGTTTGCATAGAGGACACATAATCCATAGAGATTTGCGAAAACGAAAATGAAGAATATGTTAAATCTTGGAGACATACCGACCTTAATATAAAAGGAAAAATGCCACTTGCAAGCTCAAAGGAGTTGGAATCAAATGAAACTATAGTGTCAGTTGATGGCGATAGAGTTTCTAATCTTGTTAGAGAAGGTAATTTTTATGTTTAAATTTTTTCAAATAACTTGTTGATGTACTTGTGTGATAATCTAACATGAACTATTTGTTGTCCAATATATCGAATTATTTGTAGGAAATGTCTTTTTCATGGTTGCACCTGTAGACAACATTGAAAACATGAAATATTATTTGATGCGATGCATTGAACAAAATATGAGGTTATTAGAAGATTTTGATGATAACGGTTTTATATATGAAAGAGGATCCATCATATTGAAAGGATGTTTTTTTCAAGAAACCCATCAAACCGATACTCATGCTCACTTTCAAGACTACCAGTCAGATGTCATAAGTTGTCAATATAGTCATTTGGTATGTGCAATGCGCATAAAGTTAACAGAAGTTCAATCAAGAAAAAAAACAAAAGTTAGAAAATGAAAAATGTCCAAAGCCGATCATGAACGAATAATTGAAGATGGAATACCATTACGATTTATTTAAACAAGTGACATGTACATTCCATAATTTTATATTTTGCATTGAAAGTACACGTATTTATGAATATCTAGGATTCTAGAATCATTTCCAGTTTAGTTTACTTTCATGGTCCATTCAATTAAGAAAAATTGTATTTTTTATTAATTATAAAGTTTACCAAGTCTTATTTACAATTTCATGGAAGAACCTATAGATTGTATCTAGGGAACCTAAATTGACCTATACTTTGGATGATGTGCCAACCTATTGAAACATGTAATGTCTATGATGTGCCAACCTATGATTCAATAAATTAAATGTTGTTTAAGACATTCTTCTTTTAAATTAATAATTTAAATGACAATTTGCAATTTCAATATATAACTAAATTTGTTTTCAACATGCATTGATACCTGTGAACTCCCACCCTCTTCAAAATCTCTCAATAAGAATTGAGACAAGCCTGCCCAAGTAATAGGATATGGAATAGGGATCTGTGAACAACAAAACTAAGAACTAAATCTAGGATTCAATGTGTTCACATTTATACAAAATTATAAATGTCATGTTGTTGATCTTATTCAAAAGATTGGAAATTGTACAACTAAAGTGCTCATCTGTGGATATTAGAAAATACATACATGATTTAACCCATCCAAATTTAAAATTGTGGAATCAAGTCCCCTATTAAATGGAGATTCATTTAACATATTTCCAAATTGCAATTAATGACAATAACAACTCAATTATTTTTATAGATACAATGATATGTATCTAGATCTATAATTAGAAGTAAACTATCTTCAAATGCGTAAAAAATTTACTAACTAGAACATGTACCAATCTGTTGTTCGGTTCATCATTCTAAATGACCTCCTTCCAACCATTATGACAAAATTTTGCATACTTCTTAAGATCTTCTATTGACATGGTATCTAACTCCTCATCTGTTTTATAAACAAAAATGGTTCGAGAATTGGCTTCCGCTTGCTGACAGTTCAAACCAACATCAACACCATAAAAAAAATGATTCCAAATTTTCCCCGATTGCATTCCTAGCCTCTTTCCCAACCTCTAATGAAGCTCTCAACTCTGAATGTGAAGTAAATGCCTCTGTTGGGCGAGATACTAAAGGTTGTGGAGGCCTCTGCAATGCCACATTTTGATATGCCCCTTTTCGATCATATGTCCGTCCTTTACCAACCCCATAATAATCAGATGGTAGACTAGTATAATTAGGGTTCATGTCCATGAAAAAATTTGCATAAAAGTGTCTAGAAAAATAATTTGGAACCTCATCATTCCACGACAATTTCCCATATGCTGCCAAAAATTTGTTATACAGATGTCCTGCTATGTTAGGGTGTTTAAAATATTCCACCTTCAACATCTTTCGCTTTGGCCCATCTTTGAAATTGAACATCAAAATTGTGTTTTCTTTTGAAACTTTATTTTTTATTACGTCCAATTTATCAAGGCCCATCACCTCTAACTTTCGCCGCCTCATCAAATCGATAAAACTGTCAGTGGTTGGCCCCATCTTTTGATATGCATCCATAAAGTTTTGCAATAAATGAAAAACAATCTGCAAGCTTTGTTTACTCTCTCGAGGGAGATCCAAGCTCCTCAAATTATTTTTTAGCCTTATTTTAACACCTGAGAATCGCTCAAGGGTCATTGATTCAGTAATCCCTTCCTAGGGAAGCTCATCACGAACATTTGAATGATAGGTGGACGTAGGCATGTAATCTTTTGTTTCTTGATAACGTCGCCTCCTAAATCCACCTTCACCCTCTTCACCAACATTAGAATCTTTGTGATACCCACTCTCTCTTTCATTGTCTTCCCTCACATTAAACGCATTGTTTACATAGACATTTGAAAGTAAGTTCAACATTTAACTTGACATAAATATAAATACAACAAAAATAAACAAAATCAAAGAAAATTACCAAAAATATTTTCTTGTCTTGATGTATTCCCTACATTCTCAGGTGTAGGAGTATCAATGTGCAACCTATCTAAGAAGGTTGCATCCATAACACTTGTTTGAGCACATTCTCTAGTTGATCTATTCATAGACTCATTTGATAATCTCCTCTTATGAGATTGTTGTTGGTCACTTGAAGTCTCAGTCGAAGAAGGGGTTCCTCTTCTTCCTTCTTGGGATAGCCTAGAACGCTTGCGATGAATGTTTGGAGACTCATGTCTCGACATCTTGCCTCAATGTCTATCCTTTGGAAATTCACGAATATGAAAGTTTATAAGTTATAGAAACATTAAATGGAAATACTAAATTTATAACACAAGCATTTAAGAACATATATTGAAAAAACTAGAACAACTATATTTTTTACAATCATTGACCAAAAAAATCACTAACAAAACATTTACTTAAAAATAAAACAAGAAACAATATCACATGATACATGTTGTTACTATCCTCTTAGATATATTCTTAGAAAAATCTTCAAGGGATCATTGATCAAACCCTCGGGGCAGATCTCATCATGACACATGGAACAAATTTCCAAGGAGAACTTTTAGGGTAAAATATCAATAGACTAATCAAAAACATACACACGTGGCACCAACAATAGAAGAGAACTACAACATACTCAAGGTGACATTAGCAAGGAGATAAATAGGGTGACATGACCAAAAAAATGAGGAGGGCGACACCAACAAGTAGAACTAGAATCCCCAAGCAATAACCAAGAAGAGATCTCCAACAAGATGGAAAAGAACAAGAAGAGGGGTCGTAGCCACACAATTAAATAATTAAATAATTTAAGAGAAGGGATCTAGAGTCAAGGCAACTAACTTTCTTTAGGAAAAAACAAAGAACAAAACCAAAAACCCACACAACAATTAAGGGGGGCATAATTCAAGCAAGGGTGGTTTCAACACAAAGTCAACAATTAAATTCTTCCAAAGTCAAGAAGGCTAACTTTCTCTAGGTAAATCACAAAACCAAAAACCCACACAATAATTAAAGGGAGCGTAAGTCAAACAAGGGTGATTTCAAGACAAAGTCAACAATTAAGTTCTTCTTGAATGGGAAAATGTCCACATGATTCCCATGATATTTACTTATAAGATTTTATCATGCTAGCATACAAGGAAGATCAATAATGTGATCATGCTCTTCTTAACTACTCCTAGGTCTCATGGACCATCCCGAGAGAGAAAACAATCACACATTATTTGAACTTGGTACTTAACAAAAACCAAAATAAACCAAAAAACCAAAGGAAGATCAATAATGTGATCATGGTCTTCTTTGGATGTTATTTAGTTTATACATCTGTTGTTCTTCAATAATGGGACAAGCTCGAATTCAAGCCTGTCCCTATACATGGACAGGTCCAAATTCAGATCTGTCTGTTAAGAACCAAACATCAATATAGCATAGAAAAACCTTAGGAAAAGTACTCAACGCCTTGAAAAAGAGATAATTTCAGATAATAAGCCTCTTCGAGGGGGAAACCTCCTTTTACCCCACTTAAATGTTCAAGTACAAGA
>ML789584.1:29377-49217 GCA_009831015.1 Picea engelmannii
CACCTTCATCAAGAGTCCAAGTAGGATTTTCTGGAGGCTTATTTGGTGTAGAAGTTCCCTTTTTGGGTGGCATGTTGGCCAAGTATCACTTTTGAACCTTGATTTTGAGGTGGTTCTGCTAGACAATATTTCTTCTATCGTATCTCCCAATTTTTGGCCCTTCTGGGTATGAAACTTTCTCTTATGTATTTCACTGATATTTATTCTCTTCAATGCCACAGGTCTGATCAAAATTGGATGTGCCAAGTGGAATTTATGGTAACTTCCCCACAACTTGCCGATTTTTGTCCTTTCCAGGAGATCTCACTTGTATAGTGTGCCCCACACAAAATAATTGATATACAATTCTGAAACTCACACCCAAAATGATACAGACTATCCACGATCCAATGTAACCAGTCCCACACAATTTGGATACTCTAGGAAGAAGTTATGATTGTTTTACCTGGAACACCTTCTTGAGACTAGCCAATAGGACTAGTTAGATACCCTATCTTACATAGGGTGTATCTACAAATTTAAGATGACCCAGAAGCTGAAATTTTTACCATAGATAAATTACTAATTTTTTTAAATGGGCTCCAGAGTTTAGGGTCTGAAACATTACAGAAAATGTTTTATAGCGAAAATTCCGCAAAGACTCATTTCACGATGATTCCAGAACCCTATATTGTACAGGATGTATCTCCGAAAGTATAAGGCTTCAAGAGCTGAATTTTTAACCCAACATACCTTGATCCGTCTAATAAATATCCTCCAAGTCGTTCCTTCTGAAACGTTGTAGAAAAAAAGTTATAGCGAAAATTCCATGGTGTCTCAGATGTAGCAGCGAAACCCCAAGACCTTGAGCTCTGATACCATATGTTAAGAACCAAACATCAATATAGCATAGAAAAACCTTAGGAAAAGTACTCAACACCTTGAAAAAGAGATAATTTCAGATAATAAGCCTCTTCAAGGGGGCAACCTCCTTTTACCCCACTTAAATCTTCAAGTACAAGATGATTCAATATGAAAATGTCTTCTTGGTATATATAGGAGACTAGGAGGTATAATTACAACTAATGGATTAAATCCGACGTAAATAGAATAACATTACTAATCTAATATGCCCCAATTAAGGGGTAATAAATAACATTACTAATCTAATATGCCCCAATTAAGGGGTAATGAGCCAATATTAGGGCTTAACACTGTCATCCCATCTGCTAAACATATTATACCTCTACTTGTCTGTGCCTGATATTGTCTATGTGTTGTTGTGTCTTTGTTTTTAGTGTATTGTGTCCACATCCTATCGTTTTCATAAATTAATTTATAGGAGGTTTGGGCATGTCCCTGTACATGGACATGGCCATATTTGACCCTGCCCATGTATAGGGACAGGCCTGAATTCAGCCTATCCATGTACATGGACAGGGCCAAAAATTTCCCTATCCATGTCCAAGGACAGGCCCAAATACAAGCATGTCCTTGAACATGGATAGGTCAAATTCAACCCTGTCATCCCATCCAAAAACAATATGATACCTCTACTTCTCTATATTATATTGTCTAGGTGTTTTTGTGTTTGTGTTTTTACTATATTGTGTCTGCATATTATTGTGTTCATAAATTATTAATTTATAGGAGGTTCGAGCATGTCCCTTTACATGGACATGGCCATATTTGGCCCTGTCCATGTATAAGGATAGGCCTAAATTTACAAGTTATGGGGGTTAAATAAAGATGTCGAACCACCTATCAGCAGGTTGTACCTCTCTTTTCTCAGCAGCTCATGGTTTTGTGTGGGCCGTCCCTCTCTTATTAGTAGACTGCGGGTTTGGCACTGGTAACTTTCTTTTCTCAGCCACAAATTCATCATTTCAACTCCAAATTTAAAAGACAGAGAGGAAAAGTTCAACATGTAGATTGGAAGGACCTTTGGATGCCAAGGACAATGCGTAAATCATCATATTCTAAAAGAGAAGGGACACTGGTATGCATTGTCACATTGCAAATCTGTTGGTTGGATTAACAACAACTGGTATTTCAGACTACGAAGCTGCTGGGAGGATCTTTCTCATGTTATACATTGAAAATAACACACATATAACCCTCATCTTGGGTGCCATAATAGCCATATAATGATATATAAAGATTGTATGCAAATTGTTTGAGATTATTAATGAATGAAATAACTCATGTAATTGTGTATCCATTTAGATATCATTGTTTGTACACATGCATCACAAGTGTGTTTACAGGCCATCTAAAAAGGAACCATTCCAACACATTTATTGATGCATATACTTGGACACCTACAATAAGGGTATTACAGGTCAGCAATAAAGTATAGATCAGTTTGTGTTTTCTGATTTTTACTTCCATCGTAACATATTTAACAGTTCTATCATCAATTCCAATTAATGTATTTGTTGTTGTTATATCAGTTGGCACACCTACAACAATTTTTTCTACTATACGTATTGTTGTCTCTTGATATTAAATGCAGTAAAATATTTTTGTGCCAAATTCATGTGGACAAGTATTAAAAAGTGAATTATTTGGTCATTAAAGGATTCAGGCCTATCCCTGTACATGGACAAGACCAAATATGGCCCTGTCCATGTACAGGGACAGGCCCGAATTCATGCCTGTGCCTGTACATGGACATGGTCGAGCCCTGTCAAGGACGTTATGGCATGTAGAATATGTTCAAGTATAATTCTATCACTAAGCCATTCCATCACTAATTCTGTAAACATGTCTAGTACAACCTTTCAATGGGCTTATCTATGCTTACTATTATAGATGTTGAGGCCAAGGTGAATAACAATCTTGAAATGGTTAGGTGGTCGTGTCAATTTGATCTCTAGGTAAATATCTATAAGTTGACTAAGTAGCATCCTAGCTAGTTATAATTCCACTAGGTCAAGATATAAATCCTACAATAGCACTAGTAGAAGATACAGTTCCTAGGAATTCTATATGCTTACTAACACCATAATCACATTCTTCTTTAGATAAAGGTAATCACATAACTAACACCATATGCTTACTTACAGTTGTTGGAACCATTACATGATGGGTAAATATGAAGTAAGCTCTACTTTAAGCTCGATATCTACATGTTACTACTTATACCATATGTAATAGCACATAATAAGAAATACTCATAACATAATTAACACAAAGCTAATGTTCATTAAACTAATAGTAATACAGGATCCCTACTACTATTCTGATCACCTATCCATCACATAGAGCGAGTGTATTAGTACTACTTATGATAGTGATTATCTTATTACACACATTGTACAAGTTGAGCTCCATTGATTGCCATTACTTGGATATGGATTAGTACAAAACTAACTATGAGTACAGTTTCGTGATATGAGTCTAATGTATCTGATTATGAACTACTTATTACACTAGTTTGAATCTCTCATTGTATAGTAGCCAATGATATTGCTTCCCATTAATTCCATAACATTCCATACTGTGAATCTCATCCTGGTACTAGAACAATTATCACTATAAGGAAGTAAGTCCATTGAACAGGGATACTACTAACCTCTTCCCTATTTGTCTAGTTACAGTTAAAGGTTGTTGTATGATCTATAACATGGGGAATAGAAGAAAACAACATGATTGTTAAATACAAAGGGAAGTATATAATAAGAGCTAAAGGAAATAGCTTAACCTGTAATACAAGGGGAATAGAGCCATTCCATTACTATGATATCAATAATACAGGAACAACTTAGCTTAAGGTTCAACAAGGTGATATCATGTTACCTATTTACCATAATCAACACGTGTTGTGATATTAATCTTATCTCGTATTAACTACATGTGATATCACTAGAAAGCAATGGAACTAAGTATCAACACCTGTATTACACTTGTATGTGATTCCAATGCTTGTGTCATAAGCTATTACCCTTATTTTCACTATCACCATTATCGAGTAGTGTGTATATTCCCCTTATTTCTGTAATCAACACTGTGGAATAGTGATAAGTAGTATGTGTTCATTACATATAGCTTAGGTATTACTTCAATATCATCTTGGTTATCGTATACAACAAGAGTTACTTAGTGTTATATATGGTTTATATGTAAGTTCAAGCTCAAAGATATGATACTATCTCTATGGGTATAATCAATACAAATCCATATATTATGCATATTACTTAGTTGTATCAATATAGTTAAATGTGCTATCTAAAAAAAAGGCTCTATCTAAGCTATTCACATACATCACATGTGTTCAATTTCAATACTATGATTCCAGTCAAAGTTGATTGACATTAATATAGAAGTAATACGTATGTAACTATAATGTAATCCCAATAATCTTTCCCTATTTTATAGATATAGTTATAACCTTATTACACATCAAACAATGGGAAAGCAAGCTCATACCAATCATTACTAAGGATAAAATGTTTGACATATTGTCATTCATGTGTTGTCATTGATGTCAACAGTCATAATAAGAAGAGCACCAAGGTTAATCTCAGGAAGAAAAGTATACTAAGAATAGACAGAAGAAAGCATGAAGTAATTCATGATTATTGTTGATCATGATAGGATAAAAAATGTTCCTATGATAAAATCTCAGGAGGGTTAGCAAATGCAGAGATCAAAGCTCGAAAGGAAAAGCGTAAGATCAATGTGAGAAGCCTTAGTAGCTGTCTGATCAGAGTGAGAAGCCTCAACAACCGTTCGATCAAGAAATTGACCATGTTGATCATCTAAATAATATGGACGTCGGTCATATGAGTGAGCGTGGGCTTAAGGACTGTTGGAGAATCATGACTGTCAGATCTGCGAGTCAGAAAAATGGCAAGGATGAATTGTGGAGAGCGAAAGAAGAATTAAACTACTTTCTAGTTACAATCCCGCAATCGGTCTAGATCATTAGATCTCATAGCTCCAAAGATCTACGACTGTGGTTGATCCAATAAACGATGAGATCAAGTCAGATTAAGTCATGATCGTTAGATGTGCAATAGCCAGATCAACGACAGGGATGAATTGTAGAGATCGAAAGGATAATTAAATATAGCACTAGTTCCAATCCCGCAATTAGTCAGGACCGTCCAATCTTATAGCTTCGAAGATCAATGATTGTGGTTGACTCACCAACAATGCACACCTTCCAATTGTGGATTTTGGGTGACGAGTTAAATCACTCGCAAGTTGTGTTTCCGCAATCATCCTTGATCATGGATCTGCTTTGAGAATCTTCACAACCGTTGGATCACTTTTGAGTGGAAGGATAGGATAAGCGGGGAAAAACGATTGAGAATTCGATTAACTGAATATCCGTCAGTCGTCGGATCAAACCCGAATTTCCATCAGCCGTCGGATCATTTTAAAGTGGAAGGATAGGTTAAGAGAGATAAAATGGCTAAGAGTTCGATTACCCAAATACTTTCCAGTCGTCGGATCAAACCCGAATTCACGTCAGTCATCAGATCAATTTTGAGTGGAAGGATAGGATAAGCGAGGTAAAATATCTGAGATCTCATTTATGTGAATTTTCATTAGTTGTTGGATCATTCTAAGTAGAAGGACAAGATAAGCTAGAAGAGCTACATCGCAAACAGATCGAGCCATCGATCTAGGATCACGAGCGACGAACAACATTTAGTTCAAGTATAAATATGCGAGGAGGTTACGCTCTGGAAAGTTTGAGATTTGAAATACCCGAAGCTCAAAAATCCAAAATGAATAAGGACCATCGGATTTGGAGGACATACAATGATCGTTGGATCAGAGTTGTTGGTCAGTAGAGCATGTCAGCAAGGACACACAACAAACCATGTCAGAAAGGACACGCAACAAACCACATCTACAAGGACATGTGGCAGACCACGTCAGCAAGGACACGTGTCAGACCACGTCAGCAAAGGGCATATGGGAGACCACATCAACAAGGATACAATTCGTTCGATATTAAAGATCACTTCGAAAGCATTCTCGACTGTCAATCATACTACAATAAAAGTTGAGACTTGAGAATTCCGAAGTCCGGAGATGTGAAAGGATCGTAGTCGTTGATCTGAAAGGGACACGTGTCAATGGATTGTTAGCTCCAAAAGATTGATGTACAGAGGAAAGAAGGGGTTGAGATTTGAAATATCTGAAGTTCAAAGACCCGGAGTAAATGGTGGCCATCCATCTCGATGCTTGATTAAGTCCTAGCCGTCAGATTAAGCAATGAAAGGATGAGTGTAAGGATCAAATCTGACCATTGATCTAGATCTGTGAAATAAACCGTTTCATTTGATTCTAAGGTTTGAAAATTTGAAATCCTGAAGTTTCGAAGGGCGAAGTTCCAATAGCCATCCATCTCATCAAGATATTGAATCATGACCGTTGATTTTGATAAGCACTCAAGAGCTCATTTTTCCTAGCATCTGATCACTGCTGATGGTCATATGATATAAGAGTTTTAAAAGGAAATTATAATACGTCACTATAGTTGGTAAGCCCATGGTTCTGTAATGCTCGGTCACATGTAATGGTTTGAAGGAAGCGCCTCCATAGAATTTGGTCTCTGTGAAAATAACAGAGATTCGGGATTGAGTTTAAAGGATGAAATTGATCCATACCTGTGATCAATTTATGAAAATCCTTCATGATAAATATGTTAAAACAGTGATTATGGTTAAGTTAAATGAAGAGGTGCGATGCTCAAAATAAAGGGACACAGTGTATATCACTCTCACACTATTTTGAAGAATATATAAACGAGGGAGAGTGTTGAGAACAAGTGTGTCTCTACAGTGTGAATCAAAAGATATATTAAATCACAAAAGCAGAGAGAGATGTAGTAAAGAATTGATACACAAGTTTATCCAGATTCATAAAATAAGGGTGGTTGGGTGGTGCAAGGGCAGGTTGGTGCCTGCAAAGGGAGTTGGTGCTTCCTTGTCAGTTGTAGCTGACTAAACAGGGGGTCGTAGCCTCCTACCAGTTGGTGCTGGTGAACAAGGGTGTGGGTGCATCTTGATCAGTTGGTGCTGATCGAAAATGAAGAATATCTTCCTTCTATGTAACATGTAAAACAAATTTTGCAGTTAATAGAAAAGAGTTTGTGGTTTTTCCCAATTGGGTCCCACGATAAAATACTGTGTTAAAATTTTGTTTGCATTAATAAAAGAAAATTGATATAATTATTGTGTCACTGATTCACCTCCCCCCCCCTCTCAGTGACATGATCTAATCCTTCAATTGGTATCAGAGTGGGTTCCTTCAGTAAAGTCTAACAAACTTGAAGGTAGATCATGAAGATGGATCAACAAGAGGGAATGTCTAACAATAAAACACCATTGTTCAATGGAGGAGGCCATGCTCTATGGAAAATAAGAATGAAAAACTTCCTCTTGGCTTTTGGTTTTGATATCTAGCACTCTGTTGTAGATGGTTACACTACACCAACTACTCCACCCAAAGACATTGCAGGAAAGAAAATATGTAATGACAACTCAAGAGAAGTTAATGGAATTCTAGCAGGGTTGACTAATTCTATATGTGTTAAAGTTATGCATTTCAAATCAGCCAAAGAAATATGGGACAAATTGGAGGCTGTATATGAAGGAGATGACAAAGTCAAGGAAGCCAAACTACAGACCTATAGAACTCAGTTTGAAAATCCAAAAATGAAAGAAGAAGAAAATATTGCTGAGTACATTCATAGGGTAGATGAAGTGGTTAACTCAATTAGAGTGGCAGGAGAAGAAATTATAGATAAACCCATTGTGAAAAAAATACTAAGGTCATTACCTATGAGATATGATGAAAAGATTTCTTCAATTGAAGATAGATCTGATCTAAACACACTCACAATTGAGCAGCTCCATGGAATTTTTATAGCATATGAAATAAGAACATGGAATGCTAAATCAGAAAAAGATGAAACAATTTTCAAACCATCTAAGATAAAGATAAATCAGAAGCATAAACTTCAATCCAACCATGATGAAGAAACTGATGTGGAAGAAGCCAATTTCATTAGAAAACTTTAGAAAGGATCAGGGAAGTACAAAGGCAAGCTTCCTTTCAAATGTTTTAAATGTGGCAAAGTTGGTCATTTTTCATCCAAGTGTCCCTATCCCAAGGAGGACCTTGAAGATGAAGAAAACAAAACCAAACAATACAAGAAGAAGGAAAAACCCAACTACAAGAAAAAGTTTTACAAAGGGAAAAATAATTTTTACTCAAAAGAAGAAAACAACAATTCGTCAAAGTCTAGTGACAACGATGAATCTGATGATGATGAAGTCCTTTTCTTAGGTATTGAAGAATCTAATGAGACAAAAAACATTAAACATGAGAAAGAGTTAGAAGGTGAAGCATAAGTTAATATGGAGGAAGAACTTCTCAGTGCCTTGGATGAATTAAGAAAATACAAAACCAAATATAGACAACTGAAAAGTTTGTAGTTGAACGAAAGGAAAAACATGAACAAGAAGAAAAGGAGATGGAAAAACTCATGAGAAATATGAAAAAACAAATCCTAGAAGCAAATAAGATTGAAGAAAGTCTGGAAAAGTCTCTTAAAGAAAAAAAAATAACCTGTGAAAAAATGGAGGCAAAATTAGTTCACCTAAGAAAAGAACTGGATGCAAAAATCACTCAAACAAGATATGAAAATAGCTCTAAAATATTAGATAAGATTATCACCACGCAAAAGGATTCAAGTAATAAAAATGGAATAGGTTATTCTCAAAAGGAAAGCCAAGTTAGCTCAAAATCTTATGTAGATGCTCTCCTTAGTACATTCAAGAAGAAAAATGAAGAGAAGATAAGTAATGATCAGAACTCCAGAGGATTACTTCCACCCATCAGGAAGGAAGACAAGACAATACCAAACAAGTTTATATCAAAACAGGTATCCTCGCAGTTTCCTTGGTTATTTCTTTGCATGCTCTAATTTCAGACACAAAGCTATAAATTGTAGAGCATATAGAAGGAAAAATCTGAAGGTTAAGAACTATATCCTTAAGGATAACCAAGCAGTAAATCGAGTTAAACGAAGAAACTATAACTCCTTTGTACCTCTATAAGAAGGGGACCTACAATGCTTCAGATGTCATAAATATGGACATAAGGCCACTAATTTCAGATTAATGGAAGTCTTAGAACAACCAAAGTTCATTAGAGAGCAAAAGAAACTTTGGAGAGAAAAAACATCAAAAAAGGAATGTCTTATTTCCCTAAAAGATCAAGATAAAAAAGATCTCTGGTATGTTGACAGTGGGTGCTCAAAACATATGAAAGGTAACAAGGAAAAGTTTTTAGACTTAAAGAAACAAAAGGGTAAAGTTACATTTGGTGATAATGCTTCAGGTAACATACTTGGGAAAGACATTGTGAGTTTGGGAAAATACAAAGCCATAAATGTGCTACTTGTCGAAAAACTGAAGCCTAGTTTATTAAGTGTTAGCCAAACCTGTGATCAGGGGCACTTCTGCATCTTTGATTCCCAAAAATGTGATATTAGGAGAGAAGACAGCTGAAAATTAGTTGGTACTACTCCTAGAAATACTGAAAATGTATATATACTAGATGCAAAATTGAATGAGGAGTGTCATATAAATTTAGTAGATGAAAGTTGGCTATGGCATAAAAGGTTGGGAAATATTAACTTTGACAATCTAGTGAAAGTCAACAATCTTGGTGCAGTAAGAAAATTTCCAAAGATCATAAAGCCCTCAAATGGTATGTGTAAACACTGTCAACCAGGGAAGCAAACTAGAATAAGGTTCAAGGCAAAAGAATTCTCAACCTCAAAACCTTTAGAGCTTGTTCACACTGACCTATGTGGACCTACAAGGACCAAGAGTTTGCAAGGAGAGTCTTACTTTATGTTGTTCATTGATGATTTTACTAGAATGGGTTGGATATATTTTCTCAAAGAAAAATTATAAGCACTTAACAAATTCAAAGCCTTTAAAACCCTTGTTGAAAATGAAAAAGAGACAAAAATCAAATGTCTTAGATCAGACAATGGTGGTGAGTTCGCCTCAAAAGAGTTTGATCTCTTATGTGAAACCCATGGAATAGAAAGACAATTCTCTGCTACCAGAACACCTTAGCAAAACAGGATTGCTGAGAGAAAGAATAGAATAGTTTAGGAGGCTGCAAGGACTATGCTCAATGAAGCAAAATTGTCTAATGGATATTGGAGGGAAGATGTAAGCACACCAATATACATATTGAACATAGGTCAGCTTAGGGTTAATAGTGATAAGAGTCCTTATGAAATATGGTTTGGAAGATCTCCATCTGTAAAATACTTCAAGGTCTTTGGAAGTAAATGCTACATCAAAAGACTTAATGAGAATCTTGGAAAATTTGATGCCAAATCTGATGAAGCTATTTTTCTTGGATATGCTTCTAACAAGAAAGCATACAGATTCTACAATCTTAGATCACATAAGATTGTTGAGAGTGCAAATGTCAAGGTGGATGACCTAAAAACAATAAGAACAAAAAATGAAGAGACCATACTTGAAAGTGAAGATGAAGATGATGATGAGACAATCGACAAACAAGTAGAAGAAGTAGAAGAGAATGAAAAATAAAGGGAAGAGGATGATATGGATACTAGTGAATATGAAGAAGATAGTCAAGATGGAGAGATAAGAGAAGAATTCCCAAGAAGAGATACAAATACGCCCTCGAGAATTACTCAAAAGAATCATCATGAAGAACTGATTATTGGAGATATGAATGATGGAGTGCACACAAGAGGACAACTACTGTATCAAACAAAAATAACATTGTTGTCACATGTTGAGCCTAGCTCAATCAAAGAGGCATGTAAAGATGAGAATTAGATCAAAGATATGAATGAAGAATTGGACCAAATTGAAAAAAATCAAACTTGGCAACTAGTTCCAAGACCAAAAAACAAAAATGTCATTGGAATCAAATGGGTGTATAAAAACAAAATGAATGAGAATGGGCAAGTAATCAGGAACAAATCTAGGTTGGTCTATAAAGGGTATGCTTAGGTTGAAGGAGTAGACTATGAAGAAAACTTTTCACCTGTGGCCATATTGGAGGCAATTAGGATGTTCCTAGCTTTCTCCAGCTATAGAAAATTTAAAGTGTACCAAATGGATGTCAAGTCAACATTTGTCAATGGAAATTTAGAACAGGAAGTCTATATTGAGCAACCAAAAGGATTCAAATTAACTAAAAAATGAGACAATGTTTGTAAATTAAAGAAAGCACTCTATGGACTAAAACAAGCACCCAAAGCATGGTATGCAAGGCTAGATTCTTACTTACAAAAACACGGCCTCAAAAGGGGATTTGTAGACAACAATCTTTACTGTAAAATTGATGGTAATAACATGATTATTGTGGAAGTATATGTTGATGATATTATATTTGGCAGTGATGATGAAAAAATGATCAAGGACTTTGCTAGGATGATGCAACAAGAATTTGAAATGTCTTTGCTTGGCTAACTAAATTTATTTCTTGGATTACAAATAATACAGTCCAAAAGAGGTGTCTTTATCCATCAGTCTAAGTATGTTAAAGATATGCTCAAGAGATTCCAGTTAGAGGATTGAAAACCTGTTAGTACACCTATGACAGTTGGATGCAAACTAAGCAAAGGATGATGAGTCCAAATTTGTAGATCCAAAACACTATAGATCAATGATTGGCAGTTTACTCTATGTAATAGCTTCCATACCTGATGTCAAGCAAGCTGTTGGGATGGTGGCTAGATTCCAAGCAACACCAAAGGAGAGCCATGTTCAAGCTGTAAAAAGAATCTTAACGTATTTGAAAGGAACCATAGATCTTGGTTTGTGGTAACCTAGCAAGGATTCATTCGCTTTAAAAGCTTATTTAGAAGTTGATTGGGTAGGAAGTGTAGATGACATAAAAATTATGAGTGGAGGAGCATTCTTTTTGGGAGAATCATTGGTAGCTTGGATAAGCAAGAAACAGTCCTCAATTTCTCTGTCTAGCACTGAAGTTGAGTATATTGCAGCAGTAGAAATTTGCACACAAGTGGAATGGATGAAACAAATCCTACAAGACATCAAAATAGTATTTGAAGAACCTACTATTATCCACTGTGATAATACAAGTGCTATGAGTCTCTCTAAGAACCCTGTTAAGAACCAATACCAGATCTGCAAATATAATCACCACAAATACTGAATACACAATAGATCCACTAAGAAAGATATGAGAAACCACACTTTATTATATCAAACCCTTGAGGTAGGGAAACACCACACAATGGATCCTATTATGGAAGGGATCCTCTCCTGTTCATTTGTCTCTTTGAGGGGGCAATCTCCTAATGAGCTTCAACTCCAAATACAATAATTCTCTTCATGTCTCATTACATTGCTTGAACCCCTTTATATAGTGCTATCATCACCTAAGAACATTCTAGAGGAGAAATCTTCTAGAAGTAGAACCTTCTAAGAAGTCCTCTTACATTTATTATATCTAACTACCATAGTGGGCCTTATTTAATAATATAGTGGACCTAGTCCACCTTACATTGAATGACCTCCACTATTATCACTATGGGCCCTCTAGGCCCCCCCCACTACCTCTCTAGCTACCTTACAAACCCTGTCCAACACTCAAAATCGAAACACATGCCCATAAAGTACCACTATCTAAGAGATTAGACTGAAAATAAGAACATTAAATTGGAATATGTTCCAACACAAGAACAAGTGGAAGATATTTTCACAAAACCCTTAAGCAGAGATGTATTTGAATATCTCAGGAAAAAATTGGGAGTAATCATTCTCCCAACCTAAATCTCTCAAGAAAATAATGCATCAGTTGGCACCTATTCAGGGGGAGACAACAATCAACGTCAGAAGGAGTCATTCCGTTATGACAGGAAAAGTGCGATTGCAGGAGGAGTTACCAATGGTCAAGACTCTAATCAGAAGCATTTAGACAGCCAGATCATAGGAGAAGAAACCCTTTGCCATTGATGTCAAAGGGGTAGATTAACTTTAGAGGAGAGATGCAACATCACAGGGGGAGTTTGTGTATGAAGTTAGTGTGTTTCCCTCAATGACAAAGGCGAAGATTGTTGGACATATTGTCATTCATGTGTTGTCATTGATGTCAACAGTCATAATAAGTAGAGAACAAGGTTAATCTCAAGAAGAAAAGTATACTAAGAATAGATAGAAGAAAGGCTGAAGAAATTCGTGATTATTGTTGATCACGATAGGATCAACAATGTTCCTATGATAAAATCTCAAGAGGGTTAGCAAATGTAGAGATCAAATATCGAAATGAAAAGCTTAAGATTAGGGTGAGAAGCCTCAGTAGTTGTCCAATCAGAGTGAGAAGCCTCAACAATCGTTCAATCAAGAAATTGACTGTGTTGATCGTCTAAATATTACGAACGTCAGTCATATGAGTGATCGTGGGCTTAAGGATCGTTGGAGGATCGTGAATGTTGGATCTGCAAGTCATATCAATGGCAGGGATGAATTACGGAGAGCGAAAGCAGAATTAAACTACTCACTAGTTACAATCCCGCAATCGGTCTAGATCATCAGATCTCATAGCTCCAAATATCTACGACTATGGTTGATCCAACAAACAATGAGATTAAGTCAGATTAAGTCATGATCGTCGGATGCGCAATCGCCAGATCAATGGTAGGGATGAATTGTGGAGATCAAAAGGAGAATTAAATATCAAACTAGTTCCAATCCTGCAATTAGTTAGGACCGTCCAATCTTATAGCTTCGAAGATCAACGATTGTGGTTGAATCACCAATAGCGCACAACTTCCAATTGCGGAGTTTTGGTGACGAGTTAAATCACTCACAAGTTGCGGTTCCACAATCATCCTTAATCGTGGATCTGCTTCGAGAATATTCACAACCATTAGATCACTTTTGAGTGGAAGGACATGATAAGTGGGGAAAAATAATTGAGAATTTGATTAACCAAATATCGGTCAGCCGTCATATCATTTTAAAGTGGAAGGATAGGTTAAGCGATGTAAAAGGGATAAGAGTTCGATTATCCAAATACCCGCCAGACGTCGTATCAAACCCAAATTCTCGTCAGTTGTCGGATCAATTTCGAGTGGAAGGATAGGATAAGCGAGGTAAAATATTTGAGATATCATTTATGCGAATGTTTTCCATCCTTTGGATCATTATAAGTGGAAGGACATGATAAGCTAGAAGAGCTGCATCGTAGACAGATCAAGCCATCAATCTAGGATCATGATCGATGAACAACATTTAGTTCAAGTATAAATATGCGAGGAGGTTACGCTCCAGAAAGTTTGAGATTTGAAATACCCGAAGCCCAGAAATCCGAAATGAATAAGGAAAATTAGATTTGGAGGAAATACGATGACCATTGGATCAGAGTTGTTGGTCAGCAGACCACGTCAACAAGGAGACACAACAGGCCACATTAGAAAGGACACGCAGCAGACCACATCTACAAGGACATGTGGCAGACCACGTCAGCAAGGACACGTGGCAGACCATGTCAGTAAAGGGTATATGGGAGACCACGTCAACAAGGATACAAGTCGTTCGATCTGAAAGATCACTTCAGGAGCATTCTTGATCGTCGATCATACTATAGTGAAAGTTGAGACTTGAGAATTCTAAATTCTGGAGATGCAAAAGGATCGTAGCCATTGATCTGAAAGGGACACGCGTTAGTGGATTGTCAGCTCTAGAAGATTGATGTAGAGAGGAAAGAAGGGGTTGATATTTGAAATCTCCAAAGTCTGAAGACCCAGAGTAAATGGTGGCCATCCATATCGATGCTTGATTAAGTCCTAGCCGTATGTTGGTTTAACTCTTCCTCTATACTGTCTAAATTATTGACCCAGGGTTCATGTCTTTTGGGTTTCCAACAAAGCCTCTAAAACTATCGGCCCTCCTGGTAAACCAGAAGGCAACACAGTGTGCAGAATGCGCTGCGCAGTCTCACCTGAGATAGATTTAATGGGTGGTTGTAAGAATCAGGTGTTTACAACCTAGGATTAAGTATGAGATATGAGATCAACATTATGAACCATTTATTATAACTTGTGATTGCAATCTACTATTATTCGTGACTGAGCATTACCTTCAACAACTTATTCCCTTAATAGAGAAACCATATTCCATAGCAATATAATAATTCATTCATTCATTAAGCACAACAATCAACTACTGAAAGAAGATAAAGATATGCATGCATTCATCACATTACATAGATATTACCGTGGTTTACCCCCTCCTGGGCTACATCCACAAAGATTTGGTTCTTGGCTCTTTTATTATGATAGTTCTGCATCTACAATGTCGCGCGCTTACAATTCCCCTTAGATGGGTAAGATCTATATGAGGCGAAGTAGATCGTACCAGGATCCTCAACCTGCGATCTAATCCTCAAGATATACATCCTCTTGTCCATCTCAACAACTTATCACATAGTTCTTACAGAAAAATACTACATATCACACCCACTTATGCATAACTACAATACTCAAGAATGGATTATATGCTGAACAACAAAACAACCCAAATACTAAATAAATCGGAATAACTACAAAATCCCTCACAAAAATAGAACCCTCCATAATACCTCAGTATCAATATTTATACATATTTGTCTCTTCAGCCATTACAATACATTACCAAAACCCTAACCCTACTGACATTAGGTCTTCCTCTCATGTGCGCATGTTTTTTATCCTTCTAGCTGTCGCTTTCCTTGTGCATGCTTTCTTGCATGCATGTGTGTTGTGTTTCCTTCCAGTTGTTGCTTCAATTTCTGCACGCTTTCTTTCCCCACGATCATCCTTCTTTCCACTTCATCCTGCTACCAACAGGCACCCAACACTGACATGTGGCTTGTCCCGAGCCACCTAATTCTTCTGAGCTACCTCGATCTCCTTGGTGATCATCTGGAATGTTTCCTTGAGCTCTGTTTCTCATGTCAGCGCATGTGTAGTCTTCTCCTTGATTGTGTCCACTACCTAGACTGCAACTTCGTCGTTGATCAATCCTGCACATTATGTCCGGGTCTGTGCTATCTATGTCTTTGCTTCCTCTGCTTGTTCTAGGACTTCTGCTACTCGTTCCTGCAATGGTTCCATTTGATCCTGACACTCTTGTTTCTAGGTTTGCATAGTGATTAGCTCTGCCTGCAATATCTTCATATCCTGCCTCCCTTTGACTCGTTCTGGGATTGGTATTGTCTTTTGCTTTTGCTTGAGCTCTTGGATCACTGCATTGATCCTTTCTTCTTCCTTGTCCCACTGTTGGACATGTTCATCCTCCTCCAACTTGGTCCAAAGCTGTGTTGCTTTATCAAACAAGTCAATTGTTGTGCTAACCTGCTACTCTATCTCTTACAACTACACTGTTGCTTCTTGTTTCCTTTGCTCATTGACTACTGGTGGAGTGTTTGGTATGATCTGTTCTCGGAGATTCTTGATCTCCATCTAGTATTGATCAATTTCCTACGCAATCCGATCAATATTTTCTGTTGCTACGATTTCCTCACTCTGCGCGGCCTATGGAATCTTCTCATAAGTTTCTGCCACTTTCTGCTCCAATCCTTTTATGCGCTCCCTTTCCTCCTCGATCTCATCTTTAGCCTTCTCATAGACTATTTCCAGTGCGTCCTACTTCCTTGTTGCCTACTTTAATTCAGTTAATTCTCTACATGTGCAAGATTGTACCTCGTGGTTTATGCTCACCTGCAACCTATGTAATGGCCCTGATGGTATCCTTGTCACCACAAGTTGGATTTGGCTTAAATATTTCAAGGGTGTCTGCCCCACAATTTCGTCCATGTGCAACATACTGGGGTTGATATAGAATGTTATGTGTGGCTACAATATCCCCTCGACTAACTCTCATTTTGGTTATTGCACTCTTCCTTCTGTCTGTGGTGCTGACGATTTTATTCCCCTACTGCTTGTTGTTGGTCCTTCCCCAATCTTCTTGATGAGGTGCCACATGTCTACCAAATCCTCTTGGATCTTGTCCCTGTGGTGTGCATCATGGTCGAAGTCCTCGGCTAGACAATCCTGGACCATTATGGCGATCATTTCCCCATCGTCATCTGTGATCGTATACTCTGGCGGTGTTCGGTGTGCCTTTTATTTCTTGCGCCCACCTCCTACCTGTGTGGCTGGTCTCTTATTTCCCCCTAGTTCTTGTGTGTTGGGATTTGGGGCGGTCTCTTGCACTCCCTCAGTTTGTTTCTATTGTTCCTTGGTTGATTTTGTATTCTCTTTCTTCCCCTTCTAGGTCCTGTTGTTGGGAAATAATACCCTACGGACTAACAAGCTAGGGCTAGACTTGCATGCAGATTTTGACCTTTAAGAAATGACCTTTTAACCTACCACCCAAAACTTAAACCCCTCTTTCACGATACATACATGGAAAGGAACTACTAACCTTTTTACTGATGTTTGGTGTAGATCCCCGTTGCGCTCTTGACTTCTTGCTCGTGCGGCTCTTTCCAAAGTTAGCCTGCAATCAAGACAAAACAATACGCATGCATGCTAGTTTTCTACTTGAGGGTTAGAAATTAAGCATAAATTACACAAAACACATATAACTCATGCATTGGGATGGGAAAAGTATTCTTTTATTATTTTCAAAATGAATCAACTTACAATTGTAGTCGAGACCGGCCACCGCTCCTTGATCCTGATCCTGGGCTCCTCCTCTTCTTCTGTCCTCCAACTGCTTTGCGTTAATTCTCCTTAGGCTTGAGGAAAGGCTAAAGGGTTGGGACGAATTGATTTGGCAAATGGGCAGAGTTTCTTCGCTATAATTTTCCTCTTCCAAATAGTACCCCTACCCCTTCTTTTATAGGCTAGAAGGAGCTAGGGTTTTTGACGAACTCTCGGCCATGCATGGCCAGGAGTTTCAGTTAACTAACCCATAGCTTTTTGTCCCATCAACAAATTTCCTGTTTTTGTTCTTTGTTAGGTAAACGCGGGCTGTATAAGGCCTGCCAGCGTTCAAATGCGTGCAGTAATGGGTTAGGGTGCGTTTGCATTTACTTAAGAGGATTTTTGAAGAGGTTGTTCAACAGATGTTTTGGCAATGAATGGATATGAGTTGGCCTGATGCTAGGTAAGCATGTGTGGTGCAATTTAGGATTATAACAGATGCCCCCTAATGTGTGAGTTCAGAAGAGCATCTGATGGCCGAAATACATTACCAATCTTTTACCAATCTGTACTGATGCGCTGAATGAGGGAGCCCAAGAATCAGGAATCAGGAGGTGCCGTCTACAAAATAACAAATGTCTCACCGAGGCGGGCATACCCATGCTCGGGATAAAATAGAACCATGGCTACCAATAAAATACACTGTAGATCCATGTCAAATAACTATAAAGAGTAGCCGCGAATAATACACAACGGAGCTACATCTCTAAATCAGAAAGATATACATGTAGAGTATCCATCTCTCAGAAGCTGATGTCACCTGATGGCTGTACTTCAGATCTCGAGCAACAACTTCAAAATCTTCTAAACTCGGGTAGGAGTGTAATATGAGTGTACGACTGCACTACCCAGAGGTCTTCGACGGCTCGTCGGTTATGGGCTTGATAATCTTGATGATCGGACTGAAGGCTTTAGTGATTTTGAGCAAGGACTTGATTGGACATTCAGGATGGCTGGGTATGCGGACAAGAGACATATTGCAGAGGGGCTGACTCAGGCTTAGTGACAAACTTCCCTTGGAAAATAGCACGACAGATGATAAGACTTAGGCAACATATCTGTTAATCAAAGTCTACGAAGCAGGAGGCAACGCAAACTCTCCATATGTTTGGAAGAGTAACCAAACGGTGGAGGACGCAACTCTATATAGCAAGAAAAATCTTCCTAAGGTTGTACTACATCCCATAGTCTGATGATCAAATGGACAAATGTGCTTCATCCAAGGGCGACTCATTATGCTGCCAATAAAGAAAATACTTTTCCCATCCTCTTTTTGGGGTATATTTGATTTTTTTGTTCTTTTTTGATGATTTGTGAAAAAGAATAAAGGAGTATTATGTTACAATGGAGGAACAAGTTTTGCAAACATACAAGTTCGAGGCACAAGGACAAGACTGATGTTCTAGGGAAATGATACTCGTGAAAAATCCTCCAGTGGCCAAAGGTGTTAAGACGCAGAAGTAAACTGTCATAAGGCTGATGGATAAGGTATGCAAATTCAGTTGATAGAACACACCATGGTAACGTCCTTCGATGTAAGTTTAATGAGCCCAGAGAAGGGAAGCTCGGTGGTTTTTCTTATTTAGAGAGTCTGAAAAAGCATAAAAGGAAACTCCATTGGGGTACCTTTTTCGTCAATAGTCTAGTCGGTTTGAAAAAGGGGTAAACTAGCACCGATTAGACGTCAATTCAAAACCATTTTAACGAGTGTGACAAGGACAAGATCACTCGACAATTTTTTCACTTTTAAGGAGTCTGAAAAAGGCTTTACTATGGACTCTATCAGGAATATTCTTCTGGACCAATTTAACGAGTGTGAAAGAATAAGGTGACTCGGCGATCTTTTCAATTTTAGGGAGTCTGAAAAGAGCTTAACTATGGACTCCGGGGGGGTTTCTTTTTCGTAAATTTAGTTCCTCAAGCCCGAAAAATGAATAAAATTATACCTGATGTTATCACTGAAATTTCATCCGCACAGGGCGACAAGAACTCCACATCATCAAAACAGGACTGGAGTCATTCATGGCATAGGATTAATGCCACAGCATTGCAAAAAGGGTCAAAAACTATACCAAATGACCAAAAATTTGAAGGGCGCTTTACATCATCTGA
>ML789584.1:55900-82731 GCA_009831015.1 Picea engelmannii
ATGCTGTTCTTCATCGCCCTTTAGGGATGGGAGTCCCGGTAGTCTTTCATCATGTTGCGAATTAACCACATACTTCTTCTCCTCATTTTTCTAGCTTCCCATATGGACTCCCAACTCGTCGCTTTATGGTTATGTTCTTTTTTTTACCTGCACCTCCGCAGGATCATGAACCCACCATTTCACCCACCATCAGTTTGCCCATCTGCGAACTTATCTTCATCTCACCTACCTCATACAGAAACTCGCCAATGGGGCCCCCACCCTTCACCAGTTTTCCCAGAAATTTCTGCCCTCCCTAGGGCACTCATTTCACACTGGGGCACCCATTTCCGTATTTGTACATCTTTCCCCAATTTTATTCATTATTTATTGTACAAACACCTTTTATCTTCTAGTCTTTGCGTTTGTCGTCACCATCGGCGACCTACTTTCCTTTTGGCCACACGCAACCCATGTCACCCTTGGTTGGAGCATTACTTCTCATTTTCCCCCGTCGACATCGTCTATGTTTTCAGAATACTACCCAGGTCACTTACCTTTACCCTCTGAATTTGTTCACCTTGTCCAGCCTCTGGCACAACTTATCCCTGATCTTGTTGTCCCCCTGACACTTGATCTTGTCACACGGTTGCAGCCATTCATTCTATCATATACCCTCCAACCAAGGGCAGTCTTGAGTCCTCCCATTTCTCGACTTTGTCTATGTACCTCTGCCACTTCTCCACCACAGTAGATTCCACGAAGCCCTTTGCTTCTGGGAGTCGCGTCATCCTTTTGTCGACATCAACACACTTTTCCAAAAGGGTGACAGTATCTTGATTCTCATTTCCCATTCAATGAGAGATCTCAGACGGCATAGGGGGAAACACCATTGCTCCCTGATGTCGTTGACCCCCATAACATTCGATGCCAACCCTTTCTCATGTTACGGTGGGTCTTACTTTGCGACTATTGCAGTTTTTCTTATCAGTTGTCGAAGACCTCTGAACTTGGTCGGTCCACCAATGCCCACATCACTGTCGCTGTTTACTTCCGCGACCATTACCGCTGGTTCAGAGTATGTTCCTTTGCAGAATTGTCTTCTTCCGTTATCATTCTGCCCCCGAGGGCGCTGCAGTTGTCTACCTCAAAAAAATTCAGACATTTTTTTTCTTCAGAGTTACATTACACGAGCATGGGGCATGCCCGCCTCGTTTGTACACACTTGTATATTGATACACACCTTGTGGAAAGTCGGGATCTACAGGTTCCTTCCTTCTCCAACGGATCGCTCTACGTGGTCCCATTCTTGCTCTCCCTTACAACACCATCCTCAGTAAAAGAAACATTGCTGGATTTCAGCTATACGTTTTGCTCCTAACCTCATCCATCAGGGGGCATCTGTTATCACTGAAATTTCATCCGCACAGGGTGACAAGAACTCCACATCATCAAAACAGGACTGGAGTCATTCATGACACAGGATTAATGCCACAACATTGCAAAAAGGGTCAAAAACTATACCAAATGACCAAAAATTTGAAGGGCGCTTTACTTCATCTGAGTGCGCGTGCGTATGCGCGTAATAGCATCGTACAAAGCGTGCATATGTGCACAAGGCACGACTGTTGGGCTAAAAACCCGCGCGCCTGCTAAACGATGCATTTATTGAAATTGGTCGGCCTCCCAACCACTAATGGATTAGCTCCCAAGTCGATTTGACACCAAATCCGAGCTCAATCCTCATGGTGGGATGGTCAAAGACCTAATTGTGCCCTAAAGAGCCTCCTTTCACATTCAAAAGAGGCTACATAATAACCCAATGCCTGGCTATAAAAAGCCATGAATGACCACCATTTTCTCAAGGAATTCTTCATACTGTTATGCTGCTGAGATTGCTAAGGACCCATTCTTTGGCAATAAACATTACAAGCTGCATTTCATAAAGCTATTCACCCCTCACTTGAGTGAATAAGCTTGGATTTCTTTCACCCACATTTCATCTTTTCATTGTAAAGGAGAGCAAGCTTTGAGGGCCTCAAGAGCCTTCCATTGGAGAAAGAAGGGACCCAAGTCCCCTTTCTTCTTTGTGTCTTTGGATTTCATCAACAGATCAACTTATACATTGGTGATATTGGTCCATTTGTCTCTATTTTTCATTTTCTCATATGCTTTTAGTTTTTATTTGTTTTAGTTTAATTCTTGTTAATAGCTTTGTTGTTTTTCTTTCTAACCCTTTACCTCATAATTGTCATGCCTAGCAGAGCCCAACTGGGCATGTAAGCACTCTTAATTTGCTCACCTAGTGATGAATTGGGTGCAAACACCTGAGAATACTCTTCTAAAGAATGGGGATTCGATAGAGTATACCTTTGTTCGTACAATTGACTTTCTGAACCGAAAAAGGGGTAAACTACCGCCAGACAGACGTGACTTCAAATTTCAGTTTAACGAGCGTGAGAGTTCACAAGATCGCTCGACAATATTTTCATGTTTAGAGGGTCTGAAAAGGGCTTAAAAGGAGACCTGTTATGTTTTGGGAGTCTGGAGGGTAAGGAAAAGAGTGAAAAAGACCCATGCAAGTGAGGCTCAAACTTATATTCAGGAAAGACTATACGGACTCCCGAGCCTACAAAGTTGTTGAAAACGGCATGGACACCATAATGTAACCAGGACCTACCTAGGGCATCCATGTTGTGGTAAGCTCTACCACCAAGTTGCGACACTTCTAGAGCAGATATGATGGTTCCGTGTCACAACCGAGTGGCATTGATCATATAGCATGAGAAAAAGCCAATGAGATGCAAAAGTTGGAGTGATATCCTAACCTATATGCTCAAGTGGATTTTTGAATTTTTTTTATGGACCGTCAATATTTTTTTTATTTTTTCAAAACTCAAAAAAAAAGTGTCCCAATACCTGATCAAATCCCTCCAATATAACTCCTGGATCACTCTAAATGGTTTTTGGTATAAAGAAACTGATAAAGGGGCCCAAAAAAGTGACAAAAAGAGGCCAAAAAGTCTATAAATAGAAGCTGGCAGCTCATTATCACCATTGCTGATTTGGAAATTGACTCTGGAGCCAAAACACCCCCTTTGCCAAAGATCGTGATTCCAGGAGCTATAGTGGACGAAACGGACTTCTGCTTGGACCAAGTAAGTACAAACTCCCTTGTCTAGCTTTTCAATACTTTTTTTCTAGTTTTTAATTGATTTTGGGGGTGGGCATCGACCTCAAAAAGGTCGGCCCTAGGCAAACGCGGGCTGTCCAGGGACAACCCGCAGGTACCCGCGACTGTCGCCTCTACAGGCCGTGGGTACCCCCCCCGCGTTGTGAAAAAAAAAATGTTAAAAAGATATTGACCCTCCTTTTTTCCTTGTTGTGTTTGCAGGATGTATGTTCAGTGGACGGAGAGGGAGCACGAGGCCGCCAATGAGTTAGTGGCCGTAGATTCGAATGTTGTGGCTGTGCTGACACAGTGTGGGTTGGTGAAATTATTTCTATGTCCTTTCATGCACGTGCAACCAAGGCTACTGAATGCCTTGATTGATTACTGGCACCGATGCAGAGACATTCATGATAGAGGGGCAATCCTTGGTGCCCACCACCGAGGATATTTACTTTTTGACTGGCCTCTCAAGTAGAGGGGAACCAGTCAACCTTCAAATGTTTCCTGCGGGGCTGAGCAAAGTCTCGAAGCTGATTGATGAGTATTGTGAGGCTGGGATCGACCATAGAAATTCATCGGTTCCTGTTAGTAGGGTTGTCAGCCTTTCCCTACAGACTGTTTTATTGCTCATTGGGCGGATTACCGGCTCAGCAGCCGTGCATCAGGCTTCGCGCGCACAGATGAACTGTGCGATCCAGTGCATGAATGCACAAATTTTTTATTGGAGTACCATGCTGTTAGAGTGCATGAAGAGTCAGTTGACAGCTTGTTGGAAGTGGACAGATAGGAACTTCGGGTTTGGGACTATCTTGTGTTCGTTTTTCTTCGAGAGAGTTCCATGTTTCAGTCCTCGGCTATCAGTACGAGGACATCTGGCTACTTTCTCCGCAGTATGCAGATGGGCAGCGTTACTGCCGCGACAGGGTGGTGGAAGGACCGTGGAGGCCTTCAACGACAAATTTTTTGCTTGGCTATCGCGGCATATCCCTGTGATAGAGGACTAGCCATATGCGGGGATCGATTTCTCTAGAGATCCAGAGATGCCAGTGCCTCCTGGTGAGGTGCGAGGGGAGATAGGTAAGTCTCCACCTGTAGTTTTTTTTTTGTTTGCATATGTGATTTTTATGTCTTTTTTGATATATATATCATGTTTTTGTATACCAGAGTTTTTTGACGGGTAAATGTTTATTGCATGCAGATGTGAGACCCGTGCGACCTACCGAGTATGCACGGAACAGGCATCGCCCACAGCCAGAAGCCGCAGCTGTCGCCACTGGAGGAGCAACAGTAGCAGGGAACCTCCCAGCTGGGGAGGCCGAGAGGGTCCTGAGGTGGATTGAGCGGAACTTTACTGTGCTCACTCACACAGTTCCCATGGTAGAGATAGAGGATCTGCCGCCATCCATGCAGACTCATGTTGTGGGGGCACCTCGGACATGGGTCCGATTGTTTAGGCATTTAGCCCAGGCTATTCATGATTATAACAGAGCCCATAGGCCCTGAACATATTTTTAGACCTTTTATGTGCCACAAGCACTGATATGTATATTATTTTTTTGAAGGCATAAGCCCAGTGACTCGTTACTATTCCCACTTTTGAGGCAATTGTGCCCATCTGTGTACTCTGAGGATTTTATGATGTTTATATATGGTTTTTATTTCTTTTTTGTGTCTTATGGATTATGTGTACAAAAATGTATTTACATGTGTGTGTTCATGATCTTTTATATGTGGGCAAGATGCCAATCTAAAATGTGATTAGCTAGAGTATCTGTGATTTGGTTTAATCTCCTAGGAACATGAAAATATGTAATATAATCAAAGTTACATTCTAAGAGACGTACCCTAAGGAATCATTGGTGTAAAGTTGGATCTTGAACCTGGTATATTCTGTTTAGCTGTGACACAACCAGTTGAGCGTCTAGATAGACCCGGAGATGAGAGATACCCAATGACAATGCGTCACAAAGCAACTCAATAACTGCACTATACTCGACAACATTATTGGTGGTGTCACCTAAGCATATTCCTTTGGAAGATAACAACTGAACCTGTGGTGTAAATATTACCCAAGCCGCAGAGGCAAGCCTCCGTGTGTGTCGGCTAGCACCGTTCGCATACCCAACGAACACCTCGGACTCGCTTGACATATTCCATATTGACGAAAGATACCATCAATGACACGTCCATGACATGTTTTTTTCAAAAGAAACGTAAAAAAGTAATAGTACAAAGACTATACATATGTTACAAAAAGTTACCCACAGTGACCTTTCTATGAGTAATACTTCTTGAGGTAGAGCCCATTTCTAGGCTCCGCCAAAGCATTCCCTTCAAAATCGACCAAACGATAAGCGCCCTTTTTTAAAACCTCTTTGATAATGAAGGGTCCGAACCACATGGGTTTAAACTTTCTTGCCCCCAGGGGGTCCTTATCTTGGTCGTAGACCAAGACAAGGTCGCCTTCAGAGAAAATCCGAGGACAAACGGACCTATCATATTAACACTTGACCTTATGTTTATGAGCCTCGTTGGCCAGAGCCGCATCGCGACGTTGCTCAAGGTGTACTAACCGCTCTTCGAGTGGAGAAGTGTCTGGCAATAACTGTACTGCATATTTTAGAGATGGGATTTGACATTCGATGGGCAAGACTGCCTCTAGCCCGTAAACGAGTTGGAAAGGTGAGAAACCGGTTGCAGTCTTAACTGATGTTCGGTAAGCCCATAATGCCGAGTATAACATCAAATGCCAGTTTGACTTGGCTGAGTTGATAGTTCGCTGTAGAATCGTATTAAGAGTTTTGTTTATAGCTTCCACCTGCCCATTGGCTTGGGGATAGTAAGGTGATGAATGTTCTTGTCGTAACCCAAGCTTTAACGTTAACTCGGTCATCATTTGATTATGAAAGTGACTGCCATGGTCAGTGACAATCTCTCTCGGGACGCCAAACTGTGCTATAATTTGGTTGAATAAGAAGAGAGCTGCAGTCTCTCTATCATCTTTAAACGTTGGCATAGCTTCGACCCACTTAGTGAAGTAGTCGACATCTACGATGATATAGCGGTGCCCCCTTGCTGATGGGGGGTTGCAAGTAGTGTAATCAATCCCCCACTTAGTGAAGGGACAAGCTATGATGATAGGAAACATTGGAGCTGGATGTGCCCTCATCTTCCGAGAGAAGATTTGGCACGGATGGCACTTCTTCACTGGCTCGATACAATCTTTGATAAGTGTGGGCCAGAAGTAACCTGCTTGTAAAATATTTTGGGTTGTTGCCAACCCAGATAAGTGACCACCACAAGCTCCTGTATGACAATCGTTGAGCACTATGAAGGCCTCCTCATGAGTGAGACATCGATGCAAGATGCAATCTACACCTCTCCAATACAACGTATCATCGTGTATGAGATAGTTCTTATCCTGATGGCGTATCCGCCGACGCTCGTCACGAGAAGCAGAGGTGGGGCACTTCAAATTCTGGAGATAGATTAGTATATCTCCGTACCAGGGGTCTGAAGAGTCAATAAAAAACATATCCCCCCGGATAGGAAATTCCTCAGGCACAACGTCACCTGACTCAACCGGAAGCTCCGAAATAAGTTCTGCGAAGACCATTGACTTTTTGGACTTTGCTGAAACGAAGTCTAAGTCAAATTCTTGGAGGATGACCATCCATCTACTGATTTTACCACCGATAACTCGTCGCGTCAACATATACTGGAATGGATTCACAACAGCAACGACGGTGGTCTTGCGAAACAAAACATAGTGACGGAACCGTTGAACAGCATGCACTGCTGCCAACACAAGTTTTTCGAGATGGGAATAATTAAGTTCCAGTCCTACGAGGCCTCGGCTCAGGTAATAGATCACGTATTCAGAAAACGAATCATCTTCCTGAACTAAAACCATGCCTATGGTTGACTCCACGACAACTAGATATAATAGGAAATCCTTGTTATAATTAGGTGTCCGTAGCAGAGGTGCGGTTGTGAGGGCATGTTTTAATGCGTTGAAAGAGCGTTGAGCAGCTTCGTCCCAGAAAAAGGGAACATCTTTCTTAAGTAAACGCATAAATCCCTTGGTGATTTCGGCATAGTTGGCGATGAAGCGTCGTAAGAAGTTCGCCTTGCCTTGAAGACTTTGAAGTTGTAATATTGTGCGTGGGGGGGCAACTGGATTATTGCCTCCACCTTAAGAGGATCCACCATGATCCCTGTTGTTGATACGATGAAACCTAACAAACATCCTGACGTGACGCAAAAGCTGCAATTGTTGGGATTCAAGCGAATCCTGAAGTAGCGACAACGTTCAAAGATTAGTCGGAGGTGCATAGGATGATCTTTTCGCTTGCGAGAGAATGATGCTAAATCATCTAGATAGGCCTCGACGATATGTTTGAGGTCGTGAAATGCAAAAGACATGGCCCGCTGAAAAGTGGCTCCAGCATTCTTGAGGCCAAAAGGCATATTACGATAGGCGAATGTACCCCACGGACAAATGAATGTCATTTTGTGTTGGTCCTCAGGTTTGATTTGAATTTGATTGTAGCCCGAAAAACCATCCATGAACGAAAAGGCTTCACAACCGACACATTCATCAATGATCTGGTCAATGAATGGGGTTGGATAATTATCTTTTGGACATGCCTTGTTCAAATCACGGAAATCGGTACATACACAAATCGTGCCTTTTTTTTTATCGACCGGCACGGGGTTTGACACCCATTGAGTCAAATGGATAGGGTAAATGAACCCAGCCTTGAGTAATTTCTCAACCTCAATCTTAATGGCTGCTGCTTTCTTAGGATTAACTAGACGAAGCTTTTGTCGCACAGGCTTAGCATCAGGATACGTTGTGATTTCATGTTCAACTATTTTCAGATCGATACCTGGCATTTCCTCATAAGACCAGGCAAAAACGTCGCATAATTCTTTGAAAAGATCCGTGTAAATATGAACCTCTTCGGGGGAGCAATCCGCCCTGACGAAGACATTCTCCACGACGCCAGGGTTACGGGAGATGTTGATAGGTATGGTTTCAGCGATAGTCGCCATATTTCCCTCAGCATAAATTTCCTGTGTAGATAAGAGGTTAATAGGACATGGATGATCTCCCGTCATGGTGATAGTAAATTCTCCTGCCTCGATTCAATGTAACTCTGGTAGGAAATATGATCTGTGATGAAGATCATCCCAAGGTTTTTCCGGACTAGTCATTGCTTCGATTACTTCTTCGTCGGAAGGCAAGATTAAGTCTAATGAATCGGTGGTAGCAAGAGAACCCTGAGCCCAAAAAGGCTCTGGAAGTGGATCCAACTCTTGTGCAGGAGTCGGATCAGGATTAGCTGAAGCTTGGTGGACTAAAGAGTATGCTACTTCAGTAGTCGACAAGGGCATGGACATGCCGAAGTGCCCTGTCTCATCGATCGTGGCTGATGGGGAAGGAAGAATCCACGGATCCGCAAGGTAAGTCATGCGGAAGGACAAAACATGAAAAATCTCAGTCTTGTGGTGATTAGAGATAAATTTGACATCGTTATGAGGAGGTGGGTATTCAAAGGTACCCATCAAAGATGGGCACAAACCAACTCCTATGTTAACAACACCGGGCTGAGGATTATCAATCATGGGAACCGTGGATGCCCCCAAAGTTGGGTCAGGTCTAGAGAAGGACAATTGATCAATGGTCACTATCCGACCCTCGTGTGGAAACAACAAGACTCGGCAAACTGTAGCGACCATGGCTTGCATAGCATAAGTCCAACTCCGACCTAACAAGAGATTATAGTCGAGGGGAGCATCGACTACCTCTACTTCAACGCACACAGTCTTCCCTCCTAACTGCACAGGGAAAGAAGGAACGATGCCATGTGGTCGGAAAGAATGACCGTCGAACGTAGTGAGGAGAGTAGGTGATGGAGACAAAGCGGGCTGACCAATGGCTTTCCAACATGCTAACAACATAACGCAAGTCGAAGCACCCTCGTCGACCACCGTGCGGAAAATATTCCGTGTAAAATTTTTCGTGGGATGAGCCACTATTATCTGGAACGTGACGTGGTAAGGCAGACGAGGTTTCAAGTCAGTCGTATCTAACACGATGGTACCCGGGTTACAAGTCTCAGTAGAGCCTAAAGCATCCAACAAGGCTTTCCGTTGAGCAGGGCAGCTTTGGAGGACCTCTAAAGCGGACATTGCACAAGGGGTTTGTGATAAATCTTCCACCACAGAGTAATTCTGGGTGGCTCTTGCATTTGGGTTCTGAGAAGATTTCTTAAATGCACCTTTTAGGATGCGTGTCATTGTTTCTCCCAATGTCTTCTCGATCTCTAAAGGAAGAGATGGGATCTTAGCTTCTTTACCCTTCTCAGAGGTGCTTGGTTTACTATAGTCGTGCGCTCTAGTCGTTATTAAAGCATCACCCCTAACCATATATACGTTTGCGGCAGAGGAATTGTTTGGGGGAGGGTAGGTTTCTTGGATGCCCCCTTCAGTACTTGTAGAGGCTTGAGTTAAATTTTGCCCATGCTGAAAGGGATTAGTCAACACAGCTTGCTGCTGCTGTGTGACAAACTTTTAGGCCTCTGCAAGTCGAGGACATAGATGGGTGGGGTGGTCTTCCGCACACAAGTTGCATGGATACCTCACCTTCCATTTTTCCGTAGTGCCCTTGCCAGCATTATCAGTGGATTTTTTTATCCCCCTTACCCTTCTTGCATTGTTTTTTCTTCCCTTCAGGCTGCTGGGTGGCCTTTGGGTTAGTCGTCTGCACGGAGTGTATGTCCGAAGTTTGGGTAGGAGGAGCAGCCAAAGCAGTAGTCTGGCTGGCCACTGAGTTTTGTATAGATAACTGCTACAATTGTTTTGTCAATTGCTCAGCGGACTTAGTTTGTGATGAACCGACGATACCATTGGCATGTGATCCATCTCTCTGTCTAGTTTTCTCCAGTATCGAATGTGGCGCATCTGGAAAGATGCTGTATAACAAACCAGACTGAGAATAGATGAGCTGAAACTGTTGAGCCCACATAATGACATCTTCTTCAGAGAAAACTCCGGACCTTGCGATGTCTTTGGAAAACTGTGGGACCAAGGACTTAATGAACCACTCTAGCAGGAATGCTGGTGGAACTGGTACTTTGATTAGACTCTTTTGACGTCTCCACTCTCGGATATGATCAAAGATATGGTCCGCTGTCGTCTGTTCGAAATTGGCCAACAGCTCTGTGCCAACGTCGTATCTCACAGGTAACTGGAAATGGTTAAGGAAGGCCATCGCCAGTTCAGCAAAAGAAGAATATCTTGAGTGATCAAGCTCGATGTACCATTTCATGGCACTCCCGATAAGAGCGCGTTGAAACAATCGCAACTGGATAGAGTCATATTTCAATGAGTTAGATGAAAAACAAAGATGGAAATTAGTCATGTGATCACCTGGATCTTCGTTAGGCTTGGCCTCAAACTTTGGAATGTCTGAAGGAAACTTCATTGGCATAGGAGGCCAACATGGATTGTGAAAGATAGGATCATTTAACAACCTTGTTAAATCTGGCAAGTGTAACATCGCCAGGAATGGTAGTTTGGGTTGCTGTTGATAGCCTGGAAAAAAGGGTCCTGGAGTTTGACTAGCACCAGGTTGGCAGGAAAAGTTTGGCTACTGGCCCAAATTCTAGTAGAAACCATGGCCCTGACCAGCGTAAGGATTTTGCATCTGTGGAGACATCATTGGCGGATTCCCCATAAAGGACATGGGATGTTGGGAATTCATCGTGTTTGACGGACTTTGGGAAGGATTACCCCATGCTGGTCATGATGGGAGAGGCATAGAGGTCTATCCAGGGTTCCATTGACTATGGAAAGAATTACCCCAGAACGACATTCCAGAGGAGGGAACGGATCCTTGATCGGAGTTCCAAAGTCCTGCTATATGTTCCCCCGGCGAAGGAATAGTACCCTGTGCCGGAGTAGACTGTCCAAAAATGGGAGTTCCCCTAGATGGAAAAGTAGTGGGTGTGAAAGTGTTGTACCAAACGTCCCGTTCCAAACAAACGGCGACGAACCTACCGAC
Source organism: Picea engelmannii (assembly GCA_009831015.1). Lineage (NCBI taxonomy): Eukaryota > Viridiplantae > Streptophyta > Pinopsida > Pinales > Pinaceae > Picea > Picea engelmannii. The sequence goes on from ML789584.1 coordinate 67,123, forward strand.
ATAGTGTGCGCAGGTGTTCCTTGACTCCCAACTCCAAATAAACTCGTGTGTGCAGGCTACCCAGCGGACTGCTGATGCGGACCACCAAGTGAAGGGGACGAAGGAGAGATATGACCTCCAGCGTAAGGAAAAGCATTAAAAGGGACATGAATGCCCCCAAGTTGACCTTGCAGAGGAGTGTTAGAGCTCCTTTCCCCCAGACCCAAAGTCTATAAAGTGGAGTGAGTGAGTGCAGGACTTGTGCCTGAACTAGGCATACCGTATGACAACGGAGAGCCTGTCATACTAGGTGTGAAGGGATTTGTGGCCACCGTGATAGATGGGGTCGGTCCACTGTGCGACGTATTTGCGGCCAAGACCATGGTGGCCCGGAACATCGACAAAGGAAAGTTAGGATATGCTTCTCCTGTGGTAGCAACGGTGGTGGGAATGGGAGAATTCCCAGAGGAAGTAACATCGTTTGTTGCCATAGCTGTGTGAGGCACTGACAGGCGTTCGTAAAATAGGATTGGTACACTGACCGATGGCCAAGTATTAGTGGTTGGGGTTTCAACCAAACCAAGATTGGTGGTCGATTCCTCCGGGAGTTGTTCGGGCACAATGGTTTGCAACCCGGTTGCTTTGAAAGACCCTTGTTGGTCTAGCTTCCGCCTCAATGGTGGTGGTGGTGGCTCCAATATAACCGGTGGCAGGCCCAGAAGCCTTTGTGATCGGCGGAGCTCAGGATCCTCCACTGTGTGAGAATATCCAAGACATGCTAAGGTATTCTACACGTTCAAACAGTAACACACACTAAAAAGAAGCCTCTAAAAGATAAGACAAGCAATCACTAACTATTTTGAAGAACAGTTACAACAACCAACACTAGAGCAACTTACTGGTGCAAGTGCAACTCGAAAACGAAAGCACCCTCCTGGTATACTCTACAAAGCGTGGCCCGATGTCTGTCCTAGGTACCGCAGTATACCCCCGCAGTCACCTGTGTATGTCCCTAAAAAAGATTGGCAACTAGTTTGCCAGCACGCGAACAGTCACCAAGCGGGTACAGTTGAAAGTCGGGTAGACCACAATGAACAGGGTATCAAGATCGAAACCTATCAAGGGTATTGAGAGAAAATGGTCCAGAAGACAACTGAGGAACTCGAACGGATTCGAGACCCATGAAGCTCCGTCGCAAATGCAAACGACGGAATCCCAAAACAAATCCTCGATATGTGTTCTCCACTACGCTCAGTCTGGCTTTGGAGGGGTTATCTCCTGTGTTAGAGGGGGGTCCCGGATAACTTCCACGAAACTGGACTTCTACACTCCCTATCACAGACTCCAATGTTTGGTTTTTAGGTGGCCTTGGAGAGTTTACTCTCCAACCTATTCCAAGGCCCTAGTCCTGAACTAGTGTATGAACCCTACAAACAAAAAGGTCTAATAGATTTTAAATTAGCGTTGCTTTTATGGGATTTTTTTTTTACGTCACGGGTATGAAGGTGAAACTGATGATGTGTAAAGACTCAAAGAAAAAACAAATGAAAAAAGATGGAAACAAAATGCTTTTACTAGATGCAAAAATCAACAACTTTTCACACAAGAAAGACTTCTTTTCTTTTCAATTTTTCTAAGATTTCATGCAACAAACATAAAGGAATTTCGCTCGACTACAAGCTACTTATACTCTAAATGCACTGCAAAAACTTATGAACAAAAGACTTTTCCTAGCTATTGATGCAGAAACACAATCTTCAAACAAAGAAGAAAATGAAAAAGAAATATATATATTTTTTATTTAAGTGCTAAATGAAGCAACAAAGGGAAAATGCTGACAAGCACAAAACCAAGAAAACAAAACAAAATTCTAGCTTGAAGCGCAGATCGAAAAGAATCAGAGCAAAGATACATGATGGCAATCAAGAAAGCACCGACTCTTACGCTTGTCTAAAAACCATAAAACATAATTTTTCTTTTTTATCTTTTCTATCAACTATCAACTAAGAAAAACAGGCTAAGGGTAAGAGGCCCTAACCTACTGATTGTGCAACCCTAGACTCAAACCCCTGAGAGGAACACTTCTCACCACAAGATGGGATAACTGCCCCACCCTGATTGAAAATCACCCTATCAAGCCCGCGATTGTCACTGAAACAACACGCGTGCAAATGCATGCTGAGCTACAAAAGCGCATGGGTACCCGCAGGCTGCACTTGCACAGGCCGCATGTATGTATGAACTCTAAGACAAAACTAAACACAGGCAGCCCAGACCTGGAAAAATCCTCTGGTATTGACAACCATGGTCTCTTGAAGGCTTGGATTCTTCTTCTTAACAGAAAAGAAAAATAATTGCAAGAAATAACAAAACGCAATACAACAAACTGAGACAAGACTGTGAACCAGCAAGACTTAGATAGGATCCAAAAAGCCCCCTGAGAATGTAAAATTATGACAGAGAAGAGGAGGATTGCCTCTCAAGATTTCTGACTTCTACACGCTACTAAAACCTCTACAACAAGTGTTCAAACGCGGGCTACAGAAGGTTAGGGCGCGGGCACCCGCGTGCAAGCCTTCTACAGGCCGCAGGTACCTCTGTGTGTCTTGAAAATTGCCATCAAGCAACAGTCAGGGAAAACTGGTATGAAGAACCAGGCTCCCTGCTAGCTCAGGCCTTACTGAAAAAGACAGACAGAGAAACATAAATTCTAATCTCTTAAACTACCCAAAAAACCAAATCCGGAAAACCTAAAGAGTATCTTCCCCAGTGGAGTCACCAATTCTGTTGTTGGGAAATAATACCCTACGGACTAACAAGCTAGGGCTAGACTTGCATGCAGATTTTGATCTTTAAGAAATAACCTTTTAACCTACCACCCAAAACTTAAACCCCTCTTTCACGATACATACATGGAAAGGAACTACTAACCTTTTTACTGATGTTTGGTGTAGATCCCCGTTGCGCTCTTGACTGCTTGCTTGTGTGGCTCCTTCCAAAGTTAACCTGCAATCAAGACAAAACACTACGCATGCATGATAGTTTTCTACTTGAGGGTTAGAAATTAAGCATAAATTACGTAAAACACATCTAACTCATGCATTGGGACAGGAAAAGTATTCTTTTATTATTTTCAAAATGAATCAACTTACAATTGTAGTCGAGACTGGCCACCGCTCCTTGATCCTGATCCTGGGCTCCTCCTCTTCTTCTATCCTCCAACTGCTTTGAGTTAATTCTCCTTAGGCTTGAGGAAAGGATAAAGGGTTGGGAAAAATTGATTCGGCAAATGGGCAGAGTTTCTTCGCTATAATTTTCCTCTTCCAAATAGTACCCCTACCCCTTCTTTTATAGGCTAGAAGGAGCTAGGGTTTTGGACGAACTCTTGGCCATGCATGGTCGAGAGTTTCAGTTAACTGACCCATAGTTTTTTGTCTCGTCGAAAACTTTCCTGTTTTTGTGCTTTGTTAGGTAAACGCAGGCTGTATAAGGCCTGCCAGCGTTCAAACACGTGCAGTAATGGGTTAGGGCGCGTTTGCATTTACTTAAGAGGATTTTTGAAGAGGTTGTTCAACAGATGTTTTGGCAATGAATGGATATGAGTTGGCCTGATGCCAGGTAAGCATGTGTGGTGCAATTTAGGGTTATAACAGGTCCCTGTCTTATTTGGCCCTTCGTCTATCTGTGTTGGCTTGCCTTGGCCCGTTCTTGGTCTCTTGGGCACTTAGATTTCTGGAGATTGTGTTTCTCCCTACTCTGCCTCTTCCTCTGCTATTCTTTCCGACACTTCTTGGGTAATGGCTGGGATCCTCCATTCGTCGGGCCATTTGTTGATGACCATGTCAATATCACCCTCTGTGATGCAACAATGCATTTGTAGATACTGTTTAGCTGGATCCTACTTTTCTTGTATCCACATTATTTGTTGTGTGGCCTGGAAATTGGCGATGTCTGCATATCGCACGACAGCTTCTAGTGTAATTCTCCACGTATTGGAGATGGCTTCCTATAGGTTGTGTAGGTACCCCTAAAAAATGGATCCATTCACCTTTTTGTTCCTCGAGTCTGGCCTGGCTCTGAGTAAGAAATACCTCGCTCCCTGTGGCTTTGGTCTGGTACAAAAGACTACATACCTTGGCTCTTGCCATCCCATGAAGGATATTAATGTAATCAACCATGAGTAGTGGAACTCTGTGCCTAGGTCCTGTGCATCCTTGCACTTTTCTAGGGAAAAGTTCAATAAGTATGGTGCCCAACTCATTGAGGTACCTTCTGCACACTGGGATGCAACTGCAACAACTCCAACTGGGACTTCCTCTCTGCAACATTTTCTTAGCAGCTTGCAGGCTAAGATTTTCGCACCCAATTGTGTGGCTGCATTGTTGATCGATTTGATGATGATCCCTCTTGTCCCCTTGGAGGTGCCATACTTCTTCTTCATCTCTTATGCTAGTGCTTTCTCCTTGGTTTTGTCATCCAGAAACAACACGATATCCATACCCCGAATTGGTAACCTTGTTATTTGCGCAATACACTCAATGGTTATGGGGATGGGTTTGTCCAGCCATATGTCCCCTCCATGTGTGACTGCTAATAGTTTTTTGACACATGTTTTTGCATACTAGCCTCTACGAAAATGTGGTAGGTCCAACAGACCTAAAATTATCTTTTTCTCCAGCCCAGCTGCCCACTGGTATGGCTGGTTGATCGGTTCTCCAACTCAATTTGTGCCTGTGGTATGTATAAAGACCCTCCGCACAAGTTACGGGAACTTGGCTTCATCTGCTACATCGTGGTTTGAATATTTGAGCTTCTCGACATGGCCCAGTAGCTCTGGTCCTAACTGTACCCCAGCTGTTATGCGTGGTAGAACAATTTTTGTTGCCGGTTTCTTGCAAGGTGACCTGGGTATCTGTATTTTTTATTTCTGCTGTGGTGGTGGCTAGCTCAAAGTTCCAGTGGCTTTTGGTTGCTCCTTTAAATACCATTCTGGCCAAGCCAAGACATCTTCAATGGTCTCCCCTGCTAGGTGTCCTGAGATGGTCGTTTGAGATTCATCTGGCTCTACTGGTGCTGTCTCATTTGGCATTGTGCCATTAATTTTCGGAGCTGCCTCTATATGCTCTGGCTACATCTCCTTCAGGGTTTTTGTTCCCTGGTTCTGTGGCTCCTGTACTTCTGCTAGTATCTCCTGGTTCATGCCCTTCGATGTTGGCTATTGGTTTTATTCCAGGATAGGTGTGGATTGTACTGATATCATCTCTGGTGATGGGATTTCGTCGATATCGATGATCTCTGATGATTGCTACTCACCTTCTTCTACCTATCCTCGTGACCTGGTTTGAACTTTGGTTCTTCTGGCGGTCTGGCTCACTTCTGCTTGCTTGGGTGGCACCATGGTGGTGAATGTAAAATGTCGGCTAGACTCGGATAGTCTTGGTGATCTCTGTGAACTCACTCTATGTTCTGTGGCCTCTATCACTCTCTGTCTGCTCTGTCTTCGTGAATAGACTATCGACTCCCACGTCCGTGTGTTGTATGGATTTCCCATGAAGCCTGTCGAGGACACTTCCTTGGTTTTGGGTTTAATGCACCCTTATTACCGGTTCAATGCATCTACTTTGGTTTCCTACTTTCCATTACTCTTGCTTTTCCATCTCTAGTTGGTGCGATTAATGTGATGTCCCATCGGTCCTTGCCATCCTTTAATGCCGCTTAGTGCTGTCATGTCATCCTACTTTTGCCGACTTTCCTTTTCCCGCTCGTTTCCCTTTGTATGTAATAGTTGTCCTTCTCCTCATCAAATTTGTGTGGCCTTTCTACCTCTGGTGCACTACACCCGCTTTGGTTTTGTTTCCTTTTTGTTCTTTTTTTGATTTTTTTTTTTACTACACGGTGGATGGTCGACTGTCCTTGTACAACTTCAGTCGGCTCCCGTTGATCATTCCTCTGATTTCTGCAGCTGATAAATCTCCTAACTATACAACTCTTCCATCTGTGAGATATTTTACCTTGTACAGTCCTAACCAATGCATTCTGAGATTTCTTGGGTGCTAAAACGATTTGCTATCATACAACAATACTAGATCTCCTTCCTTGAACATTTTCTTCTTGATGTGTCTATCGTGCCAAGCTTTGTCTCTTGCCTTATGAATTTGTTGGTGGAATCCTGCTAAGATTTTTTCTTCCTCCATGGTCAGTAAATGATTAAGTCTCTCCTGTACTGTGCCTCGTTCTGTCATTTGTGTGATCGTTGCTACGCGCAAGCTTGGTACTAAAAATTTTAATGGCACTACTGCTTCTTGGCCATAAACCAGTTTTGAATGGTGTGTTCCCTATCAACTTTTTGCATGTAGTCCTGTATTCCAATAATACTTCTCGAACTTTGAGGTCCCAGTCATCCATATTGACATTGCAAATATTTGTCAGTGCGTTCTCCAAGATTTTGTTGAAGGCTTCCATAGTGCCATTTGCTTGTGGATGATACGGTGTGCTCTTCTGATGATGGACTTCAAATTTTTTAGTCATCGCGTAGATGGTGTTGTTTATGAAGTGCATGCCTTGGTCACTCATCAAAACTCTTGGGCACCCAAATCTAGTGATTATGTGTTCAAACAAAAAGTGCGCTGCTATTTTTGCGCTACAATCCTTCACTGGTGGAGCTTTCGCCCATCTTATTAAATATTCCGTCGCGGTGATAATGTACCGAGCCCCTATTCTTTTTGCGGGTGGGTTGATTGGTCCCACAAATTCTATTTCCCACTTGTCAAATGTCTGTAATGTTACTTGTGGTCGTAATGACATTTCATCCCTTTTGGTGGGTTTGCCTACCCTTTGACAGACATCGCAGCTTTGACAGTACTCCTTCGAGTCTCTGTGAATCGTTGTCCACCATAGTCCTGCACGCAATACCTTCTGCGCGGTAGCTTTACCTGCATAATTCCCTCGTGCTATTCCCTCGTGGGCTTCCGCTAAAACTCTTGGTCTTTCGAGTTCTAACATGTATCTTCTCAAGATTCCATCTGCACCCATTTTGTATAAGTGTCCTATAATCAATTGATAGTCAGCAGCACAGACTACCAGGTTTTTCTTCTGCGCAGTGCTATATTCTTGCGGCGCAGTACCTGTACTCAAGTACTGAATGATGTCTGCGAAGTATCCATCAACAATTTGTACTGAGAATAGTTGTGCATCTGAAAAGTTGTCTTCTAAATTTGTAGGTTCTTCTCCATTTGTAACCCTTGACAGGTGGTCAGGTCTTGCATTCAATTTTCCTGGTTTAACTATTACTTCAAAGTCAAATTCTTGAAATAGTAGTAACCATCAACAGATTCTCCCCCCCAACACTGACTTGTTGACTAGGTATTTCAGGGCTGAGTGATATGTGAACATCTTAAAGTGTTTTCCCAATAAATAATGCCTGAACTTATGTAGTGCATAGAACATGGCTAGGCCTTCTCTATTTGTAGTGTTATAGTTCTGTTATGAGTCTGATAACTTTCTGCTCGCAAATGCTATCGGGTGATCCAAGTCTCCCACTCCTGGCTATGCCAAGATAGATCTGAGTGCTATAGCTGATGCATCTACATGACCGTGGAATTTCTTCTCCCAGTCTGGAAATACTAATATCGGCGCGGTAACCATATTTTCCTTCAAGGTATCCAGACCATGTTGACACTCGTCGTTCCACTGAAATTTTGTATCCTTCCTTAACAACTTTTCCATCGGTGCAGTGATCTGCACATATCCTTTGATAAATTTCCTGTAGTATCTTGCCTGTCCCAATGTCACTCTTAGCTGACAGAATATTTTTGGTGGTGGTAAATTAACAATTACCGTGATCTTTGTCGGATCTACTAATAAACCTTGTTTTCATACTATATGGCCTAATAGTATCCCAACTGGTGTTCCAAATATGCATTTCTTTATATTCGGTGATATATGACATTGTCTACATCTTTCCAACATCAGTCGTAAAAATTCCACATGGTCTTTCAACAGACTATAGACTGTCCAATCATCCAGGTATACTTCAAGAAATTGATGGATGAATTCTTTAAATGCTGCGATGACCACTTTGGAGAATATCATTGGTGCATTCTTCAGTCCAAACAACATGACTGTGTACTGATAAGATCCCCATTTTGTCGCAAACGTGGTCTTGTATCTGTCGTCCTGTGCTATCTTAATCTGATGGTAGCCTGAGAATCCATCAGTGAACGAGTAAGCTTCATGTCCTCCCACGTTATCTAGCACTTCATCTGTGAACGATGTAGGGAATGGGTCATGCAGGCATGCATCATTCAACTTCCTCAAGTCAACGCATATCCTAATCCCTCCTTGTTTCTTGTCCTGTACTACCATCGGACTTATCCATTCTAACTCTTCGACTGGTTCTATGATGCCGACTTCAATCATCCTATTGATCTCAGATTTGACTTTCTGTTTATATATTGGATTTAATTTGTAAGTTCGTTGTCTAATAGGTCTCTCTTCAGGTTTGAGTGTTATCTTCATTTTTCCTAGCTCTCGGACTATACGCTTCATCTCTGTAAATGTTGCAGGAAATAAGTTGTTGTATTCACACAACAATTTTGTGATGCTTTCTACAATCTGTTCATCCCAATAATCTCCAATGCTGGCCATTTTGGGCTGCTCAACTGTCCCGATGTTAACTTTCTTTACCTTGATCGACATGGAAATGACTTCGGATTCTATGGGTGGGCCTTCCACATCTCTTTTGCCTTCTGCTTCTTTGATCTGAATATTGCACGAATCATCTTCATCCAGTGCTTCCTCCTGTATATGGTAACATGACAACAAGTCCTTGACTATCTGTTTGTTCTATTGTTGTTCTTCTGTGATGAATTGTACTTCTGGTTCTTTGATGAATATTGCTCCTCTGATCCATTTAAGGGATGCATCTATGTTGGGGTTCTCATCTTCAAATGAGAAAGTGAGTGAAAAATTTTGCAATGTCGTCCAGGTCATAGTTCCCTTATGCAATTCCTGGTCTGTATACCAATTCGCTGGTATGCTCTCTAGAGTGTGTATGAAGTGATGAGGCCATTCCTCCAGGGGTTTCATTTTCCACAACATTCTGCATTTCTCCAAGTGTTCCGCTGGTGCCCCTTGTCCATCATACCTCTGTTGTTGTTTGTTTTTTTGTTCTGCGTCGAACCTTATGCACAATAATCATTTACATTGGTACCAATCTATGATGGTCTCCTTGTGTGCGCCCCACCATCTTGCCGGTGTGGCCTTTAATGCTAAATCAAGTGCTAACATCCTCTAGTTCTCTAACACCGTGTCTTTGTATTGTGTCAAGAATGTTTCCAAATTGTTTAGTCCATGGAAACTGGGTGGTTCTTTGATTTCTATGCCTACCCATCTTATTGCGCGGTCTATTCTTGCACATCTTCTCGTGGATACTTCATGTAGCCTCTGCTTCCAGTTCTCTAACCCGGTGTCTGAGTCTGTTGCACATGAAGTAATGCTCTACCAACTAAGTACCCCGTCTGCAGTTGGGTTTATGTAATCCTCATCACGTGCATTTGTTCTGTACAATTGGTCAATTTCCTCTAAGTCTAGGCAAGTAGGTTCTAAAAACCTCTCCCCTTCAGATGGGTCTAATGGCGCGATGACCCTATATTCACCTGACTCAAATGTCATTTTCCTGGTCTTCAAATTGATTATGGCCTGGTTTTCAAATGCCCAATCTAGACCAAGAAATGCTGGATATGGTGTTGTGTCATCTACCATTTCAATAACTTCAAAGTCTGCTTTAGTGCGCACTCCATCAAGATCTACTGTCACTCCTTTTAGTCTACCGATTGGTAGGACTCTATGCTGGTTTGATAGTTTCAATTGGACAGGTGAGTATCCTAATGTTGGCTCTACATTCACTTCAGATTCTAGATCTAGTATTATGTCTCCCATATTGAAATCCCCAATGTTAGCATTCAGTCTAAATTCCCTACTTGTTCTTCTTCTTTTGTGTAGGTGATTAACTGTTTTTGGTTCTAGCTTTTCTTCCGTCTCGTTGCTACATTTTTCTAGTATGTTTTGCAATATTTTCACAGATGATGGATCACTTAATACTTTTACACATGATTGCAAAAATCCTTTGATTGTACTTACTTGTCCCATGGGTTGCATCCTGTTGGTATGATCCAATGATGGAGGCATCTCATATTCTGGAGATTCCTTGTTATGCTAATATAGTTGAAGTTGACACCATTTCCTCCTTCTGAAATTCTTGTCTGGCTTGCTTGAATATCTCCTTCTCCTTCTGTGCATCGAACTGCTTCTTTGGTTCAATGTTATTCTTCACCCATTGATTATGTTCTGGTTCCTGTCGAACTATGTCATTTCCTATTTTCATTCCTCCCTGAGTGACTATGTTGATGTTTCATCCTTCATCCCTTGCTTTGACTGAAATCCACTGAACATTCAGGTTATGGGCCCACACTATCTTTGGACAATCTAACCACTAGAAGATAGATTGGGAGGATTTGCTCAGTTGCAGTTGTAGTTGCAACCAGTTTTTGCTGCAACAATGAAACCCTAACCCTTTTGTTGAGGCACCTTAAGTGAAGGGATTGACCTAATTTCTGGATAGACTAGTGCGCCCTAGCCTAGCGCATCTCCTGATACTCTCAGCAAGCTAAAACATCAAGTTTGAATTTTTGGTCAAAATCAAGGGCTGACCAAGTCAAAACAGTTATGACTTACTCTATGAAGTCAGAAAACAAGTTAGAAGAGGCTTCTAACTTCATAGCATGGAAGACAAGGAATGATCTCATCCTTGCCAAGAATAAAGTGTTGGATATCGTGAAAGGAAATATTGTGGAACTAGAGTTTGAAGAAGGAAAAGAGAAGCAATCACAAAACGTTGCAGTTATGGAGAAGTTCAAAGACAATGACATCAATTCCATGAGTATCATAGTGGATTCTATAAAAGACCACTTGATACCCTACATCTCCCATCTTGACTCATATAAGAATATGTATGATTCCCTAACAAACCTCTTCTCAGTCAGAAACATTGGACAAGTAATGAGTCTGAAGAATGAGCTCTATGACATGAAGATGAATGATGATGACATCATAACATCATACTTTTTGAGAATATCTCAGTTAAGAGATCAACTACAAGCTATTGAAGAAATCATTTTAGAGAAGGAACTGGTAAATATGGTACTCAACGGTCTTCCGAAGACATGGGATGCATTTGTTGCAAGCATGAACACAAGGAAGAAGAGTATCCTACATTTGAAGAAATTTGGACTTGTTGTGCACAAGAAGAATCAAGGATTAGTGCAAAAGAGAAACCTCAAAAGAAATACGATGATCAAGCCTTCACAACAAGGTTTAAGAATTTCAGGAACAAAAGGAAGTTTGGCTCAAAGAAGAAGCCAAATCAACAGAAATATATGTCAAAATACAATGCTTCAACTGTCGAAAATATGGTCGCTACAAGAATCATTGTCCCAAGCTAAGGAAAAGGAAGGAAACACACAGAGCTTCAGTTGTCGAATAAAGGGAAGCCTCAAAGAAGACCAAGAAAGATAAAATGAACTTCTTCTTCTAAAAGAAGGTAACAATATTCTTCATAATTCTTGTACACACCATGTTTACATTTTCCTATACATATCTTGCATATCTATTTCTTAGAAGATAATATGTTCAAAGAGAAACTATACCTATGGAAGAACAACAAGATAAGGATTGCTATCACAATGACTACAAGTCGGGCAATACACATGAAAGGATGAATTACATCAACAACCCCTAGTAACAATTCATGTGGAAGTTATTACATGAGTAACAGCTGCAAGATAAGCCAAAATCAGAATTAATCTTGAAGAAACCTAGAAGAAGAAAAGATAGAAATAAGTCAACAATCAAAAAGAAATTAGAAAAAGACTTGTGACACTTTGCAGAAGGCAATAAGGATGCAGATGGAAGCTTGGACTCTCCTAGATGGAGGGAGTCGATTACATAATTCCAAAAGAAGAGCATGCATTCATGCATGAAGCAAGGATTAGGAGGGAGATAATCCTAAATAATATGATCCATTGAGGATTATGAAGTATCTACCCATGTTCTCATCAATGGTAGCAACCATGAAAAGCAACATGTGTTCAATTTGACTTTAGAATAAGTCTTCTTAGAAAAGAAGACTTAAAGTATCCCTGGTTATCCATCCACATCCATGATCCTATGATGAAAGAAATAAGTTGGAATCTTCAAGGCATGGAATCTATAGAAAAATCCATGGGACCAAGAGCTAAAGAGAAACATGAGGAAGAACACAAAGATTCACAAGACTACCAACCTGATTTGAACTCACTAAAAGAAATCAAGCAGAGGAAATGAAAGTTGTGATGAAGAACAATATATGGAAGACTTATGAATGCAAGCATTGGAAGATCCAAAAATAGAGGTTCTACCAGATGGAGGGAGAAGACTATGATGATTGCTTGTTCTAGTAAACCAGACATACCTCTATAGGAGCCATTATATCGTCCACAATATCCATGGGTTGGAGTTTACATCAGATGAATGCAAAGACTGTTCTCCATAATAATTGACCAAAGAGCATATGTAGAGCAACCTCATAGATTTGAGGTATACCAAAAAGAGACCCTTGTATGCAGATGGAAAAAAACAACTTGGTGGGGAACCTCCAATGCACAACAAAAGCGTGGTGAAAACTTTCTATAACAAAGATATTGTATCAGAATGGTTACTCAGAACTCCAGGATGATGGATTGCTAATCCATGACAAACTCTCATGATAGCAGAAGAAGTACCACTTGGATATGTTCCAGTTTGACCCTTGCCACGATGTTGTGAACTAGCAGGAAACATAAGAGATGAATCCAACTATGATATACTATAATGATCAGAGCTATATGAAGCCTTCAGAGAAAACCAGTGTTCCAGAAAAATAGAAGTACATTGAGATCAAGCATTACATTCTCCATGATGAGGTCCAGAAAGGAGAAGTGGTTCTCCAATATATATCCACAGATGAGTAGATAAGCAAATATTTTGGTAAAGCCTCTATCCAAGATGAAAGAGTTTGCATACTCAAGAAACAAGCTAGAGCTCGTGGAGACGACTTCCTTATTGAAAAGGGAAGAGATGAATCCCAGGTGGGAGGGAGAATTGATGTGTTATTGATTTATGGACAATCATTTTTTAGTTCAAAAAATGGTCTAGGATGAGCAGTTCCTTTCCAGTTCGGAAAGTGGTTTGATATTTCTGACGGACAAGCATTTTCCAGTTCGAAAAATGGTCCAGATTGAATGGTCATTTTCGTAATGAAAATGGTTCAATGGATTGCTGATGTGCCATAGACAGTGATTCCCCTTATCTCCAGTGTGGGGGAATGGTATAGGACAATCTTTCTTCTTGACGATCACTCTCAATAGTGGTCAAGAAGAATAGTCTGCCTCACCAAATAGTCATTCTTTCGAAGCTCATAGTTGTGAGCAGTTTCGAAGAATAGTTTATTTTGTAGGTTGGTGCAGGACGGTCATTTCCTTAGGAAATGGTCCAGACAGTCATTCCCTAGGGAAGATTCATTCTCTACAGGTTTCACTTTGTTTAGTGCTAGAGGAATGGACCATATAGGTGAATGGTCCAGGTTCAACAATCAGGGATAGGCATTCCCTATGGTAGACTCATTCTCTCTAGGTTGCACTTTGTTTAGTGTCGGAGGAATGGCCCAGATAGGTGAATGGTCCAGGCTCAGAAATCAGGACAATTATTCTTCTATTATTGAGAAGAATAGTCCAGTAGCTCATGACTGATGTTTTACCTTCTAAGGGCAGATTCTCTTCCAGATCTCACAGATGTGAGTGGAAGAATGGCCCAGATGATTCAATTTATATCATGACATTGTTTTTCTGTGCAGGTTGATATCAAATGATATGATTTCCATGGAGACTGTGTGTCTCTAGACAATAGATGTATGCTACTATGGTGGATGTGTTCCACTAATTATGACTATATGTCACTGATCAAGTAGTTGTGTGCCACTTGGTGTGGTAGTATACCACTGGATTGTAGTTGTGTACTACTATGGATAGACACAGTTGTGTTCTATTGAATGACATTGTTACTATTTTCTTGTAGACTATCAATAGTGTTGAAAATGATTATCAACTAAATGGATGGTCAGTGTGCTGGTGGACTGACATTCTCTAGGCGGAAAATGGTCCAGGACAATTATTCTTCTAGGACGTATGTCCGGATTAGAAGAATAGTCCTTGTAGCCCGTGGTGTGGTTTCCAGCATCTGTTGGAACAATTATTCTTCTTTGACGTATGTACAGATTAGAAGAATGGTCCTTGTATCACTCCTTGGAGTGAGTGACTTACTCAACATCATGTCTGATTACTCAGATGGAGTATGGTTTCGAGAGATGATGCAATTGATATTGTCAGATGACACTGATAGTGATGATGGTGCTCATGATCTAATCATGAGATAGTCTATACGACTATGATGATACTACCGGGTGAATGGTATGTTTGTGCTCAAGACCATTACCTTCAATACCTCCCTAGCTAGGAGGGAGTGTTGATATTATGGTAGTTGCGAGAGGTATTTACCTCCATGTGTAAACCTGACGAGAATAGATTATTCTAGGAAGCAAGAAGAAACCCTAAATAATCCTAGAAGACTAAGAGAATGATTTATATTAAGTTATTAGTCTCCAAGAGAAGAAGTCAGCCCAACTAAGTGACTTGGAGGACTATAAATAAAGGGTGCTTGAGCTCATTTGTACACACCTCACAATTGCAGTGGTGCACAAGTTTGGAGAAGAGTTGCAGTTGCAGCTGCTGCAACTAGCAGATTTCGGTTTTGGCTAAGATTCTCTTTTGGTCATGGTTTGGACTTTCTACTTGGCCTCTTCTGGTTATTCTTGCTTGGTGCGCTATCCCTAGAGAGAGGTGTGTTATCTTGTTTGGCTATCTAGCCTAGGGTTTGCTTCTAGAATGATTCTCTGTCAAGGTTAAGGTGCTCGGGGGTGGCTTCAACCTATGGTTGGGTGACAATATTGCTATATTGTCTATGGTTAAACGAGCACATCCATTACTTTCTAACAGATTGTACCCAACCCCCATGCTCTCAATAACTATGTGAGGTGACTTTTCCCACCAACCCTCTCACATGTATTCAATGATTTGGGATTTGAAACACTCAAAGGGAGAATATACGGTTCATACAAAAATAATCTTGGAAAGGTGGCTTGGGATTAATAGACATGAATAATTCCCCCCTTGGACCCCCTTCTCTTGTGGAAATGTAGCCCCCATTACTCCATTTGTGTTTGTTTGCAACCGACGATACATTTTTATTTTATTATTTTTGATATACAATGTTTACATATTGCATCACTTGGCCTACGACCATACATCTTATTTATAATATACATCTCTAAATTGCATATTTAAAATAGGGATGTTACAACTAAAAAAAGATTCATTAAATTAAAGAAATTGTTAGAATTTTGTCAATGTGTCAAACTATATATTATTAAAAGAAACAATAAAAAAACAATATAATTTTTAGATTTAACTAATTGTTTGTCCTAATGGAATCTTCCCTTAT
>ML789584.1:82869-97625 GCA_009831015.1 Picea engelmannii
ATATATATATATATATATATATTATAGAAAGCAGAAAAAAAAATACTCTTTGTAGGGGTTTTTGAAGTAACTAATAATATCCTTGATACAACGATTAAAATTATTATAAACAAGATTTTCCTTAAATATTTTTAATATAAAAATAACAGTTCACTAAAAGAATGTAAATATAATATTAGAGATAATTGTATAAAAATAAAAGAAATATAACCCTATAGTTACAATCCTTTTGCAAGTGACACAACCTTATACATTTTGTGAAGGTTAAATTGATTGCGCTTTATATGCAATAGGATATTACTTTGGAAGGTTAACATCAAGATGGGTGTTAGATTAACCAACCATGCATTAATAATGAACTTTACAAGAACTCATTTCACAAAATACCTATTTTAAGTGTCACATTAACATATTCATCAACAAAGATAGATTTCATTAACCTATTGTAAATGTCACATTAACCTATTCATCAATAAAGATAGATTCCATTAATTTATTCATCAATAAAAATAGATTCCATTAACATATTCATCAACCTATCGTAAGTATCACATTAACCTATTCGTCAACAAAGATAGATTCCATTAACATATTCATCAACACAGATAGATTCTATTAACCTATTATAAATTTCACATTAACTTATTCATCAACAAAGATAGATTCCATTAACCTATTCATCAACAAAGATAGATTCCATTAACATATTCATCAACCTATAATAAGTGTCACATTAACCTATTCATCAACAAAAATAGATTCAATAATGCAATGGATGCATTTTGTAAGTGTCACATTAACCTATTCATCAACAAAGATAGATTCCATAGAAATTTTATCAAGGAGCATACGATTTTTGAGACAAAATTTCAAGGAATGTTTAGTGGTATCATTCTATTTATAGTGAATGGTCACGATATTGTTATGAATCGCCATATTCTAGATAGATTAAATGAGCCATCCTTAATCCTAATGGATGTCATTAATAAGCACTTAAATTTTTATATGGAGCAGGAAGGGGCCACTTAATCGTTGCATGAGCCAACTATGTAAATGGATTTTATGGTGACAAAGATGGGCATAGGAAACATGCAGGTCCAAACCACTATCTCCAAAAGGAAAAAAATTATAATAAAATATTTAATATAAAAATAATAAAATATAAATGCTATATTTTCATTTGCCTAATATTTTTTTTTGTTTGTTAATTTGTGCGAGACCTGTTGGCTACGCGATTAACCTGTGGCTTGAGAAACCGCGACTCAGGGGCATCTAAGCTGTCAAAATCACCCGGGGATCGCACCCGACCTGAGCCACACCAACCCTTAACATGGTTGGATTTTTTGTCCCCGCAGGTTTCGAACCGGTGACTTTAACATCACGGAGTGGCTTAACAACACACTCCGTCACCGACTATCCTACACCTCGAGGACTCATTTGCCTAATATTTATGTTAATTTTCCAAATGCAATTTTATAAGGTCCCTACCATGCTAAATAGCATACGAATATTGTTTGAATGCTAAATAATATCATTATGAAGTGCATTAAAAAATGATAAGAATGAATAATAGAGTTTAGAATAGATAGTGGTTTGCACATCAACAATAAAGTGTACAATATATAAAGAAATAGTAAAGGTTGCTTAATTAATGGAAATTTAAATAAATATTCTAATGTTAATTAGAATATTAAAATTAATTTTTTAAGATAAGAATTAAATAATTGAAAATTTTGATATTTACATAATAAGTTATTTAAGGAATCTTTTTTTTATAAGTGGGGGGTTATGTTAATTGAGATTAGTTTGAGTGGTCGAGGGGAATGATTGTTATCCTCCCTATGTTATGAGGAAAATTTCTCTATGGCATGGGGTAAACCACACCAAACGGAATGACACGTAAAAATCAACTCTAATCTCAAATATGCTATATAAATGAAAATGCTAATAAGACAAGATCAAGAGCCTACCTCGTCTGGACGTTCGATGAAGACCACCGTTGAGCACACAATTCAAAGTTTTATACCTGCAACTTGTCCTCAACAACCAAGATACACAATCATATGGTGATAATATATAATGTTAGCACATAAAATAACATAATC
The DNA here is from genome assembly GCA_009831015.1 of Picea engelmannii. Classification (NCBI taxonomy): domain Eukaryota; kingdom Viridiplantae; phylum Streptophyta; class Pinopsida; order Pinales; family Pinaceae; genus Picea; species Picea engelmannii. The sequence continues at coordinate 84,975 of ML789584.1, forward strand.
CATTAACATACATGACAAATACGCCCATGGAATAATAATTCAAATATGTGCAAGATATCAATTTGACGAGAAAATAGTACTTTTATTAAAATAATCAGTAGAAGTGTATAGGTGACAAACTTTTGTGTCGGTACATCTTGGAACCGAGAAACCAATTCCCTTTCGGCTGGGTCACCACCACTTAAATCCTCCACCAAAGGCAAGCTCATATAAAGGAGACAATGAGGTTATCCATCAAAGAATGAAGAGCTTGGGGGATGAACAACAAGTTCATACTTTAAAGGATAAAGAGATGCAGACTCAATGTGAAGTGAAAATTTTCTTTGCTCTCAAAAGTTGAATTCTCCTCTTCTCCACAGCTTGGGTATGGCTTAATTTATATCCTTCAAATGGAACTGAAGGGCCGAGTCAGAACGTTTCTAGTATATGGAAGGTCAAGGATCATGAATCTCGTGACGTGACATGGAAACCCGACACAATTTATTATTTTTCTCTTTTGATATATAAATAGAAAAAATAGATATCAATTATGATGATGATGATGATGATTAACATCCACTAAAACATAATATAATTATGTCAAAAAATACATTTAAATATAAATATATGAAAAATAATAATCAATTGTGGATTGTAAACACAATGTACAATTTGAGTGGGCATAATGATTAAGAACATGTATTTCCTCCTAAGAGATCACAAGTTCAAATTGAAAGGAGTAGGGTATGTATACCTTTGTAGACTTGACATATTTGGCTTTTGTGTTGACCAACAAATGAATAATTACACCACCACCACACCCAAACTTTCAAGTCTCGCTAAACTGTGAATACTTCATTTTTATTATCTTTCTTATGATGGAGATATATTTCTTTGTTCCTCCTTCAAATCCAAAAGAGTAGGATATGTATACCTTTGTAGAATTGACATGTTTGGCTTTTGTATTAACCAACTATTAGTATTCACCATGCCCAAACTTTGGAGTCTCACTAAACCATGCATACTCCATTTCGAGGGCTCCATCATCTTGACTTCTGACTTCTACTCTGCATGTACACCATAACATATCTTGGATTTTCTGTTGATGTTGATGAGTGGAAGAATAATTACACCTCCACTCCATCTTTACTACGCTCAACCGTTCATACTCCAACTTACACCCCCCGTCCCCACCACACCTAAACTTTCTGTTCTTTGCAAATAATTACACCCCTCTCTCTCTTTCTGTTTATAAATAGTCATGAGAATCTTCACATAGATAGCACTGCACTTATCCTCTCTGCTCTCTCCATTTTAAATAATCTCGAGAAGACGTTGCAATCTCTTTGTATTTCAAGCACCATGTCGTTCCTCTATTTTCTTTTCCTCTCCATTTGCTCTTTTTCCTCTCCATTTTCCCTCCCTCCTCCTCCTCTAGGCATTCCAAGAACCATGTCGTTCCTCTCCATTTGCAATCTCTCTGTATTTAAAGCATCATGTCGTCCCTCTATTTCCATTTTCTCTTTTTCCTCTCCATTTTTCCCTCCTCTACGCATTCCATTTTTCATAACGACCGAAAATCGCTCTTGGCTTTCAAGAATGAAATAACCCCCGATCCTCATGGTTCCATGGCTGATTGGAGTCCTGCAGTCCCATTCTGCAACTAGACTGCCGTCACCTGCAGCCGCTGTCACCTAGACATAGTGGTCTCCCTCGACCTCGCTGACATGGAACTGCACGACACCACCTCTCCTTCCCTTTCCAATTTGTCCTTTCTCCATACGCTTGATATTTCTGGCAAATGTGCTCCACGTTTATATCCCAACATAGTTTGGATGCCTTTTTCGTTTGAGGGAGCTCAGGTTGGGTGACAATCAATTAGAGGGAAGCATTCCCAGTGATCTGGGAAATTGCACAAAATTGGCTCAGTTGGTGCTCTCCTACAACAATCTCACTGGAAGTATTCCCCATAAGTTGGGTTCCCTAACACATTTGCAACAACTTTTCTTAGGAGTAAACAATCTCCATTCATCTTCCTTTGGAAACCTCTAGATTTTGATTATTTTAGAGATTGCAAAAAAAGTCTCACTAGTGTTATATTGTGAATTCACAAGCAAAATTCCCCCTTTTTGTTCAAATATTTCCACTTTGATTGAATTGGGAATTTGCAGAAACAAACTCACAGGAAGTGTGCCACAAGAATTGAGCCACCTCACTAATCTCCAAATGCTTTACCTCTATGACAATGAATTATCATGTTCTATTCCCACTTCTTTGTCAAATATCTCCACTTTGGTTGAATTAGAAATGAGCACAAATAGCCTCACAGGGAGTATGCCACAAGAATTGGGTCGACTCACTAGTCTCCAAACGCTTTACCTTTATGAGAATGAATTATCAAGCACCATTCCCGCTTCTTTGTCAAGTATCTCCACTTTGGTTGACTTAGAAATTTGCAGAAACAACCTCACAGGGAGTATGCCACAAGAATTGGGTCGACTCACTAGTCTCCAAATGCTTTACCTTTTTGAGAATGAATTATCAAGCACCATTCCTACTTCTTTGTCAAATATCTCCACTTTGGTTGACTTAGAAATTTACACAAACAACCTCACAGGGAGTATGCCACAAGAATTGGGTCGATTCACTAGTCTCCAAATGCTTTACCTTTATGAAAATGAATTATCAGGCACCATTCCCGCTTCTTTGTCAAATATCTCCACTTTGGTTGACTTAGAAATTTGCTTTAATAGCCTCACAGGGAGTATGCCACAAGAATTGGGTCGACTCACTAGTCTCCAAACGCTTTACCTTTTTGAGAATGAATTATCAGGCACCATTCCCTCTTCTTTGACAAATATGGTTAACTTGAGTGAGCTCTATTTATGGGGAAATCAACTTAGTGGAAACATACCAAATTCCATTGGAAATTATTCAAAACTTACAACACTCCTCCTAAACGAAAACATGTTGAGTGGGAGTGTGACAACAGAATTGGGTAAGCTATCCCTCCTTGAAACATTAGACTTGCAGTCTAATCAGCTTAGTAGTGGAAATTCTATAACCATGCATTTTCTTATAGCCCTTACCAATTGTTCCCACCTAAATGAACTAGACTTGACAGACAATAAACTAGCTGGATTCTTACCCCTTGCTATAGGAAAACTTTCTACCAATTTATCTCTCTTAACATTAGCAAACAACTTGATAGAAGGAAACATCCCTCCACATATAGGCAATCTTAGTAGCTTAACCTATTTAAATTTATCTGGAAATTCTTTAAATGGTAGCATTCCATCTTTAAGAAACCTTAAAAATTTAGAAAGATTAGATTTAGGAAACAACAAATTACAAGGAGACATACCTAATGAATTTGAACTGTTAAAACGACTCGGTCTCTTGGACATAAAAAAAAACATGCTCTCTGGGAATATTACCAATTCCCTTGCACCCCTTAAACAACTAAGATTTCTCCTCCTTCATCACAACCAATTATCGTAAAGCATACCTTCCAACTTAGGAAACTGTACAAATTTGGAATTGCTCGACTTGTCACACAATATGCTCATTGGAAGCATACCACATGAAATTGTTGACCTTCCTAATCTAATATTGTATTTGAATCTGTCTTGGAATTTATTAGAAGGCTCATCGCCCAAGGAGATAGGTAAAATTACAATGGCTCAAGCTATATATATTTCTGCTAATCACTTGAGTGGAGTCATTCCATCTACACTTGGAAGTTGCATTGAACTATTTTCATTGAATTTATCTCGAAATTCCTTCCAAGGCTCTATTCCAGATTCACTTGAAAAATTACAAAGTCTTATGAGCCTAGATCTCTCTTCCAACTTCTTATCAGGGACAATACCAATTAATCTCAACAAATTGAAAATGCTTCAATATTTGAATTTATCTTTTAACAAACTCATGGGGGAAATTCCAAAAGGAGGAATTTTTGCAAATCAATCAATTGTCATGTCCTTAAATGGAAATCCTAACCTTTGTGGACCACAAGTATTCCATGTATCTCCTTGTCCAACACCAAGAGGTCATCCTTCAATTGTGAAAAGAGTATCATTGCTAGTGAGTGGAGCTATTTCTTTTATACTAAGTTGTCTAGTTTTAATATTCTTATGGAGAAGGAATATGAATATAAAAAACATTCGTGTCTCAAGAGCTATTTTCCAAAAGTTAGAGTGCCAAAGGATCTCATATCAAGAGCTTCACATAGTGACTAATGGATTTGCCAAAGCCAACTTACTGGGAACAAGTAGTTTTGGCTTAGTCTATAAAGGAATTTTGAATGATGGCACACTTTTTGCTGTGAAGGTTCTCTAGTTGCAAAATGACCAAGGTGAGAAAAGTTTTAAAGCAGAATGCAATGTCTTGCAAAAGGTTCGACATCAAAATCTGGTGAAAATCATAACCTCATGTTCCAACCTCCATTTCAAAGGTTTAGTGTTCGAGTTTATGTCTAATGGGAGATTAGACAAGCATCTATATCCTAATAGAGATGAAAATAATGGTGAGGATGTGTGTGAATTGCTGTTAAAAACACGATTAGACATTGTCATAGATGTGGCCCATGCCATGGAATATCTTCATCATGATTCTTTTGTGCAAGTAGTGCATTGTGATTTAAAACCTAGCAATGTACTTTTGGATGAGCATATGTTAGGCCATGTAACAGATTTTGGTATTGCAAGATTAATTGATGAAAGCTCTACTAATTTGCATGCTTCATCCCTTGGTTGAAGAGGATCTATTGGCTACATTGCCCCAGGTATGTTTTTTTTAAACACCCCTTTCATTTTTATTCTCTTATTAGCAATATTTGTATGGATTGATTGAGTAAAATTTCATGAAGGTTGTCTTTCCTACAGAATATGGATCGAGTGGAATGGTTGATACCCAGGGAGATGTTTATAGCTATGGCATTATGTTATTGGAAATGCTCACCAGAAAACAACCAACTAGTCACATGTTTGTTGGATTCCTAAACTTGCACAATTGGGTAAACTTTGCATACCCAAGCAAGGTGAATGAGGTAAATTAGAGTGGTCTTTTCAGTGAGGTAGTTGGAGATGAATTTGAAGAAAATAATGTATACAAATGCTTACTATCTTTGGTACGTCTTGGTTTGCTTTGTTCAAAACATTCACTAGAAGAAAAACCAACTATGAGAGTTGTGGTAAGGATGTTGGAGAGTATCAGAGAGGATTTGGTGCCAAATGTAATTGCTTCTAGAGGATTGAGAAAAATCATATCCAAGTTGCTTAGCAATACAAATGCAAATGCAACAAGGAATGATAGCCTCTACATCAAATGACCAAAGTTCTTCTACATTTTAGTTTTTAAAGTTAACAATGACAAAACTTTTTGGTCTTGCCATCATTCTTACAATAACAATATATTTTTACAGGGGTTAATGATTTAGATTTACAGGGGTTAGGGGTTAATGATTTAGAGATAAGAACAGAGAAAATCCCACTTTCATACTGGGATGATGTCAAATATGAACCTTGTATGGGATGATGTCAAATGCTGAGAATGTAATTTAGTTTTTTATTTTAATGAAATTACGAATTCTTTTTGTGCACAAAAAAATGTTCTAAATTATGATAGAGGAATATCTCTCAACATACTAATGAGGAAAACAACAATAGGTTTTATAGACACTTCATCATTCTCTTCTTGTTTTCTGGGCTTGCAATTATGTGTTAAATATTCTATGGCAAAGTTAGTATCATTCTTAATGGATTTCCTTCTTCCAAATTCTGTTTCCTTTTTGAGAATAAACACAAAATTAATAAAAGTTTATGTTGCATAAATATATATGGGGGCCTACACAAGTGCTGGTAAATCAGCTGCATCGAAGGCAGAGTTGTTTGAAATCTCCATGTGACTTGTTATACAATTAAAGAAAGAATATAGTGTAAGAGAAGTTCATGCCAGTTCATGTTTCAAGAGAAGTTAGATATTCCACATATAAGATGAGACTGTCAGTCGGGAACAGTCAGTCAGGAATAGAGATAGATGATTCACCATAGCTTATTTCACCATTTTGGGAACCAAAGCAATATGGGCCATTTTCATTCTCAGAGGAAGGAACCACCCAGGAACAACATATGATTGAGAAGTGCAATGGAAACCAGCCCTCTTTCTGTGTAGAGAGGGATGAAACAAAAGATTCCCTTTGTTCACTCTGGAGGAAATTCAAGAGGAAATAGGTGGCCAGTGGGAGGTTGATACTCACCTAGAAGCAGTCTAAAAATCAATCAAATCCAGTAGAAACAACATTGCAAAGGAATTGGAACTAAATAGAGGCAAGTCAGATCAAGTGATTGTTAGTCTGCAGAACATCGATCTCAAGCTGGAGCTCTATTCAAATGTAACGACCCTTGATTATTAATTATAATTAATTTAATAATATAATCCTAAAATATTAGCTAAACTATATTTATTTCTTAAAATAACATTAGCTAATTATTTATTATTAATTAGTTATTCTTGATTATGATTAATTTAAGTATTAATTAAATCATTAATTAATAAGGTAAATAAATAAAAGGTGGATAATAAAATATATTATTAAATTAAGTTACGTTCCCGAAAATGGAAACATATTAACTACAAGGGATAAGATATTAAATAAAGGGGGATAAGGGGCATGAATGGGAAGGGATAAGGAGGTAATAAATGAGTTAGGTAGGGAGTAAATGAGGGGAGAAGTCGGTGAAGGAGGGATAAGGAAGAGAAGGAGTCGGACGGGAGGATTGCATGGAGGTTTGGGGGAATGAATTTTGGGGAGCTCTGGATTTACGGAAAGAGTGAAGTTGTGGAGTAGGATTGATACAGTGCACCGAAGTTGCTGGGGGTTTTGGGCACGAGGGCCAGGATATCCATTGATATCCTAGAGCTAGGGAGCTACCTAGTTGGCAGGGAGGAACGGTTTTGGGCAGTGTTTTACGGTGCAACAACGGTCGAGAAGGCATTTGGACAACGAATGGCTATTAGCATCAGGTTTAGGTATTTCCAATAATGCATTGTTTTAATCTATGATAAAATTTTATTATTATTGAAAAATTTGTAGGCCAATATGTTAAATTATAGAAATTTCTTGAATTTTATGATTATGTTGTAAATTAAAATGGTTGTTTATTTAATTCGGCTCTTACATTTGGTATCAGAGCCCTGGTTCAAATCTGGAACCAAGGGCCTAAATAAGGGGTTTGGTTATAGTAAATCCCTAAATAAATGTATTAGGTTGAATAAAAATTTGGGCCTTAAAGGCCAAAACTCTAGCCATGCTTAACCTGCAAACAAAACACATAAATTTTAATAAAAAAATAAAAAAATAAAAAAAATAAATGCAATACGAATTTTAACACAAATTTACCAGTAAAACAAGCAACTAGGGTTGTTATAGCTGGACCGAGGAATTTGAGGAATTTGAATGGTAACTGTTCAACACAAAGAAAACACTATGGAAGATATAGTTCTATTTATTTCCTTATATATTTCTGTTTTTTTTTTTTTTGTTTGTAAAGAAAACAATGCTGGAAGATAAGACTGTGAAACTGAATATTTATTCTACTTTTACTTCCTACTTCTTTTTATAGGAGCCGTTTTAGTGCTCCCGCATTATACAGACATCATTGTACCTAACAGTCCCAATGACCTACTTCAGTGGTCATCATTTGTCAGACATTGATACATTTATCTTATGTGGTTAATTTTAGAGAGGATGACATCATACTTTTTGTAAAATCTATTTTTCTTGAAAAACTATATCATAGTAGGATAAAACTGTATCCATAGCAGGATAAAATGGCTTATGAACAAAGCTACACCTAAGGCTGAAAATGCTCTTTTGAATGCATACAACATTTTCTATATTGTAATTTTGTTTTTAAAAATAAAAATTAGACTTTTTTCTTCGGCAAGTTTAAAAAAAAAAAATTGCACAACCCTGATATGGAGGTGAAAAGATTTTACTTGTAAACTAAAACTGCGCACTTTAAAACAAAAGTACTCATCTGCTACCATGAATGTTGAAATAAGTCTTAATATAAGTCTTCGTCAGTTCATTGTGTGCAATATCAATCCTATCTGCCCTCTGATTAACTTCGTCTACATCTAACAGTGTATATAACATAAAAAACAAGACATGACCACATCCAATCAAAATTAGGTGAGAAAAGCTTCAGAAAACAAAAGGAAACACACCTGAATGGTCATTGCCTTCTTGTTTGTCTTAAGTTGACTACCTCTAGCGCACTTCATCTTCTTGAGATTTCTCTCTCGGACCGTCTTGGCTTTCTGGCCATTGCCATCCCCCATTTACATGACCTTCGACTTCGCCCGTCGAGTCCCTCACACTCCTGAGATTTTCAGAGCTTCCAGCTCAAATCACACTCCAGAAGATTTTTAGAGCATCTCAAATTGGTTTAGAGTCACTGCCAACTAGTTGCGAAAAAAAGGTAGTAAAATCTATTACGTAGAACGGAATTTAATTTCTAGCCAATCTACTTTGCCAACAACAAATGCTAACACACGTTGAATACAATAAACAATGATGCATACTGAAAGTTCTACCGGTCTCTATGTACAGCACAGGAACTGAATGATAATTATAAAAGAATTACTCTGGTACTAACCAACTTCGTTCGCTGCTGTTGTCCCCTCCTGGATAGCCATAAATATGCTCATGCTCAGGATAGATCTACGACTCTTTCGCATCCTCCAACATCCCCAAAATCTTTGCCATCGTCGGTCTCTCAGCCGGAGACAGCGCCACGCAGGAGACCGCTACATTCAGCAGAACCGCTAATTTGTCGTTGCTGGAGTCTTCCACGGTGACGTCTCCTTCCATCTCTTGTTCTCGCACGGAGCGTACCCAGTGGTGGAGGTGATCAGTTGAAGAAGGGGGGCCGTGGACAAAGGATGGAAATGGTGTCCTGCCTGTCAGAAGCTCAAGAACGAGAATGCCGAAACTATAGATGTCCGCCTTAGGGCCAAGGGCCATCATCTTCTTTATTGACTTGCATTCAGGAGCTCTGTAGGCAACGAAGGAACCCTCGTCGTCGCCCTCGCCCTCATGCTCACCCTCGCCGTCGGTCTCATTCTCAGTCTGGAAGACAGTGAGGCTGAAGTCTGTGAGGCAACCTCCATTTCTCTGCCCAACAAGATATTTGATGGGTGGAAATTACCGTGGAAATTTAGACTCCTTGCTCAGCAACCCTATCCCGCACATAGCACCGTCAATCTACATGACGCCATTGAAAACAGAATACATCTCCATCTAGTGGGACGTCTTCCTAGCTACAATTAACATAACCGGACATACTGGACAACGCATGATCATGATGACCATATCTCCTCATTAAAAGGTGATCCTCATATTCATATTCATTGCGAGGCCGCTTGGCCAGCACAGAGCTCTCCAAGTGACTCGCTCTCTCCGCTGGGATTCTAGTTTCAACAGTGGGCGAGGGCTTCACTTCTGCAGTCTTGACAGCCTCGGGCTCTACCTTCGGTTGTGTTCAGCCCACGGGCTTCCCCAGAGTCATGGTGTATTTGCTGGGAGCCTTAGCCACGGTTCTTTTTTTCTAGGCGATTGTCCCGACATTCTTCTTCACAACATGAGGAGGCTTGGATAGTCCAACGGCTCATAAGGACATGACTGGAATTGCTGAACGTCAACTGCTAATTTCTCCATTAGATTCTCGGAGAAGGGGAGAGGACAACCCTCTGAGTGTGCAAGCGATTTGCATTGCCATTCCCCTTCAAAACATAATTAAAATTAAGCAGCGCCACCGCCATGCACAAAGCCATGACCAGCACCGGCGCACACGAGGTCGAAGAGAAGTCTAGAAGGAGGTGAGCACCTGGAGGAGGGGGCACGTGGGCCTCATGCGAGGACCCACGATGCCAATTCCTATACTTATAATATTTCATGAATAATTCTATTTATTTATTTATTTTATTATTATTATTTTAATTGTAATACGTTAATAGTTTAATTTTTTTTTTTTAAATAATAATTGTTTTAAAATAAGGTTTCAATTTTTTTTTAATTTTATTTAAATTTTAAATTAAAGTAATTTAAATTAATTAAATTAAATTAAGTTAAAATTAGTTAAATAATAATTTAATTAATTAAATTACATTAAAAATAAATTAAATTAATTGGGTATTTTGATTTTTTTTTTATAAGTAAAACAAAAGAAAAATTTATGGAGTCCGCGAGGATCGAACCCCGGACCTCCTTCCACCGTGAAAGCTTTAAAAAATTCCGCCCTGCCAACGCGCCATACCATATGCCTTTAAAAAAAAAGGGGTGTATGTGCGTTGATTAAGGCGATTGAAGCTTAGGATTAAGCTTAGTCTAGATTATTAGTTTTAATAAACCAACACAATCGCAAAGTGGCTGGCGGCTGTTTAACACCGAAAGGTACATAGCGCTGGTGAATGCCAAAACGGGGCTGGCAATTGGGGATAATTGTTTAGATGCTGTGGGTCTAATCATATTTAATCCTTTAAACGTGGTAGTTATATAACCTTACAACAAAATCTTTTTTTATGTGATTAGGTAAATGTTAAAAAGTAAACATGTTAACGGATGTTGTGATAAATGCAAGAAAGTTATGAACAATAAATGTGACCCATTGATTTTGGAGGACGACTAAGAATATGCCAGCATCTTCAATGCGTAGCCATCAGATAAGGGTTTAAGGTTAAGTAAGATTTAAAAGATCATTGATTGTGCCCCTTTGTCAATAGGCGTACGCCTTTCGGCGTAAATTATTAAACATAAAGTTGGAAGTCACTATAATCAAGTGGTAAGCGAAAAGTTAAAAGGGCTTAGACTAGGACAAGCAGGAAGGAGGTGGCATATGTACTAGGAGAGTAAGCATAGGAAGTGGCGACTGAGGCACAAGGCTAACGTAGCTACAGGGCAAAGGAACCAATAGTTATTTTCATAGGGGTGAAGAAATCAAGCTTAGATGCTTAAACCTAACCCTAACCTAGCCAATCCCCTAATGGAGTAATGTCTGTTTACAGACAAGTAAAGAAAACTTATGCCTAACCCTATTTCTAAAGTTTAGTAGCACCAATTTAAAACATCCTGGAACTCACCCTGACAACTTTGGTTGATGCAGGTCAAAGAATACAGGATGGTCAGGACTCGAGGGAGTCAAGGCAGGGGAGCGTTGTCACAAGCATCACCAACACTGCCAGTGCCACCACCACCATCGCCCGAACTAGCCCTCATACTGCGCTCGTTGGAAGCCATCAACGAGACTTTAAAGGGGCGACAACCGACAGGGACTGAAGTGGAACCCCCACCGTCTGGAACGGGTAATCCAGAAGTGTCAAGGGATTCAGGGGGAGGACCTCCACCTGAAGACATCACGCGGGAATTGTAGAAGATCAAACTACCGGAGTTTGCCGGGGGTCATGCCAGAGAACACGTGGAAGCATGGTTGGAAGGCATGACTAGGTGTTTTGACTTAAGGGACTATGCATCCAACTCAAAGGAGAAGATCGCCATTTTTCAGTTAAGGGACAGTGCCTTGAACTGGTGGGGAAACCTGGAGAGACAACTGCACCTTACCCCAGACACAGTATCTTGGGAACTTTTCGAGGAGAGGTTCAGGAGGAAATATCTACCGACGTACTATGAGGAACAACAGGTTGGGGCATTTCATGCCTTAGTACAGGGAAATAGAACGATAGAAGAATATGAGATCAGGTTTATGGAACTGGTCAAATATGTGTCGTATATGGATAATGACCAATGATAGGCAGAGCGCTTCGTCTATGGATTGAACCCTAGGATAAGAGCTATAATGCGGATGTGGAAACCATCTTCAGTGGCGGAGGTGGTGGAAAATGCTCGTTACATGGAAGAACACATGAACTTGACCAGGGGTACAAGACCAACATTTCTGCATCGCCTAGGGTTCGTAGGAAAGGCCCCGAGGACATTTCCTAGGGGAGGGGGCTCAAGGCCACCGCCATATGGTAACAGAGTCGCGCCAAGGACAGTAGCTGCAGGGATTTCAATGGCAGCGAGTGCAGCATCTCGTACATCACCAACGGTGCAGACAGATCCACGACCATCTCAGGGAACAACGAGTAGGGGCAGGGATTTCAGGGGAAGGAACTCATTTAAGAGATAGTCACATAACAGTGCATAGGTTCAATCTCGTGTTACCTGTTGGAGGTGCGAAGGACCCCATTACCAGCGTGACTACCCAGAGTTACAATTAGGGTTCGTACATAGAGAAGGAAAGGCACTGATGGGTAGAGCAAGTAGCAGCCACCATATTTACGCAGTGGTTAATAATCATCAGGCCGAAAATCAATCCACGGTGGTGGAGTCATCAGGTACACTAAATCATATCAATGTTAAGATTTTGTTTGATTCTGGTGCGACAGATAGTTTCATTTCACCATCTGCATTAGAAAAGAGTGGGTTGGCAGCCTACGAGCACGATGAATTTAAAAAAGTCGAAATGGCTTCGGGGGAAAAACAAGCAGTAGGACCTAGTGTCGATAATTGTATAGTAGACCTGGGAGTGTGTACTACCAGGTTAAAAGTATATGTCACTGCTCTTGGGGTGTATGACCTAATCATTGGAATGGATTGGTTAGCAGCTC
>ML789584.1:114500-150101 GCA_009831015.1 Picea engelmannii
ACCCTAATTAACTAACTTTGATCAAATAATAATAAACTTTGATCTAATAAAACATTAAAAACTAAACCCTAATTAATAAACAATTAAACAAAAACCCTAATTAAATAATTAAAAGGAATTTTACCAAATAACAAAAAAAAAAAAAAAAAAAACCTAATTAAATCACACATAATAAATAATTAAAAAGAATTTTTAACAACCTAGTTCACACTTAGTTTTCACGCCAATTCCAGTATTTAAAGACAAATCTTCTCCTTATCTAAACCCAGGCTCATTGTCCTGAAGATGAATCCTGATTTGGATCCGAAACGTCAACACTCTATTGACCAAACTGTGGCTATTCCGACCAATCATGAAAACTCCAACCACAGAAATATTTTTAATCTATAATATAATTTATTAAGTTATTGTTATTATTTTTAATGAAATATTATTATTATTATAATATTTTTTCCTATTCATATTTTATTAAATATAACTTTTTGTTTATTACTTACGTGAATTTTTCTAAGAAGTTTTGTTCCTTATATATTTTATCATGGTGGTCTACAAATTCTTTGATAATATATTGTGAGCTTATCATTTATAGGTTACTCTTATTGAGCTTATAATGTAGAGTGTCTCTATACATGTATATGAGATTTTTTTAGTATCATGGCATCATCAACAATCTTTGGAACTTTGTCTTTCAAGGTTCATTTCTACAAGTTGCATACTATCTTGATTTCTTAGCATATCAAATTTTAGATTATTAACTATTTACAAAAGTAAGTTGTTTGTTCTTTATTATTTATGATAATTTACGTTTAGAATAGTAGTTTATATAGTCTTTTCTTCCTACAATTTTAGTTTGTTAGGCCTTTAATTTGTGTTACAATAGGTTGTGAGGTCTTTCTAATCCTTATCATTTGGGTTCAAAGTCTTTCCTCCAAATGAATGACCTCTCTTGCTTTGAGTCATTGATGAGCCTTCATAGTGAATCACCTAGTCAAAGTACTTTATAGGTCAATTAATGTAGATCTTAACCATGATAAATTAAATTTATATTGTTAAGAAAAAAAACACAAACAAGACACAAGAACTTGGTAGAAAAAACTTTAAGTCATATTCAACACATGTATTCATCTCATGATGTCAGTATATAGTACACGTATTTGACCACCTATAGATCTAGATATCATTGACAACTCATCAGTGGATAATGACATCATCTCATTTGTATATAAGGATGAAAACTCATAAGAAGGTCATCTTGGACTTTGTGATTGTCTAGGGACTCAGAGTCTAACATATATGATCCCATCAATTCAAGTTGAAAGGGGAGGGATTTTTAAGGTACAAGAAAATCCTAAGATCTACAAGAACATAATTGAGGCAATAACATCTAAAAAGTGGACAAAAGTGGATCTAAATGGAGCATTGGAACACTAGATCAAGTTAGAGTATAAGCGAACTGACGTTTTGTTGGCATCCCTACATTCTTTTTTCCTCTTAAAGTGACAGATAACAATTCCTGTAGTTGTCTATGCTTTGTCATGTAAATATTTCTATTTGAAGGTGACTTTTAGATTATAAAAATGATATTTTGATTATTCCTATTATTTTTATTTTTTGCATTTTTATACTTCATTCATGACTGAAAGCATGAATGAAGCATTAAAACTTCAAATCGTATTTCAATTTAAAAAATAAAGCTTGGTCCTGAAAGGTTCAATGTGTTTAAACTTCTTCTACTGAATGTTGTTTTGCTTTAAACTCATAATATATAAATGAAACACTTGTTTTAAGTTGTCCTTGGATTGAAAGTTATATCTTGGATACTTTGTATACCAAGAATTGATTGGCAAATAGACTATAGGTGTGTTTCATTTAAAATTCAGGGTAAGTCGACTTTGGTTTTAAATTTCGATATGCTTTTAGCTTGTAAAAAACATCCTCTCCTAACCTTAGTAGCTCGATTTCACCCACTACATTTGATGAACATCAAACACTCATGGGATGTGCCTTGTACTTCTCTTCAGTTGTCATTTTGAACCGATAACTCCCTCATTACAAACTAAGGTTTTCAATCATGCCCTGTACTCAAAGCATTCATTATCTGAAAGACCCGATTTTCATGGCTTGAAACCCCTTATGCTCTCATTTTGGTCGCGCTAGGGTAACTGTGGGTTTTATTCCTTTGTTATTTTCTCTGGCCTTCCTCTGTTTCTGCTACCCCTTATGCTGACAGTGAGTTATGGTCTCCTTGTGACTGTTTTTTCAAACCCTCATGGCCCCGGTCGTCCGGATTGAGCCAAATGGCCCCTAGACTTTGCTACTGTGTGATGATGCAAGAGAAGATCTTAAAAATCAGGGTTGGGTTGTGTTTCTTGAGAAGTTTCAGGGTTATAACTTACAAGAACACCAAGAGTTTTCCCTCACATTCGATGGGTACAGAGCTAAAGTGGGCGACATTCAATTGCAAATCATCAAGGAATTCCTGAGTGAGGCAACAGGTCTTCCCCTTACCGGCCAAAAATGGTTTAAAAATTCAAAACTGGAAGAGGTACCATGGAGTCTGTTCTTCACCTCCCAAAAAATTCAATGTTGTGACAAAGGTATGTCGGTTTCTCTGTTGAAAATTAGATGGCATGGGTTATTGGCTATGTTAAGGCAATTTGTTACTTGTGAAGGTCGCTATGGCCTCATCTTCCTGTATCACATAAGACTGCTAATGCATTTTATCGGTTTCCAGTTAAACATGCCTTTTTACTTATTAAGAAGTTTATATACGATGTCAAAGAGATATAAAAGGCACAAATTGGATTCCATCTTGTTTCATCATGGGTTAATTAAGTTGTTGATAGTTCATCATGTTGTTCCTGAGTCTGGACTTAAGGATTTAAAGTACAGTGTCAAGGCATCCGAAAGTATGATAAAGGTTGATAAATGATTACACTAACCTTCGGTGTAGGAAACTAATGAAGGTTTCTACGTTCTCGTTGCCTATCTTCCCACTGTTCCTGAGTAGTAATATCTTGTTCAATGGCTGCCCATGAACGTTCCAATTCCTCCCGGGTATTTGCAGTTTTAAGAATTGTGTCGAAGAGATTTAGAGTGATATGTATTTGATTAGATAGTCCGGGTTGAATGTTGGGTTGAGTTGCTGCAGGGACAGTCATTGAGGAACAGTTCCAGTATGGAAATGATTTTTTTTAAAGAGTGATTTTATTTGTTGTTTCAATTTGGACGAAATAAAGAGAAACTTTTGCATGAAAAAATGAAATAAGAATGCAAATTGAAGGCCCTTTCCTGTAACTGTATTATTTTTGGTAAAAATAACGTGAGATAGGAGAACATTTATCTGTAGATAACGCAAAGTTCCTGTTAGCAGAAAACTCACGTATACATAGAAGAAGAAATTGATATAAACATAATTGACATAGTGTAAATAAACATAAAATTCTGTAAATGTAAATTGGTCTTACATCGCTGATAGCTGGTGCATAGGAAAGACAAGAAACAGTTACAGAAAAGATGAAATCCTTTCACTATAGTAGTGGTCGTACTAAATTATAGTGATACACATCAATTATGTAGAGAAAAATGAAAAGAAACAATTAACACAACGAAACAAACTTGTAACACAATCGTGACAGGATCGAGAATCTTCAAATTTGCTTGTATTAACTTCCTTCATGCAAAAAAATCTATTACAATTGATACCAAAAAGTCCAGCCCCTATCTCTTCTTTTTGTGATCTATTTATACAAAATTTGCCTCTCGGTTCAGAAGAGCAAAATCACTCCATCTGTCTGAGTGCCAGGTGTTTGTTTTTTCTTAAATTCAATGCATATAATACATTTGTCTATAAAATGGAATACAAGCTGTAAGGTTTTACTTGACAGCTGGGGGGAGTGAAATCACTCCATTTAACCTATTCTATCTTCAAGAAGTGCCAGGTGCTTGTCCTCGCATGGATTCAGTGTACATGATACACTTGTACAAAAACTGGGTCACAAGCGATGAAGGCTCGGCTTGACATCTGGCTTCGGCAAAATAGCACTCTCGGGCTAACTATGGAAGTTTATCATCTATTTTTACATCGACAAGTTCAAGGGCGCCGAGTTGTGCACTAGGTTGAATCAAATGTTTGTATATCTGAGTCGGGTCTACCTTGTCCATATTAGAGATTTCCGTCGAATTTCTCTCATTGTTCTCCTTTATGTCGAGAGAAATCCGATCTATATTCATCTGCCTCAGCGCCTCTGTGTCATCTCCAATCTCTATTCCTAACAGCTCACCATTTATGTCATTGAAGGCGGCTTCTAATGAATTTACCACTTTTTGAGCCTGCTCCTTACTTAAAGTAATATCATGTTCCCAATTCTTTAACAAGATATTACCCCTACTTTTTTCAGCAATGGTGAGCCCGGGAGGCCCTGAAAACCTGTTGTTAGTCGCTATCACCACCTCTTGAAAAGCGACCCAAGCAGCCTCTGCGTTTCTTTCTTTGTCATTTAGATTCTCAGAGATACGATGTATTAACAAACAGTGTTCTCGAATCTCTCCTATTTTGTTTAGCAGACTCTGTTGAGCGGAGGAGATCTTGCTTCAAATATCGATTGCTCGGGATTTGACGATCTCGATGTCAATTACCTTGCTTTCTGCGACCTCCAACTAAGCCTGCAACTGCGTGATCATATCCCTCTGCTGACCCGATTGTACCCGACCATCTCGGATCACTGAATTTTCTTGTTCCAGTTTGGTTTTGAGGACTTCGATTTCTTGTTTATCGGCCAATCAGGCCAGCTCTATTTCTCCACTCGCTTGACTCTTAGTGCTCTCTGTCGTCGAAGACACTCTGGCTTCAAGAGTCTTGATCAGGCGATTTTCTGCTTTGAGCTGCTTCTTTAACATTTCGACTGAGAATTGATTTGTCGTCGCATACGCTCCTAGCGTTCCTGCAATCTCCGTGGCAAATTCATCTTTCCTTTTATTCATCCCATCGGTCATCACTTTGAATTTTTTAATAGTGGACTCTTGATAAAATTCTCGCTTCACCACAGCTTTCCTCTTTTTGTCAAAGAAGAATTCATTAGGAGGGAGTTCCTCTGCCCTTATAGGTCTCATCTCTTCACCAAATATCCATCCCTCGCTAACGTTTCCCTGTGCCGACTGCAAAGGGGTGACAGAGGTGATGGGTTCCCCGATTTGCTTTGTCGCTTTCCTTGGTGTGCTGAGTGGATCTTGCTCTTTCGGGGGGTCAGAGGTCTTCATCCCTGCCTCCGGATTTTGAGTTTCTGGTGGATCTGTGTCTTTTATTTCCACCTCCGGACTATGCTCCTTGGGAGGGTCAGTAGTCTCTTTTTCTGTTTCAGGATTCTTCTCCTGCTCAGAATTCTTTTCTTGCTCATGATTCTTTTCCTGCTCTGGACTCTTCCCCTGCTCCCCTTCCTAACATTTTTCGGGATTAGAAGTTTGCCCCTCAGAACTTTCGGCCTCCTTTTCTTTATCCTTGGGAAGTCCCAAACCTCCCAGCACAACGGGGAGGCACCTTTTCCTATGCTCCTAAAATTTTAAAACAAAAGCTCTGTCTTCGGGTGCCAGAGATGTGATTCAAAATTGCACTTCCGAATAGGACCTCGCCCCTCGAAAAACATCATCCGAGGGCGAACACTCGTGTTCGAACCTTTTTAATCCACAGTTTCCCAAATGGGTGCTTACAATTCTCTACAGATCATGCTTTTTGTACTCAATAGATACTAGGCTCAAGTCTTCTAAGGCCGCAGCCTCAGCCTTCGCATGTCCGAAATCTAATAAGGAATAGGAATTTAGCCGGACAGGGAAAAATGGCCATACCTTTTTTGATGACGCTTTGAGCTCTTTGCTCACTCCGCCAATTACTGTTTGTCAAGCAATCTCGCGACAAACTAGCTTGTCGGGGATGAATAGTGGTAGCGCCAGAGGAGGAACATCAGCTCCAAATACTCTCAAATAGGAAAATTCTTCTTCTACGTACCAGTCTGCGATATGGATCAGATTCGCAACAATGCTATCTGAGATGCGGGGTGGCGAAAGACCAAAAAGGTCGATGTGCAGGGGCACCATCACCCAGTTGAAAATCTCATAAATAAACTTATTTGTGTTATTTTCCCACAGCTTGTCGTGGTACTCATGAATAGTTTTCTCTTGGGCTGGACTCCAAGCCCAATTCATTAAAGGAAAAGGCGTCATGGAGCATATCGCATCCATGATATACGTGGACATGAAGAATCTGGATGGTTTCTCGGCTGCCTTTTTCTCCCGGTACTCTGTGACCCTGTTGAACAAACTATCGGAGAGCGTTTTCGCCCAATTGAATGAGGAAACTTCTGCTACCCGAAAGATGAGAGGTACCCACTGGATGTAAAAATGCGCGGTATCCTCCCATCCGAAAAGTCGACAAGTCATCATCCCCACATACATATAGTTTGGCTCCAGCGAAGAAATTGAATACACGCCCTTGTCATTCACTCTGAATATCGTAGAATGAAAAACCCAATATTTTATCAAGCTTGGCATGGTTTTGTCAAATTCTTCACACTCCTTCTTTTTGAAGTCCGCCAGGAATTCTTTGCCATATGTGTATTCAGAGGTTGTTGAAAGCTTATACATAGATTGGATATGCTCGGGACTAAAAGTCCCGACCATGGCCTATCGGTCATTTACGATAGTTCTGGAGGGCAGGTCGATGTGATCCAATGCCCATCGGATCATGTCGTAGTATGGGAGAAACCGAGGTCTGGTTGCAACCAGGTGCATTCCCGATTGAACAATTGTCTTGTACTTAGTGTTTAGGTCGTCCTTCACAATATCATTGTTATCGTCATCAGAGTCTTAATAGTTTACCAGCTCGGATTGCAAAATGTCTGAAATAAATGACCAGGTGGGTACTGAGCCACCCGTCCGAGGTGAAGTATCTGAGACGTTGTCTGGAACCTGCACTGCTACCTCGACATTCGCTTTCGTTGCTCTCCTTGGGGCCAAAGCTGACGCTTGCTTTTTCTCTCTTCTGCAATATACCTGTGTATACATGCGGAAATGAGTTTCCTCGGAGAAAGGTGAGCTCTGTGCGTTTATGAGAAATGTTTGAAAGGAATGAAACTCTCGTATATATTTGAAAACTCTGTACCTTTTGAATAAGTCTGTCAAATCGCACATAAAACCAAATTAAATGCATAAATATGATCTTATTTATTCATGGATTTACCCTAAATATTTATTAATGTCATCAATGTTCGGCGGCTTGACAGGCAATCGGGTCATGGAGAGCAAGTAAATCCCTCGTGAAGTGTGCCAACCTCGATGCGCGGGATGTATCTCGCTTAATTTTATTTTTCTAAAATTTCAAATCTTAACGACTTAAAGATTTCCTCATCTTTCGCCACATCGCGAATTTCCCTTTAACGTTTTGACTTTACAACTCGCGAGACTGCGAGTTCCGATTTTAGTTTAATTAACAATAATCATGATTTGGAGGATCCTTAATTATATAATTAACTTAATCGCCATATCACGACTCGGGTATTCGAAGACAAACTTTTGGGAGATTGATATGCCGAGTCGCGATATCGCGATGTCGCGATAATTAAGGCTCGAATTAAGAGAAGGAAATTTTAGATTAGGCGATTAATTAATCTTGCCATAATAATGTCGCAACTTCGCGAATTGGAGTCTTGGACACCTTCAATTTATGAAAGAAAATGCCAAGCGACGATTTGCCGAGAACAAAATTTGACCGTGGTTACCTTTTTTACCTTTGGTTCTGGACTAAGGTTATTAAAAAGTTATCGCGTTCTCGGCTCTCGGGGTTGTAAAAAAAAAAATTTAGGGTCGACGAATGCCGAGACGTGAATTCCCGAAAATGCATACTCATGAGTTTTAAAAGTTTTACCTTAGTTAATGTTTTGCGCGAAAAAACGTAAAATGAATTCGCAGTTTCACATCTCGGGATCTATGAATTCAAAGATTGAAGTACCCGGCTCGCGATATCCCGAAAAAATAAAAGAGAAAACATACTTGCGAAAAATAGATCTTTTTTTGAAAGTGAAAAAGCATTTCTATTCAGGGGACAAAATTTCAGAGTTTTAAGATTTCGGAAGGGAAAAGAAACAACTTTAGATCTCAAGTATCAAACATTTAAAATTGCGCGAGGTGAAAAAACAGGGGCGGCTCCAACATAGGCTCCAACTAGGGATCCCACTTCCCTTTGAGGCGGGAAGAATAGTAGACCAAGTGCCAAAATTGGGTAAATGGAGTCATAAGGTAAAATCAAGAGAAAAATCCGAGGAAAAAGATAGAAAGGGGAAAAAATTTCGCTTGGTAACCCAGAAACTTTTTCAAACTCAGATACTCTTTCCAAACATAGCTGAAGTCACCTTCGCAATTTTCCCTTTCCCACTACTAATTTTTGGGAATGCTTCAAGATAGTCGTAACGGTCCAAGGATATTCAACAGGTCTTGTGATTCTCAGCTTGCATCAAAAGAATGATATTATATAATCTAAAATAGTGAAGTCCCATCGGAATTTGGGGAAATGATCAGGTTTTCAGAAAGCGTTGATTACCAGAGTTAATTGATATTTATGTATAACAGCCTTACAGATCTCTCAGACATTGCTTCACTGCTAGCGAGCCTGTTCAGTACCCCGGTGAAGTTGTCTGACCCTTTTTCACTGAATTTCTTTTCACCACTTCGGAAAATATTTATGCGTTTAAACGCTAATCCGAGGGAAATCATTTCTGAATTTCCTTTCATCGTCTTAATGGACTAGGTGGGGGAAATCATTTTCTGAATTTCCTTTCACCACCTGTCTCAGTATTTTATTTATTTCTAAAACACGAAGATGGGAGCAATCAGTTCATATCAGGGCTGAGATCTGTGTAATATTTTTTATCAGAGGTCTGTTAACTTATTTTGATTACTCGGTATCAACCTTCCTTTGACCCTCACAAGCCCTTTGGTTCTTAGGGAGACAAGGGAGAATAATAAAATTTTAAGGAACATCCTGTTCAAGCAAGCTTTGATTTTTCGGACCCTATTGAAAAGCCTAGGAAAGTTAGGATCGCTATAAATGTTCCTTTGCTTAGCAGAGGATCAAGTAGTTGTGAAGACCAGCTTTTTTATTGAGATCTGCTTCGAAATCCCTGAGGTTTGAAATGAAAAGAACCTTTATCCCTTCCCAAAGGGTTGGGAGGATAGTGACTCACTAAAAGTTAGGCCCAGATATAGATAGAAAACAAGGCAACAATTAAATGACTTAATATACAAAAGGTCACAACAGTTCTGGACTAGTTTTCGAATACATTTGGGAAAAAAAATTATGACTGACTGCTTTTGGGTTTAACATATTTATTCAAATTTAGTTCGAAATTCATCTGAGCCAGAAATAGTCCTATTATCTAACCTTTTATATTGCAGTTTGAATAATATTACCTCAGATTGCTAAAACAACCTTTCATGACTTGTGTATTGAGAAAACTCACC
The DNA here is from genome assembly GCA_009831015.1 of Picea engelmannii. Classification (NCBI taxonomy): domain Eukaryota; kingdom Viridiplantae; phylum Streptophyta; class Pinopsida; order Pinales; family Pinaceae; genus Picea; species Picea engelmannii. The sequence goes on from ML789584.1 coordinate 124,008, forward strand.
TTTGTCTTTTCAATTTCCTCGTGGACTATGAATTTTCATATGTATGACCTGTTTTATGTTGTCCTATCTCCAACACCAATCTGCATGTTATTTTTTCTGCTGGTCTCGTTTGAGGCTGGAATCCTGCAAAAACGAATACAAATCTGATTGGATAATGTGTTGAAAATTTAAGAACGAAAACCAAAAATTAAAAATAAATGTTTGAACAAAGACATAAATATGCACAAAAACTCATAACAAATCTTTATTTATTTACGAATATATATACATATAATTTTTTTTTTATTTTTTGTTTTATTTTCTCTTCAATCCGACGACTGTCACGTCATGTAGTGCTTTAGGTATCGCCCGTTGACAGGGGCGTTGAGAACTTCTCCATCAATATTTTCCAGAAGAAAGGAATTCTTTCCTTCTGGAGCCGAGACCCTGAATGGTCCATATGAAAGGTGGTCAAATTTGCCATGCTTTGCGGCTTCTTCCCTTCTTGTATCCCATTTTAACACCAAGTCACTTGGGAGGAACTCTCTGTCCTTCGCCTTAAGATTGAACAATGCTTTCATATCGTCCTGATATTTTTGTATTTTCTCATCAACCTCTACTCTGAACTGTTGAACCTCAATGAGTTGGTTAATTCTTCTGGTCACATGATTGGGATCTTCATTTTGATCCTGCCATAATTTCATCACTGGCAATGCTAAGTTTATAGGCAGAACTGCCTCGGTCCCATATACCATCTGAAACGGCGAAATGCCGATAGATCTTTTAGTGCTGATGCGGTTCGCCCACAATGCGTGCTTCAAATGCACATGCCAGGACCTCTTGTTTTCATTGAGTACCTTTTTGATCACATTTACCAGGCTCTTATTAGATGATTCAACCAGCCCATTTCCCTAAGGATAATAAGCAGTGGAATGGCCGAGAACAATACTGTACTTCTGACAGAAGTCAATCATAGCCATGGATTTGAAAGCCTGGGCGTTATCGGTAACAATTTTTCAGGGACACCTGAATCTTGACAAGATGTTATCTTCCAAGAAGTCGATCACCACCGAATCTGTTGCTCTTTTAGTTGGAATTGCTTCCACCCACTTTGTAAAATAATCTGTGGCTGTTAAGATCCACTTATGCTGAGCACTGGAATGGGGATTGATTTCCCCTATGAAGTCTAATCCCCATTGTTGAAACGGGGCTTCGGTTTTGACTGGAACGAGTGGTAATGCAGGGAGTTTCTGTTTACCAGCGAATATTTGACATGAGTAACAGGCACGCACTTTGGCATTGACATCCGAGAATAGTTTAGGCCAATAGTATCCATCCCTCAAGATCTTATAGGCTGTGGCTCTCCATGCATGGTGCCCTCCACAGATTCCTTCACGAAATTCTTCTATGACCCGTGAAGTTTCCGACTCAACCAGACAGACCAGTAAAAACCCGAGGGGATCCTTCCAGTATAGTTGATTTTTGGAGATGCAATATTTTACTGCGTGGAGTTTTAAGGTTCTGTATTTGGCTGGTGTTAGTCCATCTAGTCGTTTCAGGTTTAATAAATAAAAAACTATATCTTTATACCAGTCTGATGACACGAATTTTTCTTCAACCTCGCTTGGATATGTTTGGTTATCCAGCTCTTGCAAACGTGTGTCTCCGTCTTCCTCCTATAGGCAATTGATGTCAAGAGCTCTAAGGTTTGATTCAGCCAAAAGTTTGGCCAGACCCTTTCCCTTTATCAATTTAGTAGGTTTGATTTATAGATCAAATTCTTGTATCTTAGCGAGCCAACGTCCTCGTTTTCCGTCACTGTCCGGTTGTACCAATATATCCTTCACAGCACTGGTTGGTATGTACGCGATAATTTTTGAATGTAGAACGTAAGTTCTGAATGCCTTTAGTGATTTCACCATTGCGTACACCTAGTTTTCCATTATATCATATTTTAGTTCAGCGTCTCTAAGGCTCTTGCTAAAAAACGCGATCGGGCGCTCAAAGCCTTCATCATATTTTTGCAGCAACACCGCAGCGATAGTATGTTGAGAAGCGAATGAGAAGATGAGGAAATCCTTCAAGTAATCTGGGCTTGTTAACACAGGTGCCTCGCTGATGACTTTTTTAATTGATCAGCATTCCTGTGATCAATTTGACAATCTCAGCGAAATTTGGTATAAACCTTCGTAAAAAATTTATTGTACCCAAGAAAGATTGAACCTCTTTAACGTTTCTAGGAATACTAATAGTTTGTATCCCTTCAACCCTCTTAGGATCAATATTGATTCCATCTTTAAATACAATATTCCCCATAAGCTTACCTTCCTGCATAGCGAAATGTGATTTCTTTGGGTTCAAAGATAGACCATACCTGCGGCATTTTTCGAAAGTCTGTTTTAAATGGATCAAATGTTCTTCATCGGTTTTAGAAAAAACCGTTAAATCATCGAGGTAGATTACTACGAACTTATCTCTTTCTCCGATGAAAGCGATATCCATGGCATGCTGGAAGGTAGCCCCTACATTCATTAAGCCAAAAGGCATCTTATCATACATGAATGTACCCCAAGGTGTAGTGAAAGCGGTTTTTTCTCTGTCTTTTTCATTCATGGTGATTTGGTTGTATCCAGAAAACTCGTCTATCATAGACATTCGATTTGCTCCAACTACCATTTCTAGGACGTGATCCATTTTAGGAAGTGGATAATTATCTTTAAGAGAGGACCTATTCAAGTTCCGAAAATCAACACACAGTCTGATTTCTCCACTCTTTTTTCTGACAAGGACCAAATTCACCACCCAGACTGAGTATCTTAGAGGTACAATTATTTTCACGTCTAAAAGCTTCTTAACTTCCTTTTCAATGACGGGCAACAAAATGGGGTTAAACTGTCTGAGCTTCTGCCTAAAAGGATTAACTCCGGGCTTCAAGGGTATTTTGTGCTCAATTATAGAAGTATCATATGTTCGAAGCTCATCATAGGACCAGGAGAAAACATCTTTATATTGTCTGAGTAAGTCTCTATACTGGTCCTTTACCTTAGGAGGGAGGAATTTAGATATATTTACTATCCGGGAATCCTTTTCAGTTCCTATGTTGCAATCCTCCACTTCTTCTGGTTGGGGTTGTAAAGTGGACTTCACAGGTATGTCGTTTTGATCGAAGAGTCTTTCCAAAGGAATTAAGCCTTTCGGGATTTATTTACTTTTAAGGACCAACATGCGATGATCCACTATCTTTTCTCGGAAGGTTTCAGGATTTTCATCTTCTTGCATAATCCACCTCGGGTCATTTTGGTTTTCTTGGTCTGGATGGGTTTCAGAGAATTCACCTATTGCTATAAGAAATTTCTGAATCTGTTCGTCATCTTCAAATACCTGCCAGTGTCGGACATTGTCCGGTATGGAGGGTTTATACCTGATTTCAATATGATATTTCAGCTTAACATTTGTGGGAGGGGAAAAGGTCGAGGCTGCCTTAGCCAATGCCTCAGCATGTAGATTCTCTGTGCGAGGAATAAAATGGACTTTTATAGATGAGAAAAAATTCTCCATTAAATCCCAAACGCAATTTCTGTATGTTCTCAATCTGGGATGTTTGGCTAGGTATTGTCGGTTTACTTGTTTTACTATTAATTCAGCATCACCGTAAACCTCCAAGTTTTTTATGTTTAACTTCTTTGCAGCCTCTAAACCTAAGACTAATGCTTCATACTCGCATACGTTATTGGTGTAATCTATGTCCCACTGCAAGCGATATGAGAAAGGAACGGTAAACTTACCTTCAGGTGCTACCAAAAGTACGCCTGCACCAGCTCCTTCAGAAGATGAAGCACCATCGAAGTACATCTTCCAGATACCATTTATGCATAATTCTTCAGTCAAGGGGCTAAGCTCTTCCTGCTTCATATCAAGTTCTTCTGGACACCCATCTAAACCATTGTCGAATGATAATATGCAATTCCCCAGATCTTGGTCTGCCACATAAATGGGAAAGTTATTTGGATTCAGAGGATCACTGACTGTATATGCTAATCTTGTTTCTCGGTACAAACGAGTAAACTGACCACCGAAAATTGGGATTGTGGCATAGGACATGTCCAATTGTAGAGAACCCCCCAACTTGGCTCCCCATGATCTGGATAATAACATGCCATATTTGGGTGGAATATCTGCAATAACTACATCCATTAGGATACTCTTGACCGGGACTTGAGCCAGGGTGACTACCAGATCTTTTATCATCCCCATACATTTAACCTTTCTTGAATCAAACAAGTAAAGGTCTCCACAGGGCCTAGTGATCTGGAGCCCCAACCTTTCCATTATAGTTTTGGGCATAACATTATGTGAAGCCTCAGAGTCTAACATGCAGTTATGCAGTAACTGGTCATGTATATTCAGGGTGATATAGAAAGGAGCGATGTTGTCTTTGAATCCCTCAAAATGAGGACCAAAGGTGATGTTAGGTCTGTCATCTTCTAAGTTGATAATGTCGGAGTGACTTTCTGGCTCATAAACACCCATCATTTTGGCAGTTTGCTTCCGATAAGTGGGGTTTTTTGCTAATTCTACCAAAGGAATCGGTATCTTAATTTTATTCAATTTGTTTTCAAAATTATAAGAGGTATTGGCCTTGTCCGTTTCTTTGGTTAAGACTTCCGGGCTTTTTTCTTCCGACTTGTTTGCCTGGATCACTTTATCACTCGTGACCTTAGTTGAAGGTGTAACTTTATCTATCGGTCCTGTTTCCTTTGTTTGGGTTTCGGCTTTTTTCACTCCAGACTCTTGAGTCTTTGTCATCTTGACTTTATTGTCGGGTAATAATGTGTCTTCCAAAGGAGGTTCTTGAGAATGACCCCTTGGCAGAATTTTCTTAGGTTGGTCAGTAGAGGTGGGCTTATTTTTTGATCTCAGATTGTATCTGGGTTGGAAATCAGCCACTATCATTTCTGTTTCTGGTTGAGATAAGAAAAGGTCAGTATGATTACCCTCTTCTTCTTCATCAGGTGGTTGAGGGATATTTAAAGATTCCTCATACTCTTCCCTGGTCAAAAATGGCTGTGAACATTCATCTCCGAAACATGCAACTTCATCTTCCGAATCTCCGAAATCTTGGAGGTCACTTGCTCCTATAAAATTTTCGTTTTTTAGTGGAGCTTGTATTTTTTGATCTTCATTCTTTATTTGCCTTTGTTGATTTTGGGGATTTGGGTTTCTCTTGAAGTCCCTTTTGTTAGAAGAATAAACTTTAGCCTGATCCAACTCCATCCTAGAGATTTTGTTAGAAAGATCTTTAATTATTCGGGCCATATCATCCACTCTGTCATGAGTGTATCTATTTGACCCGGAAGGACCCGCTGGTTCCCTATAGCGTCTGTTATCAAGATTGGTTGTTTCTACTTTAGCCTTTAACTTACCCGAAGCCATCATATTAGATTCTATTTCGATAGCATTGTCTTGCATTCTATTTAGGGTGGAACCTCTTCTTTCTCGCAAAATCAATGCAAAATCAGGTTCAAAGGCTCCCGCAAAGGTTACTTTGGCTGAGGGTTCGGAAGGTTTAACAGCGGATGGAATTTTATTATAAAGTTTGTTAAATCTCAGAATAAATTCCATAACGGTTTCTGAATTATTTTTCTTTAGGGACCCAAACTCAGTAAGGTAATACAAGTGATCCTTTCGCTCTCCCCGTTGTCTAAGGAAAGCATCTTCCAAGGCGTTATATGTCCGAATAGAAGCTGGAGGAAGACTCCGAAACCAAGTTTGGACCTGTCCTTCGAAGGTCTAGACAAGTAGTCTGGATTAAACATCCTCGTGCTCAATACAACAGATATCTACAAACTGGTCAAAAAAGTTTATATGCTCGGCTACGGTTAGAGCTCCCTCCCCAGTGAACTTAGGAAGATTTTTGATGTAGTTGTTAGGTAAATCATGAAGGGGAATGGGTAAAACTAGGGGAGCGTATCTCACTGCTACTTTCGCAAATACTCCAGGAGGAGGGACATTATGATGTCCTCTACCTCCTCCTCCGATGCCCGCCATCGACTTAGGAGTAGGAAATGAGGTTGTAACACACTCTTTTGAATCAGGTGAAACTGGGAAGTTCTGCCGAAGAAAGGTTGGTGTGTTAAATGACGACGATCTTTCCAAAGGGCCTTTACCCTTGTTTATAGATTGGAAAGTCAGATGTGGCTCACCCCTAAATTCTGAGTAGTTTGCTTCTGGATATTTGGTATTAGACAGAGGGCTACCAAAAGTAGGAGGTTCTGAAGTGGATTTAGTCTTTAAAAGTGGATTTTTGGGTTTATTAACAGAAGCGGTTATCTCAAACAAGCCTCTCGCTCTTAAGATATTTTCAGGATTATTAACAGGCGTAATCAGCTTGCCATCCGGGTTCTGTCTGGTATGCCTTCTACCAGACGCCAGTTTGTGTTTTAGTGGAGTCGCCAAGTGAAAGATTTAAGCAAGCCTTAAAACAGTGTGCACTCTATGTTCACTATCAAAGAGTAACACTATCAAAGAAATAGTTTGTCGTTTTCCCAGGGAAAAGATTTCGTAACATCGCTCCCCAACAACGGCGCCAGAAAGATGTTGTTCCTGAGTCTGTACTTAAGGCTTTAAAGTACAGTGTCAAGGCATCCGAAAGTATGATAAAGGTTGATAAATGATTACACTAACCTTTGGTGTAGGAAACTAATGAAGGTTTCTACGTTCTCGCTCCCTAGCTTCCCACTGTTCCTGAGTAGTAATATCTTGTTCAATGGCTACCCATGAACGTTCCAATTCCTCCCGGGTATTTGTAGTTTTAAGAATTGTGTCGAAGAGATTTAGAGCGATATGTATTTGATTAGATAGTCCGGGTTGAATGTTGGGTTGAGTTGCTGCAGGGACAGTCATTGAGGAACAGTTCCAGTATGGAAATGATTTTTTTTAAAGAGTGATTTTATTTGCTGTTTCAATTTGGACGAAATAAAGAGAAACTTTTGCATGAAAAAACGAAATAAGAATGCAAATTGAAGGCCCTTTCCTGTAACTATATTATTTTTGGTAAAAATAATGTGAGATAGGAGAACATTTATCTATAGATAACGCAAAGTTCCTGTTAGCAGAAAACTCACGTATACACAGAAGAAGAAATTGATATAAACATAATTGACATAGTGTAAATAAACATAAAATTCTGTAAATGTAAATTGGTCCTACACCGCTGATAGCTGGTGCAGAGGAAAGACAAGAAACAGTTACAGAAAAGATGAAATCCTTTCACTATAGTAGTGGTTGTACTAAATTATAGTGATACACATCAATTATGTGGAGCAAAATGAAAAGAAACAATTAACACAACGAAACAAACTTGTAACACAGTCGTGATAGGATCGAGAATCTTCAAATTTGCTTGTATTAACTTCCTTCATGCAAAAAATTCTATTACAATTGATACCAAAAATTCCAGCCCCTATCTCTTCTTTTTGTAATCTATTTATACAAAATTTGCCTCTCGGTTCAGAAAAGTGAAGTCACTCCATCTGTCCGAGTGTCAGGTGTTTGTTTTTGCTTAAATTCAATGCATATAATACATTTGTCTATAAAATGGAATAAAAGCTGTAAGGTTCTACTTGACAGCTGGGGGGAGAGAAATCACTCCATTTCACCTATTCTATCTTCAAGAAGTGCCAGGTGCTTGTCCTCGCATGGATTCAGTGTACATGATACACTTGTCAAAAAACTGGGTCACAAGCGGTGAAGGCTCGGCTTGACATCTGGCTTCGGCAAAATAGCACTCTTGGGCTAACTGTGGAATTTTATCATCTATTTGTACATCGACAAGTTCAAGGGCACCGAGTTGTGCACTAGGTTGAATCAAATGTTTGTAGATCTAAGCCGGGTCTACCCTGTCCATCTTAGAGATTTCTGCCGAATTTCTCTCATTGTTCTCCTTTATGTCGAGAGAAATCCAATCTATATTCATCTGCCTGAACGCCTCTATGTCATCTCCAATCTCTATTCCTAATAGCTCACCATTTATGTCATTGAAGGCGGCTTCTAATGAATTTACCACTGTTTGAGCCTGCTCCTTGCTTAAAGTAATATCATGTTCCCAATTCTTTAACAAGATATTACCCGTAGTTTGTTCAACAATGGTGAGCCCGGGAGGCCCTGAAAACCTGTTGTTAGTCGCTATCACTGCCTCTTGAAAAGCGACCCGAGCAGCCTCTGTGTTTCTTTCTTTGTCATTCAGATTCTCAGAGATCCAATGTATTAACAAACAGTCTTCTCGAATCTCTCCTATTTTGTTTAGCAGACTCTGTTGAGCGGAGGAGATCTTGCTCCGAATATCGATTGCTTGGGATTTGACGATCTAGATGTCGATTACCTTGCTTTCTACGACCTCCAACTGAGCCTGCAGCTGCGTGATCATATCCCTCTGCTGACGTGATTGTACCCGACCATCTCGGATCACTGAATTTGCTTGTTCCAGTTTGGTTTTGAGGACTTCGATTTCTTGTTTATCGACCAATCGGGCCAGCTCTATTTCTCCACTCGCTTGACTCTTAGCGCTCTCTTTCGTCGAAGCCACTCTGGCTTCAAGAGTCTTAATTAGGCGATTTTTTGCTTTGAGCTGCTTCTTTAACATTTCGACCGAGAATTGATTTGTCGTCACATACGCTCCTAGCGTTCCTGCAATCTTCGTGGCAAATTCATCTTTCCCTTCATCCATCCCATCGGTCATCACTTTGAATTTTTTAACAGTGGACTCTCCCTCTTGATAAAATTCTCGCTTCACCACAACTTTCCTCTTTTTGTCAAAGAATAATTCATTAGGAGGGAGTTCCTTTTCCCTTATAGGTCTCATCTCTTCACCAAATATCCATCCCTCACTAACGTTTCCCTGTGCCAACTGCAAAGGGGTGACAGAGGTGATGGGTTCACCGATTTTCTTTGCTGCTTTCCCTGGTGTGCTGAGTGGATCTTGCTCTTTTGGGGGGTCAAAGGTCTTCGTCCCTGCCTCCAGATTCTGAGTTTCTGGTGGATCTGTGTCTTTTATTTCCACCTCCGGACTATGCTCCTTGGGAGGGTCAGTAGTCTCTTTTTCTGTTTCAGGATTCTTCTCCTGCTCAGGATTCTTTTCCTGCTCAGGATTATTTTCCTGCTCGGGACTCTTCCCCTGCTCCCCTTCCTGACGTTTTTCCGGATTAGAAGTTTTCCCCTCAGAACTTTCGGCCTCCTTTTCTTTATCCTTGGGAAGTCCCAAACCTCCCAGCACAACGGGGAGGCACCTTTTTCTATGCTCCTGAAATTTTAAAACAGAAGCTTTGTCTTCGGGTGCCAGAGATCTGATTCGAAATTGCACTTCCGAATAGGACCTCGCCCCTTGAAAAACATCATCCGAGGGAGAACACTCGTGTTCAAATGTTTTTAATCCACAATTTCCCAAATGGGTGCTTACAATTCTCTGCGGATCATGCTTTTTGTACTCAATAGATACTAGGCTCAAGTCTTCTAAGGCTGCAACCTCAGCCTTAGCATGTCCGAAATCTAATAAGGAATAGGAATTTATCCGGAGAGGGAAAAATGGCCATACCTTTTTTGATGACGCTTTGAGCTCTTTGCTCACTCCGCCAATTACTATTTGTCGAGCAATCTCGCAACAAGTTAGCTTGTCGGGGATGAATAGTGGTAGTGCCAGAGGAGGAACAACAGCTCCAAATACTCTCAAATAGGAGAATTGTTCTTCTACGTACCAGTCTACGATATGGTTCAGATTCGCAGCAATGCTATCTGAGATGTGGAGTGGCGAAAGACCAAAAAGGGTGATGTGCAGGGGCACCATCACCCAGTTGAAAATCTCATAAATAAACTTATTTGCATTATTTTCCCACAGCTTGTCGTGGTACTCATGAACAGTTTTCTCTTGGGCTGGACTCCAAGCCCAATTCATTAAAGGAAAAGGCGTCATGGAGCATATCGCATCCATGATATACGCGTACATGAAGAATCCGGATGGTTTCCCGACTGCCTTTTTCTCCCAGTACTCTGTGACCCTGTTGAACAAACTATCGGAGAGCATTTTCGCCCAATTGAATGAGGAAGCTTCTGCTACCCGAAATATGAGAGGTACCCACTGGATGTAAAAATGCGCGGTATCCTCCCATCCGAAAAGCCGACAAGTCATCATTGCCACATACATATAGTTTGGCTCCAGCGAAGAAATTGAATACACACCCTTGTCATTCACTCTGAATATCGCGGAACGTGAAACCCAATCTTTTATCAAGCTTGGCATGGTTTTGTCAAATTCTTCGCACTCCTTCTTTTTGAAGTCCGCCAGGAATTCTTTGCCATATGTGTATTTAGAGGTTGCTGGGACCTTGCACATAGATTGGATATGCTTGGGCCTAAAAGTCCTGACCATGGCTTGTCAGTCATTTACGATAGTTCTGGAGGGTAGGTTGATGTGATCCAATGCCCATCAGATCATGTCGTAGTATGGGAGCAACCGAGGTCTGGTTGCAACCAGGTGCATTCCCGACTAAACAATTGTCTTGTACTTAGTGTTCAGGTCGTCCTTCACAATATCATTGTTATCGTCATCAGAGTCTGGATAGTTTTCCAGTGCGGATTGCAGAATGTCTGAAATAAACGACCAGGTGGGTATTGAGCCACCCGTCTGAGTTGAAGTATCTGAGACGTTGTCTGGACCCTGCGCTGCTACCTCGACATTCGCTTTCGCTGCTCTCCTTGGGGCCATAGTTGACGCTTGCTTTTTCGCTCTTCTGCAATATACCCGTGTATACATGCGGAAATGACTTTCCTCGGAGAAAGGTGAGCTCTGTGCATTTATGAGAAATGTTTGAAAGGAATGAAACTCTCGTATATATTTGAAAACTCTGTACCTTTTGAATAAGTCTGTCAAATCGCACATAAAACCAAATTAAATGCATAAATCTGATCTTATTTATTCGTGGATTTACCCTAAATCTTTATTAATGTCATCAATGTTCGACGGCTTGACAGGCAATCGGGTCATGGAGAGCAAGTAAATCCCTCGTGAAGTGTGCCAACCTCGATGCACGAGACGTATCTCGTTTAAATTTATTTTTCTAAAATTTCAAATCTTAACGACTTAAATATTTCCTCGCCTTTCGCCACATCGTGAATTTCCCTTTAACGTTTTGACTTTACAACTCGCGAGACTGCGAGTTCCGATTTTAGTTTAATTAACAATAACCGTGATTTGGTGGATCCTTAACTATATAATTAACTTAATTGCCATATCGCGACTTGGGTATTCGAAGACAAACTTTTGGGAGATTGATATGCCGAGTCGCGATATCGCGATGTGGCGATAATTAAGGCTCGAATTAAGAGAAGGAAATTTTAGATTAGGCGATCAATTAATCTTGCTATAATTATGTCGCAACTTCGCGAATCGGAGTCTTGGACACCTTCAATTTATGAAAGAAAATGCCGAGCGGCAATTTGCCGAGAACCAAATTTGATCGTGGTTACCTTTTTTACCTTTGGTTCTGGACTAAGGTTATCAAAAAGTTATAGCGTTCTCGGCTCTCGGGGTTGTAAAAAAAAAAATTTAGGGTCGACGAATGCCGAGACGTGAATTCCCGAAAATGCATACTCATGAGTTTTAAAAGTTTTACCTTAGTTAATGTTTTGCGCGAAAAAACGTAAAATGAATTTGCAGTTTCGCATCTCGGGATCTATGAATTCAAAGATTGAAGTACCCGGCTTGCGATATCCCGAAAAAACAAAAGAGCAAACATACTTGCGAAAAATGGATCTTTTTTTGAAAGTGAAAAAGCATTGCTATTCAGGCAACAAAATTTCAGAGTTTTATGATTTCGGAAGGGAAAAGAAACAACTTTAGATCTCAAGTATCAAACATTTAAAATTGCGCGAGGTGAAAAAATAGGGGCGGCTCCAACATAGGCTCCAACTAGGGATCCCTCTTCCCTGTGAGGTGGGAAGAACAGTAGACCAGGTGCCAAAATTGGGTAAATGGAGTCATAGGCTAAAATCAAGAGAAAAATCCGAGGAAAAAGATAGAAAGGGGAGAAACTTTCGCTTGGTAACCCAGAAACTTTTTCAAACTCAGATACTCTTTCCAAACATAGATGAAGTCACCTTCGCAATTTTCCCTTTCCCACTACTAAGTTTGGGGAACGCTTCAAGACAGTCGTAATGGTCCAAGGATATTCAACAGGTCTTGTGATTCTCAGCTTGCATCAAAAGAATGATATTATATAATCTAAAATAGGGAAGTCCCATCGGAATTTGGGGAAATGATCAGGTTTTCAGAAAGCGTTGATTACCAGAGTTAATTGATATTTATGTATAACAGCCTTACAGTTCTCTCAGACATTGCTTCACTGCCAGCAAGCCTGTTCAGTACCCCGGTGAAGTTGTTTGACCCTTTTTCACTGAATTCTTTTCACCACTTCGGAAAATATTTAAGCGTTTAAACGCTAAGCCGAGGGCAATCATTTCTGAATTTCCTTTCATCATCTTAATGGACTAGGTGGGGGCAATCATTTTCTGAATTTCATTTCACCACTTGTCTCAGTATTTTATTTATTTCTAAAACACGAAGATAGGAGCAATCAGTTCATATCAGGGCTGAGATCTGTGTAATATTTTTTATCAGAGGTCTGTTAACTTATTTTGATTACTCTGTATCAACCTTCCTTTGACCCTCACAAGCCCTTTGGTTCTTAGGGAGACAGGGGAGAATAATAAAATTTTAAGGAACATCCTGTTCAAGCAAGCTTTGATTTTTCGGACCCTATTGAAAAGCCTAGGAAAGTTAGGATCGCTATAAACGTTCCTTTGCTTAGCAGAGGATCAAGTAGTTGTGAAGACCAACTTTTTTATTGAGATCTGCTTCGAAATCCCTAAGGTTTGAAACGAAAAGAACCTTTATCCCTTCCCAAAGGGTTGGGAGGATAGTGACTCACTAAAAGTTAGGCCCAGATATAGACAGAAAACAAGGCAACAATTAAATGACTTAATATAAAAAAGGTCACAACAGTTCTGGACTAGTTTTCGAATACATTTGGGAACAAAAATTATGACTGACTGCTTTTGGGTTTAACATATTTATTCAAATTTAGTTTGAAATTCATCTGAGCCAGAAATAGTCCTGTTATCCAACCTTTTATATTGTAGTTTGAACAATATTACCTCAGATTGCTAAAACAACCTTTCATGACCTGTGTATTGAGAAAACTCACCTTTGTCTTTTCAATTTCCTCGTGGACTATGAATTTTCATATGTATCACCTGTTTTATGTTGTCCTATCCCCAACATCGATCTTCACGTTATTTTTTCTGCTGGTCTCGTTTGAGGTTGGAATCCTGCAAAAACGAATACAAATCTGATTGGAAAATGTGTTGAAAATTTAAGAACGAAAACCAAAAATTAAAAATAAATGTTTGAACAAAGACATAAATATGTACAAAAACTCATAACAAATCTTTATTTATTGACGAATATATATACATATAAAATTTTTTTACTTTTTGTTTTATTTTCTTTTCAATCCGACGACTGTCACGTCATGTAGTGCTTTAGGTATCGCCCGTTGACAGGGGCGCTGAGAACTTCTCCATCAATATTTTCCAGAAGAAAGGAATTCTTTCCTTCTGGAGCCGAGACCCTGAATGGTCCATACCAAAGGTGGTCAAATTTGCCATGCTTTGCGGCTTCTTCCCTTCTTGTATCCCATTTTAACACCAAGTCACCTGGGAGGAACTCTCTGTCCTTCACCTTAAGATCGAACAATGCTTTCATATCGTCCTGATATTTTTGTATTTTCTCATCAACCTCTACTCTGAACTGTTGAACCTCAATGAGTTGGTTAATTCTTTTGGTCACATGATTGGGCTCTTCGTTTTGATCCTTCCATAATTTCATCATTGGCAATGCTAAGTTTATAGGCAGAACTGCCTTGGTCCCATATACCATCTAAAATGGTGAAATGCCGATAGATCTTTCAGTGCTAATGCGGTTCGCCCACAATGCATGCTTCAAATGCACATGCTAGGACCTCTTGTTTTCGTTGAGTACCTTTTTGATCACGTTTACCAGGCTCTTATTAGATGATTCATCCAACCCATTTCCCTGAGGGTAATAATCAGTGGAATGGATGAGAACGATACTGTACTTTTGACAGAAGTCTATCATAGCCATGGATTTGAAATCCTGGGCGTTATCGGTAACAATTTTTCAGGGACACCCGAATCTTGACAAGATGTTATCTTCCAAGAAGTCGATCACCACCAAATCTGTTTCTCTTTTAGTTGGAATTGCTTCCACCCACTTTGTAAAATAATCTGTGGCTGTTAAGATCCACTTATGTTGAGCACTGGAATGGGGATTGATTTCCCCTATGAAGTCTAATCCCCTTTGTTGAAACGGGGCTTCGGTTTTGACTGGAACGAGTGGTAATGCAGGGAGTTTCTGTTTACCAGCGAATATTTGACATGAGTAACAGGCACTACTTTGGCATTAATGTCCGAGAATAGTTTCGGCCAATAGTATCCGGCCCTCAAGATCTTATAGGCTGTGGCATTCCATGCATGGTGCCCTCCACAGATTCCTTCATGAAATTCTTCTATGACCTGTGAAGTTTCCGACTCAACCAGACAGACCAGTAAAAACCCGAGGCGATCCTTCCAGTATAGTTGATTTTTGGAGATGCAATATTTTACAGCGTGGAGTTTTAAGGTTCTGTATTTGGCTGGTGTTAGTCCATATGGTCATTTCAGGTTTAATAAATAGAAAACTATATCTTTATACCAGTCTGATGACACGAATTTTTCTTCAACCTCGCTTGGATATGTTTGGTTATCCAACTCTTGCAAACGTGTGTCTCCGTCTTCCCCCTGTAGGCAATTGATGTCAAGAGCTCTAAGGTTCGATTCAGCCAAAAGTTTGTCCAGACCCTTTCCCTTTATCAATTTATTAGGTTTGATTTCTAGATCAAATTCTTGTATCTTAGCGAGCCAACGTCCTCATTTTCCGTCACTGTCCGGCTATACCAATATATCCTTCACAACACTGGTTGGTACGTACACGATAATTTTTTAATGTAGAACGTAAGTTCTGAATGCCTTTAGCGCTATCACCATTGCGTATGCCTGCTTTTCCATTATAACATATTTTAGTTCAGTGTCTCTAAGGCTCTTTCTAAAAAATGCGATCGAGCGCTCAAAGCCTTCATCATCTTTTTGCAGCAACACCGCGGAGATAGTATGTTGAGAAGCAAATGAGAAGATGAGGAAATCCTTCAAGTAATCTTGGCTTGTTAACACAGGTGCCTCGTTGATGAATTTTTTAATACGCTCGAATGATGCTTTAGCCTCGGTGGTCCAATTTACCCTGCTATCTTTCTTCAACATTCCTGTGATCAATTTGACAATCTCAGTGAAATTTGGTATAAACCTTTGTAAAAAATTTATTGTACCCAAGAAAGATTGAATCTCTTTAACGTTTCTAGGAATACTAATAGTTTGTATCGCTTCAACCCTCTTAGGATCAATCTTGATTCCATCTTTAAATACAATATGCCCCAGAAGCTTACCTTCCTGCATAGCAAAATGTGATTTCTTTGGGTTCAAATATAGACCATACCTGCGGCATTTTTCGAAAGTCTATTTTAAATGGATCAAATGTTCTTCATCGGTTTTAGAAAAACCGTTAAATTGTTGAGGTAGATTACTATGAACTTATCTCTTTCTTCGATGAAAGCGATATCCATGGTGTGCTGGAAGGTAGCCCCTGCAGTCATTAAGCCAAAAGGAATCTTATCATACATGAATGTACCCCAAGGTGTAGTGAAAGCGGTTTTTTCTCTGTCTTTTTCGTTCATGGCGATTTGGTTGTATCCAGAAAACCCGTCTATCATAGACATTCGTTGCTCCAACTACCCTTTCTAGGACGTGATCCATTTTAGGAAGTGGATAATTATCTTTAAGAGAGGACCTATTCAACTTCCGAAAATCAACACACAGTCTGATTTCTCCACTCTTTTTTCTGACAGGGACCAAATTCGCCACCCAGTCTGAGTATCTTAGAGGTACAATTATTTTCGCGTGTAAAAGCTTCTTAACTTCCTTTTCAATGACAGGCAACAAAATGGGGTTAAACTGTCTGAGCTTTTTCCTAAAAGGCTTAACTCCAGGCTTCAAGGGTATTTTGTGCTCAATTATAGAAGTATCATATGTTCAAAGCTCATCATAGGACCAGGTGAAAACATCTTTATATTGTCTGAGTAAGTCTCTATACTGGTCCTTCACCTTAGGAGGGAGGAATTTAGATATCTTTACTATTTGAGAATCTTTTTCAGTTCCTATGTTGCAATCCTCCACTTCTTCTGGTTGGGGTTGTAAAGTGGACTTCACAGGTATGTCGTTCTGATCGAAGAGTCTTTCCAAAGGAATTAAGCCTTTCGGGATTTGGTTATTTTTAAGGACCAACATGCGATGATCCGCTATCTTTTCTCGGAAGGTTTCAGGATTTTCATCTTCTTGCATAATCCACCTCGGGTCATTTTGGTTTTCTTGGTCTGGATGGGTTTCAGAGAATTCACCTATTGCTATAAGAAATTTATGAATCTGTTCGTCATCTTCAAAGACCTGCCAGTGTCGGACATTGTCTGGTATGGAGGGTTTATACCTGATTTCAATATGATATTTCAGCTTAACATTTGTGGGAGGGGAAAAGGTCGAGACTGCCTTAGCTAATGCGTCAGCATGTAGATTCTCTGTGCGAGGAATAAAATGGACTTTTATAGATGAGAAAAAATTCTCCATTAAATCCCAAACGCAATTTCTATATGTTCTCAATCTGGGAAGTTTGGCTAGGTATTGTTGGTTTACTTGTTTTACTATAAATTCAGCATCACCGTAAACCTCCAAGTTTTTTATGTTTAACTTCTTTGCAGCCTCTAAAACTAAGACTAATTCTTCATACTCGCATACGTTATTGGTGTAATCTATGTCCCACTACAAGCGATATGAGAAAGGAACGATAAACTTACCTTCAGGTGCTACCAAAAGTACGCCTGCACCAGCTCCTTCAGAAGATGAAGCGCCATCGAAGTACATCTTCCAGATACCATTTCTACATAATTCTTCAGTCAAGGGGCTAAGCTCTTCCTGATTCATATCAAGTTCTTCTGGACACCCATCTAAACCATTGTCGACTGATAATATGCAATTCCCCAGATCTTGGTCTGCCACGTAAATGGGAAAGTTATTTGCATTCAGAGAATCACTGACTGTATATGCTAATCTTGTTTCTTAGTACAAACGAGTAAACTGACCACCGAAAATTGGGATTGTGGCATAGGACATGTCCAATTGTAGAGAACTCCCCAACTTGGCTCCCCATGATCTGGATAATAACATGCCATATTTGGGTGGAATATCTGCAATAACTACATCCATCAGGATACTCTTGACTGGGACTTGAGCCAGGGTGACTACCAGATCTTTTATCATCCCCATACATTTAACCTTTCTTGAATCAAACGAGTAAAGGTCTCCATAGGGCCTAGTGATATGGAGCCCCAGCCTTTCCATTATAGTTTTGGGCATAACATTATGTGAAGCCCCGGAGTCTAACATGCAGTTATGCAATAACTGGTCATGTATATTCAGGGTGATATAGAAAGGAGCGACGTTGTCTTTGAATCCCTCAAAATGAGGACCAAAGGTTATGTTAGGTCTGTCATCTTCTAAGTTGATAACGTCGGAGTGACTTTCTGGCTCATAAACACCCATCATTTTGGCAATTTGCTTCCGATAAGTGGGGTTTTTTGCTAATTCTACCAAAGGAATCGGTATCTTAATTTTATTCAATTCGTTTTCAAAATTATAAGAGGTATTGGCCTTGTCCATTTCTTTGGTTAAGACTTCCAAGATTTTTTCTTCCGACTTGTTTGCCTGGATCACTTTATCACTCGTGACCTTAGTTGAAGATGTAACTTTATCTATCGATCATGTTTCCTTTGTTTGGGTTTCGACTTTTTTCACTCCAGACTCTTGAGTCTTTGTCATCTTGACTTTATTGCCGGGTAACAATGTGTCTTCCAAAGGAGGTTCTTGAGAATGACCCCTTGGCAGAATTTTCTTAGGTTGGTCAGTAGAGGTGGGCTTATTTTTTTATCTCAGATTGTATCTGGGTTGGAAATCAGCTGCTATCATTTCTGTTTCTGGTTGCGATAAGCAAAGGTCAGTATGATTACCCTCTTCTTCTTCATCATGTGGTTGAGGGATATTTAAAGATTCCTCATACTCTTCCCTGGTAAAAAATGCTTTTGAACATTCATCTCCGAAACATGCAACTTCATCTTCCGAATCTCCGAAATCTTGGAGGTCACTTGCTCCTATAAAATTTTCGTTTTTTAGTGGAGCTTGTATTTTTTGATCTTCATTCTTTATTTGCCTTTGTTGATTTTGGGGATTTGGTTTTCTCCTGAAGTCCCTTTTGTTAGAAGAATCAACTTTAGCTTGATCCAACTCCATCCTAGAGATTTTGTTAGACAGATCTTTAATTATTCGGGCCATATCATCCACTATGTCATCAGTGTATCTATTTGACCTGGAAGGACCCGCTGGTTCCCTATAGCGTCTGTTATCACGATTGGCTGTTTCTACTTTAGCCTTTAACTTACCCGAAGCCATCATATTAGATTCTATTTTGACAGCATTGTCTTGCATTCTATTTAGGGTGGCACCTCTTCTTTCTCACAAAAGCAATGCAAAATTAGGTTCAAAGGCTCCCGCAAAGGTTACTTTGGCTGAGGGTTCAGAAGGTTTAACAGCGGCTGGAATTTTATTTTAAAGTTTGTTAAATCTCAGAATAAATTCCATAACAGTTTCTGAATTCTTTTTCTTTAGGGACCCAAACTCAGTAAGGTAATACAAGTGATCCTTTCGCTCTCCCCATTGTCTGAGGAAAGCATCTTCCAAGGCATTATATGTCTGAACAGAAGCTGGAGGAAGACTCCGAAACCAAGTTTGGACCTGTCCTTCGAAGGTCTAGACAAGTAGTCTGGAGTAAACATCCTCGTGCTCAATACCATAGATATCTGCGAACTGGTCAAAAAAGTTTATATGCTCAGCTGCGGTTAGATCTCCCTCCCCAGTGAACTTAGGAAGATTTTTGATGTAGTTGTTAGGTAAATCATGAAGGGGAACGGGTAAAAACAGGGGAGCGTATCTCACTGCTACTTTCGCAAATACTCTGGGAGGAGGGACATTATGATGTCCTCCACCTCCTCCTCCGACGCCCGCCATCGGATTGGGAGTAGGAAATGAGGGTGTAACACACTCTTTTGAATCAGGTGAAACTTGGAAGTTCTACCGAAGAAAGGTTGGTGTGTTAAATGACGACGATCTTTCCAAAGGGCATTTACCCTTGTTTATAGATTGGAAAGTCAGATGTGGCTCACCCCTAAATTCTGAGTAGTTTGCTTTTGGATCTTTGGTATTAGACAGAGGGCTACCGAAAGTAGGAAGTTCTGAAGCAGATTTAGTCTTTAAAAGTGGATTTTTGGGTTTATTAACTGAAGTGGTTGTCTCAAACAAGCCTCTCGCTCTTAAGATCTTTTCAGGATTATTAACAGGCGTAATCAGCTTGCCACTCGGGTTCTGTCTGGTATGCCTTCTACCAGATGCTAGTTTGTGTTTTAGCGGAGTCGCCAAGTGAAATATTTAAACAAGCCTTAAAATAGTGTGCACTCTATGTTCACTATCAAAGAGTAACACTATCAACGAAATAGTTTGTCGTTTTCCCAGGGAAAAGATTTCGTAACTTCGCTCCCCGGCAACAGCCCCAGAAAGATGTTGTTCCTGAGTCTGAACTTAAGGATTTAAAGTACAGTGTCAAGGAATCTGAAAGTACGATAAAGGTTGATAAATGATTACACTAACCTTCGGTGTAGGAAACTAATGAAGGTTTCTACGTTCTCGCTGCCTAGCTTCCCACTATTCCTGAGTAGTAATATCTTGTTCAATGGTTGCCCATGAAAGTTCCAATTCCTCCCGAGTATTTGCAGTTTTAAGAATTGTGTCGAAGAGATTTAGAGTGATATGTATTTGAATAGACAGTCTGGGTTGAATGTTGGGTTGAGTTGCTACAGGGACAGTCATTGAGGAACAATTCCAGTATGGAAATGATTTTTTTTAAAGAGTGATTTTATTTGCTGTTTCAATTTGGATGAAATAAAAAGAAACTTTTGCATGAAAAAACGAAATAAGAATGCAAATTGAAGGCCCTTTCCTGTAACTGTATTATTTTTGGTAAAAATAACGTGAGATAGGAGAACATTTATCTGTAGATAACGCAAAGTTCCTGTTAACAGAAAACTCACATATACATAGAAGAAGAAATTGATATAAACATAATTGACATAGTGTAAATAAACATAAAATTCTGTAAATGTAAATTGGTCTTACACTGCTGATAGCTGGTGCAGAGGAAAGACAAGAAACAGTTACAGAAAAGATGAAATCCTTTCACTATAGTAGTGGTCATACTAAATTATAGTGATACACATCAATTATGTAGAGCAAAATGAAAAGAAACAATTAACACAACGAAACAAACTTGTAACACAGTCGTGACAGGATTGAGAATCTTCAAATTTGCTTGTATTAACTTCCTTCATGCAAAAAATTCTATTACAATTGATACCAAAAAGTCCAGCCCCTATCTCTTCTTTTTGTGATCTATTTATACAAAATTTGCCTCTCGGTTCAGAAGAGCGAAATCACTCCATCTGTCCGAGTGCCATGTGTTTGTTTTTGCTTAAATTCAATGCATATAATACATTTGTCTATAAAATGGAATACAAGTTGTAAGGTTCTGCTTGACAGCTGGGGGGAGAGAAATCACTCCATTTCACCTATTCTATCTTCAAGAAGTGCCAGGTGCTTGTCCTCGCATGGATTCAGTGTACATGATACACTTGTCAAAAAACTGGGTCACAAGTGGTGAAGCCTCGGCTTGACATCTGGCTTCGGCAAAATAGCACTCTTGGGCTAACTGTGGAAGTTTATCATCTATTTTTACATCGACAAGTTCAATGGCACCGAGTTGTGCACTAGGTTGAATCAAATGTTTGTAGATCTGAGTCAGGTCTACCCTGTCCATCTTAGAGATTTCCGCTGAATTTCTCTCATTGTTCTCCTTTCTGTCGAGAGAAATCCAATCTATATTCATCTACCTCAGCGCCTCTATGTCATCTCCAATCTCTATTCCTAACAGCTCACCATTTATGTTATTGAAGGCGGATTCTAATGAATTTACCACTTTTTGAGCCTGCTCCTTGCTTAAAGTAATATCATGTTCCCAATTCTTTAACAAGATATTACCCCTAGTTTGTTCAGCAATGGTGAGCCCGGGAGGCCCTGAAAACCTGTTGTTAGTCGCTATCACTGCCTCTTGAAAAGAGACCCAAGCAGCCTCTGCATTTCTTTCTTTGTCATTCAGATTCTCAGAGATCCGATGTATTAACAAACAGTCTTCTCGAATCTCTCCTATTTTGTTTAGCAGACTCTGTTGAGCGGAGGAGATCTTGCTCCGAATATCGATTGCTCAGGATTTGACGATCTCGATGTCGATTACCTTGCTTTCTACGACCTCCAACTGAGCCTGCAGCTACGTGATCATATCCCTCTGCTGACGTGATTGTACCCGACCATCTCGGATCACTGAATTTGCTTGTTCCAGTTTGGTTTTGAGGACTTCGATTTCTTGTTTATCAGCCAATCGGGCCAGCTCTATTTCTCCACTCAATTGACTCTTAGCACTCTCTGTCACCAAAGCCACTCTGGATTCAAGAGTCTTGATCAGGCAATTTTTTGCTTTGAGCTACTTCTTTAACATTTCGACCGAGAATTGATTTGCCATCGCATACGCTCCTAGCGTTCCTGCAATCTCCGTGGAAAATTCATCTTTCCTTTTATTCATCCCATCGGTCATCACTTTGAATGTTTTAACAGTGGACTCTCCCTCTTGATAAAATTCTCGCTTCACCACAACTTTCCTCTTTTTGTCAAAGAACAATTCATTAGGAGGGAGTTCCTCTGCCCTTATAGGTCTCAGTTCTTCACCAAATATCCATCCCTTGCTAACGTTTCCCTGTGCCGACTGCAAAGGGGTGACAGAGGTGATGGGTTCCCCGATTTGCTTTGCGGCTTTCCCTGGTGTGCTGAGTGGATCTTGCTCTTTCTAGGGGTTAGAGGTCTTCGTCCCTGCCTCCGGATTCTGAGTTTCTGGTGGATCTGTGTCTTTTATTTCCACCTCCGGACTATGCTCCTTGGGAGGGTTAGTAGTCTCTTTTTCTGTTTCGGGATTCTTCTCCTGCTCAGGATTCTTCTCCTGCTCAGGATTCTTTTCCTGCTCAGGATTCTTTTCCTGCTCGGGACTCTTCCCCTGCTCCCCTTCCTGATGTTTTTCAAGATTAGAAGTTTTCCCCTCAGAACTTTCGGCCTCCTTTTCTTTATCCTTGGGAATTCCCAAACCTCCCAGCACAACGGGGAGGCACCTTTTCCTATGCTCCTGAAATTTTAAAACAGAATCTCTGTCTTCGGGTGCCAAAGATCTGATTCAAAATTGCACTTCTGAATAGGACCTCTCCCCTCGGAAAACATCATCTGAGGGTGAACACTCGTGTTCGAACCTTTTTAATCCACAATTTCCCAAATGGGTGCTTACAATTCTCTGCGGATCATGCTTTTTGTACTCAATAGATACTAGGCTCAAGTCTTCTAAGGCTGCAGCCTCAGCCTTAGCATGTCTGAAATCTAATAAGGAATAGGAATTTAGCCGGACAGGGAAAAATGGCCATACCTTTTTTGATGACGCTTTGAGCTCTTTGCTCACTCCGCCAATTACTGTTTGTCAAGCAATCTCGCGACAAGCTAGCTTGTCGGGGATGAATAGTGGTAGCGCCAGAGGAGGAATAACAGCTCCAAATACTCTCAAATAGGAGAATTATTCTTCTACGTACCAGTCTGCGATATGGCTCAGATTCGCAACAATGCTATCTCAGATGCGGGGTGGCGAAAGACCAAAAAGGGCGATGTGCAGGGGCACCATCACCCAGTTGAAAATCTCATAAATAAACTTATTTGCGTTATTTTCCCACAGCTTGTCATGGTACTCATGAACAGTTTTCTCTTGGGTTGGACTCCAATCCCAATTCATTAAAGGAAAAGGTGTCATGGAGCATATCGCATCCATGATATACACGGACATGAAGAATCCGGATGGTTTCCCGGCTGCCTTTTTCTCTCGGTACTCTGTGACCCTGTTGAACAAACTATCGGAGAGCATTTTCACCCAATTGAATGAGGAACCTTCTGCTACCCGAAAGATGAGAGGTACCCACTGGATGTAAAAATGCACGGTATCCTCCCATCCGAAAATCCGACAAGTCATCATCACCACATACATATAGTTTGGCTCTAGCGAAGAAATTGAATACATGCCCTTGTCATTCACTCTGAATATCATGGAACACGAAACCCAATCTTTTATCAATCTTGGCATGGTTTTGTCAAATTCTTTGCACTCCTTCTTTTTGAAGTCCGCCAGGAATTCTTTGCCATATGTGTATTCAGAGGTTGCTGGGAGCTTGTACATAGATTGGATATGCTCGGGCCTAAAATTCCCGACCATGGCCTGTCGATCATTTACGATAGTTCTGGAGGGTAGGTCGATGTGATCCAATGCCCATCGGATCATGTCATAGTATGGGAGAAACCGAGGTCTGGTTGCAACCAGGTGCATTCCCGACTGAACAATTGTCTTGTACTTAGTGTTCAGGTCGTCCTTCACAATATCATTGTTATCGTCATCAGAGTCTGAATAGTTTACTAGCTCGGATTGCAGAATGTCTGAAATAAACGACCAGGTGGGTACTGAGCCACCCGTCCGAGGTGAAGTATCTGAGACGTTGTCTGGACCCTGCGCTGCTACCTCGACATTCACTTTCGCTGCTCTCCTTGGGGCCATAGCTGACGCTTGCTTTTTTGCTCTTCTGCAATATACCTGTGTATACATGCGGAAATGAGTTTCCTCGGAGAAAGGTGAGCTCTGTGCGTTTATGAGAAATGTTTGAAAGGAATGAAACTCTCGTATATATTTGAAAACTCTGTACCTTTTGAATAAGTCTGTCAAATCGCACATAAAACCAAATTAAATGCATAAATCTGATCTTATTTATTCGTGGATTTACCCTAAATCTTTATTAATGTCATCAATGTTCGGCGGCTTGACAGGCAATCGGGTCATGGAGAGCAAGTAAATCCCTCGTGAAGTGTGCCAACCTCGATGCGTGGGACGTATCTCCCTTAAATTTATTTTTCTAAAATTTCAAATCTTAACGACTTAAAGATTTCCTCGCCTTTCGCCACATCGCGAATTTCCCTTTAACGTTTTGACTTTACAACTCGCGAGACTGCGAGTTCCAATTTTAGTTTAATTAACAATAACCGTGATTTGGCGGATCCTTAATTATATAATTAACTTAATCGCCATATCGCGACTCGGGTATTCGAAGACAAACTTTTGGGAGATTGATATGCCGAGTCGCGATATCGCGATGTGGCGATAATTAAGGCTAGAATTAAGAGAAGGAAATTTTAGATTAGGCGATTAATTAATCTTGCCATAATTATGTCGCAACTTCGCGAATCGGAGTCTTGGACACCTTCAATTTATGAAAGAAAATGCTGAGCGGGGATTTGCCGAGAACCAAATTTGACCGTGGTTACCTTTTTTACCTTTGGTTCTGGACTAAGGTTATCAAAAAGTTATCGCGTTCTCGGCTCTCGGGGTTGTAAAAACAAAAATTTAGGGTCGATGAATGCCGAGACGCGAATTCCCGAAAATGCATACACATGAGTTTTAAAAGTTTTACCTTAGTTAATGTTTTGCGCAAAAAACATAAAATGAATTCGCAGTTTTGCGTCTCTGGATCTATGAATTCAAATATTGAAGTACCCAGCTCGCGATATCCCGAAAAAACAAAAGAACAAACATACTTGCGAAAAATGGATCTTTTTTTGAAAGTGAAAAAGCATTGCTATTCAGGCGACAAAATTTCAGAGTTTTATGATTTCGGAAGGGAAAAGAAACAACTTTAGATCTCAAGTATCAAACATTTAAAATTGTGCGAGGTGAAAAAACAGGGGCGGCTCCAACACATCATCTGAAACTACTTAATGATGATTGGGATTCTTTCGTGACTCGCTATGGATTTTCTACAATAAACCCTATGGACACTCCGGTGGTTGATAAACCTATGCTAGAAGATTATCTCTTTCCCTCCAGTAATAGGTCAATTTTCTTATGTGAAAACCCTTTTGAAAGGGCTACGCCCGATCAGTTTGTGTGTGAACAGAAAGACGTCGGCTCCAAGCCTGTTGAAACCCCTGAGTGTGAGAAAGTCATCGACCCTAGCCTTAACATCAAATCCACCAGTGTAAACCCTTCCAAGTAGTCAAAGAAAAATTGAGACATGCGAGGGTTTAATAACAAGAGGCCTGGGAGACTAATTTCTAGGAGCCTACATAATAGATCAAAAGCTCATGTGAGCTCGATCGAATCGATCGAGGTCCATGAGAGCTCTAATTCTGAGATTGAAAAATTTCTGGCAGCTGAAGACCCAAATTACTGTAAACCGGATCTCGGCCAGGCTTTCGATTATGTGAATAACTTACCACCATGTTTGAAGTACAACAAGGATTTTCCAGGAATTAAATTCGGTCAAAAGCCGACAGTGGATAGTGGAAGTGTTTTAACACACAGTCATGCGCTTTCTCAACCATTCGCCCCTGCTGTAAATTGTGAAGTGTGTTTACACTGGATCGGTTTGTATTACACAGACATTCCTGTCCTTCAAAAAGAGATCAAGGCTCTTACGGCTCAAAACTGTTGATTAAGGTTGGTTGTCATTGATGTCAACTCTTGAATAAAGACCCATAGCACAAAGTTTTGGGTAATGGACCCAATAGTGTTTGATGTAAATATGACTCATTATTGTTTTTTCATGGTTGATAAGAAGTAAATATGGA
>ML789584.1:175265-188711 GCA_009831015.1 Picea engelmannii
CTGGTGTACTGTTCATGTGTGTGATTGTTTATTTATTACTGCTCATTTTTGGATAATAATTCTACATTGATATAACATTTGAAGAAAAAGGATTATAATTACATTATTACTGATTCACCCCCCCTCTCAGTAATCCAACATTGACAATTGAAAACCAAAAGCTCAAGATCAATGCACAAAGGCAAGGAATACGCTTGAAAAGGATTGGCAATATCATAATAAAAAACATCGATAGTATCGAGGCTGTGATCAACTCTGGAATTTTGTGATTTGAATTTGATTTTTAGTTGAATGGTAATATTATTTTTGTTATTTTTGTTGTGTTTTATAGTTATTTTTTTAATTAATATAGAGTGATTTAGATTTCTGTTGTCAATAATAGGACTGGCTACAGAATCGTGAGATTCTGTAGCCAAGTCAAATTTCTCATATAAAAATTTGGAAATTGTTAGTTAAATAAATATCTAATTTTCACATTTCATTTTGCTTTCAGGATATGATGTATCTTGTGGTGATCTCATAAGATGGAGTATTGTTGGACTTAGTTGATTAGTCACCTCTTTTGGTTTATTCTGTAAATCAAAACAAAACTTGTGTAATTTTGAAGATATGGTTTGATATTGAGTGGATTTTTTAGACCCTCTATTTTTGTAATTTTGAGATCCTTTTGAGATATGATCCTATCTTATGAGATAGGATGCTTAGTTTACCTGAACTCTTTAAATACATAGTATTTTGTAATAGAGATCATCTTGGCTGGGAGCAAGAGATGGACGTGTGATTACAAAAATTACTGAAATAGCATTTTACACATTTTGGCTTTAGCCTTTTGTTTATCCTGGTACATGTATAGATCTGATATCTTTAGATTAAATGATCTGTGATGTGCAAGATATTATATTATAAATACCATATGCAATTTGCTTCTCAAAATATAAATGTTGTGATCATATTTTCAGTTAAAATGACAAGATTTTATCTTTCAATTTTAATTGAAAAACGAAGTGTACAGGTTACTTTCAGATTTATCTTATAGTAATTATGTATAATTATGAGGTTACAGGTTTATGTTGGTGTCTCCGCTTCAGTCATTAACATCCAAATTTCCAACACATTGTTCTAAATTTATTTAGAATAGTCTTAAGGTTCATTGCAGGTTTCGCTCTTGGACATGGTAGTTGGATGTTCTCTAGTCATGAAGGTGCTTGGATACACATCACTAATTCACTAACAGGTTAGCTCATTTACATTTTTATGTCATTTGTTTATCACTGAAACTCGAATATATGTTTTATCTTTTGACTATCCATACATTTCTGTTTCATAGTATTTTTTCATGTTAATTTAGATTTATAAAGGAAAAACGAAAAAATATTTTTATGTGATTTCTTTATCTGCTTCCTCGAAGCAATATTTTTTCACATTGAGTTTCGTAAGTTTAGATTAAAACTTGCAGTTTGTATATCATGTACATAAGTAAGATAAGAAAATCTTCTGTTTAAATATATCTATAACAGTTACACCATACGTATGTACATACATATGTAATGATTAGTAATTAGTTAGTTATTTCATTTCTTTCTTTTGTTTCTTTTAGGACTCTTAGATTGGCCAACGGAGCCATTAAACCCATTGGAATGAGTTACACCAAACAACTTGGGTTATTTAGACAACCCTAGACCAGAATCGTTCTTCCAGCTGATGGACGGTCACTTTCGCCCGTCAACACGTTTCTAAGGAATCTCGTTTCAATTCAAGGCACGCTTCAAATGAACTCCCACATGCTAGCTAGTTGTTGGGTTGTTATATTCTTTGTAGTGAAATTATAGTTGAGGTGGATCGACTGAAGGTCGAAGTCATGGTGGATCAACATAAGGTCAAGGGTCGAGGTAGATCAACAACAAGTCGAAGTTCGAGGTTAGTCGATTGGGTAAAGTCGAAGTTGAAGGTCGAGGCGGTTTGACATGGTAAAGGCATCGACAACAAGTCGAAGAGATCAACCGAAAAGAGGTGGACAGATGGGCGTGTGGAGACCAAATGAAGATCGAATGAAGGCCGACTGGTAGTCGATTGGTGATCCGACTTGGAGTCGAATGTAACAAAATCCCGAGATTCACAGGATTTGTAGCCAATGAACTGCATGGATCTGTAACTGTTTTTGGGCGCAATTTCTTTAGGGTTTTCCTGTTGTAAAGCCTATAAAGAGGCATGTTGTAAGGTCGTACAGGCTAATATTGCATCTTTAGATGATGAATGGCTAATCTCCAAGAGTATGTAATTTAGACATTGTTGTTCATGTAGATGTAAGTCAGATTGGATAAAGGGTTGTTCTTGCACATGCAAGAGGGTATGATGTCAATTGTGTCTTAGGTGTGGACCAAGGTTAGACACGTAACCTTTTATTCAGATTGAATAAGATAACAAGAGAGTAGAACACTCAAGGAGTGTTGGTTTTCCCTGTTTGGGTTTCCAGGATAAAATCTTTGTGTACTGTGTGATTGCTTTGTCATTGCGTTCTTGATTAAATTCTTCTTCTCTTCTATTAGGTTTAGTGTGGAAGCGTATATAATTTCCTGACAAGTGGTATCGGAGCAAAGTTAATTTCTGACAAGTGGTATCAAAGATTTGATGTGTGTATCAGATCTTGATTTACCAATCTTGAATCTGAGAGCTAAACCCTAGGTACAGTAAGAGTTGTAAGTCATAAATTATGTTAAAGATCATGGTAAAGAATGGCGAGCAGTTCAAGAATAGAGATAGAAAAATTCAATGGCCATAATTTTGAGCTTTGCAAGCTTAAAATGGAATATCTTCTTGTAGATCGAGAACAATAGACAATGGTATGTCCAGGTACCTATTCGATAGACATGTCGACGAAAGAATTGGAGAAACTCGAAAGATGAGAAATAAGTATGATTCAACGTTTTCTTACAAATTCGGTACTATTGAATGTCTCAGGTGAAGATTTAGCCGATAAACTGTGGGACAATCTAGGAAGCTTATACCATTCAAAATCTTTGGTAAATAAGTCATTTCTTAGAAAGAAATTGTATCTTCTGAGACTGAGTGATGACGGTTCAGTGACTAAGAATCTAAATGCGTTTAATATCATTTTAATCCAGTTATCATCTGTGGATATTAAAATCACCAAGGAGGAGAAGTGTATAAGCCTACTATGTTCTTTTCCAAAATCCTAGGATAGATTAGTCATGGCTATAGGGAGTAATACAACCACACTAGTTCTAGAAGATGTGGTTACTTCTCTACTGTCAGAAGAAATGAGAAGAAAGAACATGGAAGGATCGAGCAAAGATGCTTTAGTGGTGAGAGGTAGATCGATTCAAAGAGATAAAGGCAAATTCTCCGGTAGAAATTCTAAGCTGAAGGGTAGATCTAAATCCCCAGTTCAGTCGACAAGAAGATGCTGGAAATGTGGTAAAGTTGGGCATTAAAAAAAGGACTGTAATTTGATGGAGATGGAAGTCAGTACAGGATCCGACGAGAAGCAATTAACTGAGAGAAAGACGACCTCAGAAAAGGGAGGTCATGTGTACCTGGCATCGACTAGTACACTGTCGTATCAAGGTGCTTGGTTGATCGACTTAGGAGCATCCTATCATATGACACCACATAGAGAATTCTTTTGTGAGTATGAATGATATGATGGAGGTGATGTGTTCTTGGGGGATGACTCGACAACCAAAATTGTCGAACGAGGAAGAGTTTGACTAATACTGCAGGATGGGAGGAAAAGAACCCTTCCAGTTGTGATACACATTTCGGGTTTGGCAAGAAACCTGATATGTAACACCCCTAGGAAGATCCCCAAGTGTAAATATCAATGTAATTGTACATTAATTATAATTTGGTGAGCTGAAGTAACAAGTTTGTGGGTTTGGTTCTACGCGCATTAAGCTAAGTGCGCAAGGAACTCACATCAAAAGAATGCTCGCAGTGGTAAAATGATACAACGCGCAGTTTTATGTCTTGACACACATCTATGTAGGTACATAGGCATAGCGCACTGAAAGTGAAACATCTTAAGGAATGCAACACACACAAGTGTTAGTGCGAAAAGATTGAGCATTGAAGGAAAAAGGCGTGCAATCCTGGATTCAACGCACATTGGTTTAGTTCGTGGGTTTTTGAAGGGCAGAAGAACCATTTTGTATATAAGTCATAATGTAATGCGCACCTATGAAAGGGCGCATGTTTGGTGCATTGAGGAAAGAGTGTGCGCAGGCCAGAAGTTTCACGCACACTAGTTTTAAGTGTGTGAACTGTGTATTTTTAGGCTGGTGAGCCTGTATGTAAAATATCAGTACTTTTGTATTGAGATGTAAATGTAATCACCTGCAAATTAATGAAAATGCATCCCTGTGGCAGACCGACCATGTAAAAGAGTTCGAGGGGCTTAAACTCCACTAACTGAGGTCAAGTGGGCTGGGTTAAAGGGGGTTAAAGCCAAAACGGAATATTTTATTAATATTTCTTAAAAAGTGTAAAGTAAGGATATAATATTATATTCTAAGTCATGGGGAGGGGACAAGTGGATAAAAGCAGTTCTCAACATGACAAGTGTCAAGTTGGGGACATGTTGTTGACATAAGGTAGTTCTCAACCCAACATGTGTCGAGTTGGGAACATGCAGTTGAATTATTCAGACTTAGTCCATTCACGCAGGAAGAATCCAGGGGATGGAGACCATGGCAAGGGGTAATTAAGATGACTGTTCTGCCATCAGGGGAGACGGTTCTTTAACAGAATTGTTCAGTGAGAGAACCAGTTAGTGGTTGTAATGAGCCTGATGATTACTATGATTAGTATGTTGAATATTATTGTAGATACCTGTGTATGACTTATCTTGGAGAGATAAATTGAAGAGGAGGGTTGACAGGCCCGTGGAACGTTGAATTGAAGAGGCAGGTTGTCAGGCCCATGGAAGATTGCATTTTCTCCAGGTGAGAGAATGGTTGGGAAGTATTTCCTAAGGTTTCAAACTACAGTGGTAGGGCTTTGAGACTTCATATCGAGCCTGTTGTTGAAGCCCTAGAAGGGAAGTGGGGCAACCGAGGGACTTTTGAGTAGAGAATGGGAACACTTCTTGGCTTGGGACATGAATGTGGGGAATGAGAGACTATAGGATGATAGTGCGAATTGGCATCTGTGACAGAGTTTCCTGCAATTGAGTCACCTGTGGATCAACTACCTATGATCAAGTTCCTGTAGAGTGAGATACTTTAGCCTGGTTGGGAACCCTTTCCCAAGTGGAGTTTAGCCCCAGCTTGGGGGTGACCC
Source organism: Picea engelmannii (assembly GCA_009831015.1). Taxonomy (NCBI): domain Eukaryota; kingdom Viridiplantae; phylum Streptophyta; class Pinopsida; order Pinales; family Pinaceae; genus Picea; species Picea engelmannii. Next base: position 180,564 of record ML789584.1, read on the forward strand.
ACTGTTGAGATTTATGAACATTGCGGTCTAAGGCTGGGAGGAACATGGAAGGTTTTACCGTAGTTGGTGTCTTCTATTTTAAAAGATAAGTGCCAGTTGTGTGTTAAATCATGTTTGCAGTTATATTTATGCAATTGTTGTCATGGGTTTATGTTATTTATGTTGTATGTATAATTCTATCATGAATTGTGTATAAATCTGTTAAGAAAATGTACATAATTATGCATTGCAAATTTTATATATGTTTTAAATTAATGACAGAGTTGTGTCAGAGAAATTTAAGTAGAATTGCTACCAATATGGTATTAGAGCATTAACATAACAGGTTAAGTAGTAGCATGGCCCAACCTGGGTGGTTGGGGATCTTAGAATATGGTATCAGAGCCCAATTTACAACACTGAGCCTGTATGCGCCAGGTTAACATCATGTTGAAGCATTTTTCGCAGCAAATTAAATTCGAAAGTGGTCGAATTTCAAGTCACAGTGCATCCATGACAGAGATTTGAAGCACTGGAGTTAAGTTGGGTAAATGCCCCAATTTCTATTATAAAATTCATGAGGAATTTGGGGAATTGGGTTAAGTGAAGAGATATTTCTTATTTTGATTCGTGTTCAAGAAAATTTAGATAGGAATTGGCTGAATTTGGGTTATTGGAGTGAAATTGGACAAATTTCACAGTTGTAGAAAGTCCCTGGTAGAAATTGGGTGAGAATCGAGCAAAAGCCCCAATTTCCGCAATGAAAATCATGGAAAAATCAGTTAAGTATCGAGAGCAGTGTGCGCGCTAAGTAGTAAAGATGCGCACAAGAATAATATACGTGGGTGTGCACATTAGAAGGTGAGTATTGCACTATGTGGAGCCAATATTGTGGAAAAATAATGTTGCACAAGTTTGCACATTGAACATTGGTGTTGCGCAGAAAATAAGGGTGTACGTAGTATGTACACTAAGTTATGACATTGAATAGGGTATAGTTAGTAGCGTACACAAAATATTAGTGTGCGATAAGGTGCGTTGAAGTTTGGCATCACAAAGTGTGCATTTGAAGTTTGGGTGCACAGTATGAACACATTAGAACCCGACGTTGTGTAGTGCATTACTTGCAATATGTGCAACTTTATACTATTGGTACGTGACACAAAGGTTGTGCTCCACAGAGTGTTGGTGCGTAGTGTAAAAACACTTAACCTAAGTGTTGTGTTGGTAGTGCACGCAGAGTATTGGTGCGCAACACAAAATTCGTGCTCCGTAAATATTGGTGCGCAACAGAAAAGTATATATACTGATTAGAAGAGCATGGTGCATGCAGTACGTTTTAGCATGGTGTATGTAAAATTGGTGCATGCTAATAATTGGAAAGTAGTGCGCTTACAGTCGATTGGGCAGTCAATCTTCCCAAGAAATTGGAAGAAGAATTATGATATTGTATGAAAACAAAATTGTACATCATTTCATGATTTGATTGTCTAGCCTAACAACTTTTGTTGGCTGCACATTTTGCAGAATTAACAACAACTAGATCAGAACAATATCAACACAAGTTTAGAATCATGGAAGATGTGCAGGGGATTTTCAGTCATGGAGAAGAGAACAAAGGAATGTATGTCCATATGGGTTTTGAAGGTACAAATTCCAATGGACATGGAGAAGGTAAGGAAGAAAGCATGAACTTTATGGAAACCATAAAGAGTTTGCAGAGGGATGTCTTGAGTCATAAATCTGACAATGAGAGGCTTATGAAAGCCAAGGATATATAAGAAGAATTCAACATTAAGTTGATGCAGAGCTTGAACATAATTGCGAAGAAAATGGATAAGTAGACTGAGTCAAGAAAATCAGGAAGCTATAGGTCCCATGATAAGAGGGGAAGGTTAGTGTGCAACATAAGTGATGACACAACACCATCACTCTTCAAGACATTCCACTAGGAGAGCGCGTAGTAGTTCAAGTCCTGTCAAGAAACCTAATAAGACTAGAGTGGATGAACTACAGGGGGAAATGAACAAAATCAAGCCTCCTAATTTTGATGGTGAACATAAGAAGGATAAGGATGTAGATTCATGGATGTTAAGTATGAGAAAGTATTTTCAGTTGCATAATTAGTCTTCCAGCGCATAAGGAAGAATTGCTATTTACCAACTCAAGGGAAAAACATCAATGTGGGAGGACCAATATGTGCAAGTACAACGCATTGATGAGAAGAAAGTGACTTGGAAAGAATTGAAGAGGTATTTCCAAAGGAAATACTTGACTAATATATACTATGACAAGAAAATGAAAGATTGCTTTGAACTCAAGCTCAGGAGTATGACTATTGATGAGTATGAAAGAAGGTTTTTATAACTACTTAAATATGTTTCCTTCATCATAGATGAGAACGTTAAGATTCAAATATATTTGAGTGAGATGCCACCATTTATCAGCGACATAATACAATATGATGATCCCAAAACATTGGAGGAAACTATAAGAAGGGATAAGTGCCTTTATGATCAGCAAAAAGGGAAAACATCTTACCATAAATCTTGGGAAGACAAGAAGAAAAGTAAGATGGAACTGAGGAAGAAGGGGACTAATCCACCATTCTTCAGAAATAACTATCAGGAACAACCAACTACTAAAGAATCCAGATTGACAGAGCCATTGGGGCAAAGGTCAATGCAACAACCTATTCAATGTTGGGGTTGTAAGGGAGATCACATGTACAAAGATTTCCAGCGTAGAAGTGAAAGAGTGATGACTTCTCACAGAGAATAGAAAGCTGAAACAGTAGAGGACATGGGCAGAAGTGTACCTAGGATTTATGCAGCCTTGGACAACAAGCAAGCTGAGTTTCAATTGTAGAAATTTAATGACAAAATCAACATGCACGAAATTCTATCATACACTTAGAAACCTAGAGATAACTGTCATTTATGAACTCTGAAATGTATAAACCCACTTTCAGAAAATATTATGAGCAAAAATACACATTTCCAAGCACTTTTGTAGCGGAATAAACACAATGAACAACAATTACACATCCATGTAAAACTCAAAAATTTAGGCAACCAAGGGAAAACCCCAATGCGGGTGTTAGTCCCTAAAGTTGCACTTGACTGTGAGAGGGAAAGCTAGGGCATCATCAAGTTATTGCAATGATATTTTTATAAAAGGTTTTCTGAATAGGTTTTAGAAAATGGTTGAAAGCTGGCTCAAGGATTCAATAAAATATATAACTCAATGTAAAAGGAAAATAAACATCCCACTGGCTTAGTAAATGAATAAAACTTTAACATATCATATGGTAAGGTAATTAAAGAAAGGAAGATATATGAGTATCCAATTTGTCAACTCACACATGGATTTCTTATTCCCAAATATCATTAAGAAATAAGAACATGGTACTTGAAAACAATCTTAATTATGAACAAAAACAATAAAATATTCACTGTGTTACTCACAATCAAGAAATCATATGCTTTGCAACAGAATAAATGCATTCAAGTAATAAAAGAAATAGATAATAATATGAAAAGAAGATCTGACCATCAAAATTCCTTTTCCATTTAGTGCCAACATGAAAATATTGTCTTTGTCTTACAATGGAGTCTTTACAAAAATAGCCCTTGAATTCCCCAACTAATCAACCCTCATACAATATTTTCAATGTCTTTTTAAAGCACACAGATTACTCCTGTAGATACTATTTTTTAGATTACAGTTTTAAGGATCATATCAATTGACTATTTCCTAGGAGATAAAAACTCATACGAGCACTTCTAATGCCTATAGTGTAGTATGCTTAGCAACCAATCCGAATATAGATTAGGTGACAACATGATGAAGCTTTGCAAATCCCACAAAAAGAGGAATACTATGTTGCCGAGTTGGTTCATCTGAGATACCAAAAATTTCTATTTGAACGAAGCATTAAGAACCAAAATGTTCATCTTTATTGTCTTGGTAATAGCATTGAGAAATCAAAAACTGTGGCAGACTTTCCTTGAACTATCATTGTATGATAACTACAGAAGCTTTGGTGTCCCTCTGTTTGAGCTTAGTTGTTAGCACCACGTTATACCAATACAATCTTATATTGGATTCTCTTACCTCCTTTAGCAAGGCCTTCTGCTCTTTCCTCTTCCTTTTGAATTCTTGTATCTTTTCCTGTTGTTTTGCATTCCATTGCTCTACAAAGGAATTTTCTTTCTTCAATTTCCTAATAATACCCTGCAACTCTTTTACCCTGTCTTTTTCTTTCCTTGCTTCCACCTTGAATTATGGATATTCTTCTACTGGGGAAGGTAGGTTCAAATCTATGGAATCTTGGGGTTTTCTTAGTTTAATTTCATATTTTGATGACAACCCAATGCTAAGATCCTCTTCTTCAGTGCTTTCTAAGTCTCTAGTTTCTGGAAGGTCTTGTAGCTAGTCTATTTTTGGAAAAAGATCATTTTTCTCATCATTAATTGCATATGTGCCTTTGAATGTAGATTCAATGATTGAATATAACCTTGTAGTTTCCCTAGTTACAGGTCTCCTTGAACACTGTGCAATTTGTTTTCCCTTTTCACATTTTTTCCTTTGTTCTTCAGATTCCTCCTCTAGCTTGTGTGAAGAAGATGCCAAGGTCTATTTTTTGATCTCTTTCTTAGTATATTCTAAATTTTCTTCTATGATAATAAGGTTTTCCTTCTTGATAGAAGGATGAAACATAGTCTTTGAATTTAGCCTGAATTTGTTTGCAACCCTAGTAGAATTTATTCTAGGGTATTTAGATACAAGTTTCTTCTTCTTACTCTGTTTCTTACCCTTTGCAACTCTTTTTCCTGTAGATTGTTTCTTCTGTTTAGTTGTACTTTAGAATGGGCTTGTGCTGTAATCTTTGGGTTCATCAGGTTCCTCTTTGATGTCTAGATCAAAATGGACATCAGTCTTTTCATCAATTTTAAGTTTTTTACCTCGACTTGTAGTGATTTTCTCATTAATTTTACCCATAGGCAAATCACCAATTTCTTGCCGTGTTTGTAACTTTTTCTTACCAACACGAGTTATCCTAGCTACAGGGGAATTTGCTTTCATCAAAACCTCAGTGGCTTGAGGGGCCTTTTTACCTTTTCCAGTTTTCTTCTCCTTAACAGTTTTAGACTTAGTTTCCTATGGTCTAGGTTTTAGTGACTGAATTAACCAGTCCCAAGACCTCTGAACTTCATTTAAAGAAAAGACTACTAACGTTTTGATCAACCCTTGATGAAAAAGACTATTCTTTGTTGTTGCAGGATGTGACTGAATCCTCTTAGACATCTTAGATAGGATTTTTAAATGAAATAAGGTAGGTTAAAAGGGTAGTCACTATTCACATGAATTAATAGTCTAATATGATAAAGATGAACCAGAGAAAATATACCTTCACATGTAATGTACATGTGAATGATCAATAGAGAAGTATGCCATTCTTTCCTCACCCAGTTGTGTGGGATACCTTGGCTCCAATTGGGGTTTTTATTTTCTGGAATTAAAAACTGATTTACAAACTCCATAACTAAATTTTCTTTCTTCCACCATCTTTCCCCATATATTGGTAACTTGCAAGCTTTAGCTACAGAATGCTCGGTAATGTGCATGAGGAGTTTACAAACTACAGATTCAAAACCATCAAAATTATGTGCAAAGGTCATAGAAATATGCTCATCGTGACCTTGAAATGTTGAGAAGAATTCGAACCAGCATGCGTCTTTAAACTTTTGTGCCATCTGAGGAAAGGCTTCGAGTAATTCTGTCCCTTCTAGCTCCAACCTGGTTATTTGCCCACTCTTTTTGGGCGCCATGACATTGATACAATTCTACGGAAATTTTTTGAGAATGTCGAGGGTTTGATTACCAACTTTCAAGGGCTGTTGAAGTCTGAGAGTTATCCGTTTACCTTCAAAGCATGTATAGAGTGATATACATACTAGAAATAGACGGATTATGATTTCATTCATATGGAATAATAATCAGGCAAGTTGATTTGATGTCAAGGTGGCGAGTACAGCCCAATCCTTTGAGTTAGTTGTCATCATGAGAATTACAGCCTAATATAGATCATACATAGATATGCATATCCTCTAGCAATGATTTCGAGTGTTAAAACACGATCTTAGGAAGGTGGCACATGCAAAACTATCATTATTCTAGGTGTTGCAAGAATAGTGCTATTCTTGTAGCGCCCTTTCCACTTTGATAAATTTGAAAATTCAAATGGAGGAAAGGACAAGTGATTTGATAGAAATCCTTTAATATCATATCCTAAGTTTTAAAAACTTAAAAACATTTAAAATGTGCATAAAAGAATGAAAACAAGCTTTCAAGCCAAGAAGGGAAAAAACAAAGTTTAACAAGAAATCATGAAAATGGGTAGAACAGGGATTAAGGACACCCAATCAGTCAAAAACAAGGTTAAGGACTAACACTGGCTCCTTTTGGGGATAAAGTTCCATGATGAAACTTAAGAACTTACTGACCAATTTCTTCATATCCCTCTTATTCACTTTTTTTCCCTACTCTGTCATCCTGTAAAGAAGAAATTCCATTGGGTATATGGAGTCTTTATTTGAGCTCAAAAGTAAAACCTATTGTACAAAATGAACTTTCTGACTGATTTTTAAAAGAATTAATGTTTTAGGAATCTCCCATTTATTGGGCCTCCTAAAATATCACTATCATCCAATTTGTGTAAGAGAAAGGTATTGTTGTTCATGACCTTAGCTACTTTGAAAGGACCATACCATAAATTTTTAAACTTACCATGTTTAGCGTTGTCCTCTCTTCTAGCATCCCATCTCAATACAAGATCTCCCTCTTGAAAAATATCCTTCTTTGTCCTTTTATCAAAAGTTTCTTTAACTTTTCTCTGATGACTAACAACTTTCTGATCCAACTTATCTCTATTCTGTTGAACCTCTATGATTTGGAAAACTCTCCTTTGAATGTCATTGGGTTATTCTAACTCCTCTTGCAGAAATTTAAGAACAGGTAAACCTAATTGAGTTGGGAAAACATCCTCTATTCCACACACCATTTGGAAATTTGAAGTTCCAACAGATTTGTTAGTACTGATCTGATAAGCCCATAGGGAAAATTTTAATTTGGAATACTGTGACCTTTTGTTTTCTGTAAGTAATTTTTTAATAATCCTTATGAGGATTTTATTGGATGATTATGCTAACCCATTTCCTTGGGGATAATAAGGAGTGGAATGGACCAACTTGATGTTATATTTATTGCAAAAGTCGACCATTGAATTTGATTTCAAAGCTTGAGCATTGTCAGTAACCAACTTCTTAGGACAACCAAATCTATAAAAAATATGCCCTTCGAGAAAATTCATGATAACCTTACCTGTTGCATTTCGGGTTGGGATTGCTTCAATACACTTGGTAAAGTAATCTGTGGCTATGAGTATCCATTTGTGTTTTCCAGAAGATGAAGGATGGATTTCTCCAATGAAGTCTAGGCCCCACTATTGAAAAGGTCCATGAGCAATGATGGGTTTTAAAGGTAGAGACATAAGTTTATGTTTTCCTGCAAACTTTTGACATGGTTCACATGCCCTCACCTGAGAAAATATATCAGAAAATAGTACAGGCCAGTAGTAGCCCGCTCTTAAAATTTTGAAAGTAGTGGCTTTCTAATGGTGATGTCCCCCACAAACTCCCTGGTGTAAATCACATAAAATCTGTTTTTCTTCCTCTTCATCAACACATCTCAACAAAATTCCATTACGATCTTTCCAAAACAATATTTGATAAATAATGCAATATTTCACCAATTTCAATTTAAGTGATCCAAACTTGGATTTATTTAAATCAGGAGGAGACTGAAGATTTAGAAGAAAACAAATAATATCTTTATACCATGGTGAGGAAGAATATATGGTTCTTACCTGTGAACCAGTTTCCTCAAACTGAAATGATGAATTCTGTAATTTGCTAGAGAAATGATATAATCCAATTGCTTTGAAATTTGACTCTGTCATCAATTTGGCAAGGCCTTGTCCTTTTATTAACTGAGTGGGCTTTATGGTCAAGTTGTATTCTAGAATTTTAGTTATCCATTTCCCCCTCTTTCCTTCACAATCAGGTTGGACTAAAATTTCTTTAACTGCAGTACTTGGAACATATG
>ML789584.1:190780-259367 GCA_009831015.1 Picea engelmannii
TGATATGTAACACCCCTAGGAAGATCCCCAAGTGTAAATATCAATGTAATTGTACATTAATTATAATTTGGTGAGCTGAAGTAACAAGTTTGTGGGTTTGGTTCTACGCGCATTAAGCTAAGTGCGCAAGGAACTCACATCAAAAGAATGCTCGCAGTGGTAAAATGATACAACGCGCAGTTTTATGTCTTGACACACATCTATGTAGGTACATAGGCATAGCGCACTGAAAGTGAAACATCTTAAGGAATGCAACACACACAAGTGTTAGTGCGAAAAGATTGAGCATTGAAGGAAAAAGGCGTGCAATCCTGGATTCAACGCACATTGGTTTAGTTCGTGGGTTTTTGAAGGGCAGAAGAACCATTTTGTATATAAGTCATAATGTAATGCGCACCTATGAAAGGGCGCATGTTTGGTGCATTGAGGAAAGAGTGTGCGCAGGCCAGAAGTTTCACGCACACTAGTTTTAAGTGTGTGAACTGTGTATTTTTAGGCTGGTGAGCCTGTATGTAAAATATCAGTACTTTTGTATTGAGATGTAAATGTAATCACCTGCAAATTAATGAAAATGCATCCCTGTGGCAGACCGACCATGTAAAAGAGTTCGAGGGGCTTAAACTCCACTAACTGAGGTCAAGTGGGCTGGGTTAAAGGGGGTTAAAGCCAAAACGGAATATTTTATTAATATTTCTTAAAAAGTGTAAAGTAAGGATATAATATTATATTCTAAGTCATGGGGAGGGGACAAGTGGATAAAAGCAGTTCTCAACATGACAAGTGTCAAGTTGGGGACATGTTGTTGACATAAGGTAGTTCTCAACCCAACATGTGTCGAGTTGGGAACATGCAGTTGAATTATTCAGACTTAGTCCATTCACGCAGGAAGAATCCAGGGGATGGAGACCATGGCAAGGGGTAATTAAGATGACTGTTCTGCCATCAGGGGAGACGGTTCTTTAACAGAATTGTTCAGTGAGAGAACCAGTTAGTGGTTGTAATGAGCCTGATGATTACTATGATTAGTATGTTGAATATTATTGTAGATACCTGTGTATGACTTATCTTGGAGAGATAAATTGAAGAGGAGGGTTGACAGGCCCGTGGAACGTTGAATTGAAGAGGCAGGTTGTCAGGCCCATGGAAGATTGCATTTTCTCCAGGTGAGAGAATGGTTGGGAAGTATTTCCTAAGGTTTCAAACTACAGTGGTAGGGCTTTGAGACTTCATATCGAGCCTGTTGTTGAAGCCCTAGAAGGGAAGTGGGGCAACCGAGGGACTTTTGAGTAGAGAATGGGAACACTTCTTGGCTTGGGACATGAATGTGGGGAATGAGAGACTATAGGATGATAGTGCGAATTGGCATCTGTGACAGAGTTTCCTGCAATTGAGTCACCTGTGGATCAACTACCTATGATCAAGTTCCTGTAGAGTGAGATACTTTAGCCTGGTTGGGAACCCTTTCCCAAGTGGAGTTTAGCCCCAGCTTGGGGGTGACCCACTGTTGAGATTTATGAACATTGCGGTCTAAGGCTGGGAGGAACATGGAAGGTTTTACCGTAGTTGGTGTCTTCTATTTTAAAAGATAAGTGCCAGTTGTGTGTTAAATCATGTTTGCAGTTATATTTATGCAATTGTTGTCATGGGTTTATGTTATTTATGTTGTATGTATAATTCTATCATGAATTGTGTATAAATCTGTTAAGAAAATGTACATAATTATGCATTGCAAATTTTATATATGTTTTAAATTAATGACAGAGTTGTGTCAGAGAAATTTAAGTAGAATTGCTACCAATATGGTATTAGAGCATTAACATAACAGGTTAAGTAGTAGCATGGCCCAACCTGGGTGGTTGGGGATCTTAGAATATGGTATCAGAGCCCAATTTACAACACTGAGCCTGTATGCGCCAGGTTAACATCATGTTGAAGCATTTTTCGCAGCAAATTAAATTCGAAAGTGGTCGAATTTCAAGTCACAGTGCATCCATGACAGAGATTTGAAGCACTGGAGTTAAGTTGGGTAAATGCCCCAATTTCTATTATAAAATTCATGAGGAATTTGGGGAATTGGGTTAAGTGAAGAGATATTTCTTATTTTGATTCGTGTTCAAGAAAATTTAGATAGGAATTGGCTGAATTTGGGTTATTGGAGTGAAATTGGACAAATTTCACAGTTGTAGAAAGTCCCTGGTAGAAATTGGGTGAGAATCGAGCAAAAGCCCCAATTTCCGCAATGAAAATCATGGAAAAATCAGTTAAGTATCGAGAGCAGTGTGCGCGCTAAGTAGTAAAGATGCGCACAAGAATAATATACGTGGGTGTGCACATTAGAAGGTGAGTATTGCACTATGTGGAGCCAATATTGTGGAAAAATAATGTTGCACAAGTTTGCACATTGAACATTGGTGTTGCGCAGAAAATAAGGGTGTACGTAGTATGTACACTAAGTTATGACATTGAATAGGGTATAGTTAGTAGCGTACACAAAATATTAGTGTGCGATAAGGTGCGTTGAAGTTTGGCATCACAAAGTGTGCATTTGAAGTTTGGGTGCACAGTATGAACACATTAGAACCCGACGTTGTGTAGTGCATTACTTGCAATATGTGCAACTTTATACTATTGGTACGTGACACAAAGGTTGTGCTCCACAGAGTGTTGGTGCGTAGTGTAAAAACACTTAACCTAAGTGTTGTGTTGGTAGTGCACGCAGAGTATTGGTGCGCAACACAAAATTCGTGCTCCGTAAATATTGGTGCGCAACAGAAAAGTATATATACTGATTAGAAGAGCATGGTGCATGCAGTACGTTTTAGCATGGTGTATGTAAAATTGGTGCATGCTAATAATTGGAAAGTAGTGCGCTTACAGTCGATTGGGCAGTCAATCTTCCCAAGAAATTGGAAGAAGAATTATGATATTGTATGAAAACAAAATTGTACATCATTTCATGATTTGATTGTCTAGCCTAACAACTTTTGTTGGCTGCACATTTTGCAGAATTAACAACAACTAGATCAGAACAATATCAACACAAGTTTAGAATCATGGAAGATGTGCAGGGGATTTTCAGTCATGGAGAAGAGAACAAAGGAATGTATGTCCATATGGGTTTTGAAGGTACAAATTCCAATGGACATGGAGAAGGTAAGGAAGAAAGCATGAACTTTATGGAAACCATAAAGAGTTTGCAGAGGGATGTCTTGAGTCATAAATCTGACAATGAGAGGCTTATGAAAGCCAAGGATATATAAGAAGAATTCAACATTAAGTTGATGCAGAGCTTGAACATAATTGCGAAGAAAATGGATAAGTAGACTGAGTCAAGAAAATCAGGAAGCTATAGGTCCCATGATAAGAGGGGAAGGTTAGTGTGCAACATAAGTGATGACACAACACCATCACTCTTCAAGACATTCCACTAGGAGAGCGCGTAGTAGTTCAAGTCCTGTCAAGAAACCTAATAAGACTAGAGTGGATGAACTACAGGGGGAAATGAACAAAATCAAGCCTCCTAATTTTGATGGTGAACATAAGAAGGATAAGGATGTAGATTCATGGATGTTAAGTATGAGAAAGTATTTTCAGTTGCATAATTAGTCTTCCAGCGCATAAGGAAGAATTGCTATTTACCAACTCAAGGGAAAAACATCAATGTGGGAGGACCAATATGTGCAAGTACAACGCATTGATGAGAAGAAAGTGACTTGGAAAGAATTGAAGAGGTATTTCCAAAGGAAATACTTGACTAATATATACTATGACAAGAAAATGAAAGATTGCTTTGAACTCAAGCTCAGGAGTATGACTATTGATGAGTATGAAAGAAGGTTTTTATAACTACTTAAATATGTTTCCTTCATCATAGATGAGAACGTTAAGATTCAAATATATTTGAGTGAGATGCCACCATTTATCAGCGACATAATACAATATGATGATCCCAAAACATTGGAGGAAACTATAAGAAGGGATAAGTGCCTTTATGATCAGCAAAAAGGGAAAACATCTTACCATAAATCTTGGGAAGACAAGAAGAAAAGTAAGATGGAACTGAGGAAGAAGGGGACTAATCCACCATTCTTCAGAAATAACTATCAGGAACAACCAACTACTAAAGAATCCAGATTGACAGAGCCATTGGGGCAAAGGTCAATGCAACAACCTATTCAATGTTGGGGTTGTAAGGGAGATCACATGTACAAAGATTTCCAGCGTAGAAGTGAAAGAGTGATGACTTCTCACAGAGAATAGAAAGCTGAAACAGTAGAGGACATGGGCAGAAGTGTACCTAGGATTTATGCAGCCTTGGACAACAAGCAAGCTGAGTTTCAATTGTAGAAATTTAATGACAAAATCAACATGCACGAAATTCTATCATACACTTAGAAACCTAGAGATAACTGTCATTTATGAACTCTGAAATGTATAAACCCACTTTCAGAAAATATTATGAGCAAAAATACACATTTCCAAGCACTTTTGTAGCGGAATAAACACAATGAACAACAATTACACATCCATGTAAAACTCAAAAATTTAGGCAACCAAGGGAAAACCCCAATGCGGGTGTTAGTCCCTAAAGTTGCACTTGACTGTGAGAGGGAAAGCTAGGGCATCATCAAGTTATTGCAATGATATTTTTATAAAAGGTTTTCTGAATAGGTTTTAGAAAATGGTTGAAAGCTGGCTCAAGGATTCAATAAAATATATAACTCAATGTAAAAGGAAAATAAACATCCCACTGGCTTAGTAAATGAATAAAACTTTAACATATCATATGGTAAGGTAATTAAAGAAAGGAAGATATATGAGTATCCAATTTGTCAACTCACACATGGATTTCTTATTCCCAAATATCATTAAGAAATAAGAACATGGTACTTGAAAACAATCTTAATTATGAACAAAAACAATAAAATATTCACTGTGTTACTCACAATCAAGAAATCATATGCTTTGCAACAGAATAAATGCATTCAAGTAATAAAAGAAATAGATAATAATATGAAAAGAAGATCTGACCATCAAAATTCCTTTTCCATTTAGTGCCAACATGAAAATATTGTCTTTGTCTTACAATGGAGTCTTTACAAAAATAGCCCTTGAATTCCCCAACTAATCAACCCTCATACAATATTTTCAATGTCTTTTTAAAGCACACAGATTACTCCTGTAGATACTATTTTTTAGATTACAGTTTTAAGGATCATATCAATTGACTATTTCCTAGGAGATAAAAACTCATACGAGCACTTCTAATGCCTATAGTGTAGTATGCTTAGCAACCAATCCGAATATAGATTAGGTGACAACATGATGAAGCTTTGCAAATCCCACAAAAAGAGGAATACTATGTTGCCGAGTTGGTTCATCTGAGATACCAAAAATTTCTATTTGAACGAAGCATTAAGAACCAAAATGTTCATCTTTATTGTCTTGGTAATAGCATTGAGAAATCAAAAACTGTGGCAGACTTTCCTTGAACTATCATTGTATGATAACTACAGAAGCTTTGGTGTCCCTCTGTTTGAGCTTAGTTGTTAGCACCACGTTATACCAATACAATCTTATATTGGATTCTCTTACCTCCTTTAGCAAGGCCTTCTGCTCTTTCCTCTTCCTTTTGAATTCTTGTATCTTTTCCTGTTGTTTTGCATTCCATTGCTCTACAAAGGAATTTTCTTTCTTCAATTTCCTAATAATACCCTGCAACTCTTTTACCCTGTCTTTTTCTTTCCTTGCTTCCACCTTGAATTATGGATATTCTTCTACTGGGGAAGGTAGGTTCAAATCTATGGAATCTTGGGGTTTTCTTAGTTTAATTTCATATTTTGATGACAACCCAATGCTAAGATCCTCTTCTTCAGTGCTTTCTAAGTCTCTAGTTTCTGGAAGGTCTTGTAGCTAGTCTATTTTTGGAAAAAGATCATTTTTCTCATCATTAATTGCATATGTGCCTTTGAATGTAGATTCAATGATTGAATATAACCTTGTAGTTTCCCTAGTTACAGGTCTCCTTGAACACTGTGCAATTTGTTTTCCCTTTTCACATTTTTTCCTTTGTTCTTCAGATTCCTCCTCTAGCTTGTGTGAAGAAGATGCCAAGGTCTATTTTTTGATCTCTTTCTTAGTATATTCTAAATTTTCTTCTATGATAATAAGGTTTTCCTTCTTGATAGAAGGATGAAACATAGTCTTTGAATTTAGCCTGAATTTGTTTGCAACCCTAGTAGAATTTATTCTAGGGTATTTAGATACAAGTTTCTTCTTCTTACTCTGTTTCTTACCCTTTGCAACTCTTTTTCCTGTAGATTGTTTCTTCTGTTTAGTTGTACTTTAGAATGGGCTTGTGCTGTAATCTTTGGGTTCATCAGGTTCCTCTTTGATGTCTAGATCAAAATGGACATCAGTCTTTTCATCAATTTTAAGTTTTTTACCTCGACTTGTAGTGATTTTCTCATTAATTTTACCCATAGGCAAATCACCAATTTCTTGCCGTGTTTGTAACTTTTTCTTACCAACACGAGTTATCCTAGCTACAGGGGAATTTGCTTTCATCAAAACCTCAGTGGCTTGAGGGGCCTTTTTACCTTTTCCAGTTTTCTTCTCCTTAACAGTTTTAGACTTAGTTTCCTATGGTCTAGGTTTTAGTGACTGAATTAACCAGTCCCAAGACCTCTGAACTTCATTTAAAGAAAAGACTACTAACGTTTTGATCAACCCTTGATGAAAAAGACTATTCTTTGTTGTTGCAGGATGTGACTGAATCCTCTTAGACATCTTAGATAGGATTTTTAAATGAAATAAGGTAGGTTAAAAGGGTAGTCACTATTCACATGAATTAATAGTCTAATATGATAAAGATGAACCAGAGAAAATATACCTTCACATGTAATGTACATGTGAATGATCAATAGAGAAGTATGCCATTCTTTCCTCACCCAGTTGTGTGGGATACCTTGGCTCCAATTGGGGTTTTTATTTTCTGGAATTAAAAACTGATTTACAAACTCCATAACTAAATTTTCTTTCTTCCACCATCTTTCCCCATATATTGGTAACTTGCAAGCTTTAGCTACAGAATGCTCGGTAATGTGCATGAGGAGTTTACAAACTACAGATTCAAAACCATCAAAATTATGTGCAAAGGTCATAGAAATATGCTCATCGTGACCTTGAAATGTTGAGAAGAATTCGAACCAGCATGCGTCTTTAAACTTTTGTGCCATCTGAGGAAAGGCTTCGAGTAATTCTGTCCCTTCTAGCTCCAACCTGGTTATTTGCCCACTCTTTTTGGGCGCCATGACATTGATACAATTCTACGGAAATTTTTTGAGAATGTCGAGGGTTTGATTACCAACTTTCAAGGGCTGTTGAAGTCTGAGAGTTATCCGTTTACCTTCAAAGCATGTATAGAGTGATATACATACTAGAAATAGACGGATTATGATTTCATTCATATGGAATAATAATCAGGCAAGTTGATTTGATGTCAAGGTGGCGAGTACAGCCCAATCCTTTGAGTTAGTTGTCATCATGAGAATTACAGCCTAATATAGATCATACATAGATATGCATATCCTCTAGCAATGATTTCGAGTGTTAAAACACGATCTTAGGAAGGTGGCACATGCAAAACTATCATTATTCTAGGTGTTGCAAGAATAGTGCTATTCTTGTAGCGCCCTTTCCACTTTGATAAATTTGAAAATTCAAATGGAGGAAAGGACAAGTGATTTGATAGAAATCCTTTAATATCATATCCTAAGTTTTAAAAACTTAAAAACATTTAAAATGTGCATAAAAGAATGAAAACAAGCTTTCAAGCCAAGAAGGGAAAAAACAAAGTTTAACAAGAAATCATGAAAATGGGTAGAACAGGGATTAAGGACACCCAATCAGTCAAAAACAAGGTTAAGGACTAACACTGGCTCCTTTTGGGGATAAAGTTCCATGATGAAACTTAAGAACTTACTGACCAATTTCTTCATATCCCTCTTATTCACTTTTTTTCCCTACTCTGTCATCCTGTAAAGAAGAAATTCCATTGGGTATATGGAGTCTTTATTTGAGCTCAAAAGTAAAACCTATTGTACAAAATGAACTTTCTGACTGATTTTTAAAAGAATTAATGTTTTAGGAATCTCCCATTTATTGGGCCTCCTAAAATATCACTATCATCCAATTTGTGTAAGAGAAAGGTATTGTTGTTCATGACCTTAGCTACTTTGAAAGGACCATACCATAAATTTTTAAACTTACCATGTTTAGCGTTGTCCTCTCTTCTAGCATCCCATCTCAATACAAGATCTCCCTCTTGAAAAATATCCTTCTTTGTCCTTTTATCAAAAGTTTCTTTAACTTTTCTCTGATGACTAACAACTTTCTGATCCAACTTATCTCTATTCTGTTGAACCTCTATGATTTGGAAAACTCTCCTTTGAATGTCATTGGGTTATTCTAACTCCTCTTGCAGAAATTTAAGAACAGGTAAACCTAATTGAGTTGGGAAAACATCCTCTATTCCACACACCATTTGGAAATTTGAAGTTCCAACAGATTTGTTAGTACTGATCTGATAAGCCCATAGGGAAAATTTTAATTTGGAATACTGTGACCTTTTGTTTTCTGTAAGTAATTTTTTAATAATCCTTATGAGGATTTTATTGGATGATTATGCTAACCCATTTCCTTGGGGATAATAAGGAGTGGAATGGACCAACTTGATGTTATATTTATTGCAAAAGTCGACCATTGAATTTGATTTCAAAGCTTGAGCATTGTCAGTAACCAACTTCTTAGGACAACCAAATCTATAAAAAATATGCCCTTCGAGAAAATTCATGATAACCTTACCTGTTGCATTTCGGGTTGGGATTGCTTCAATACACTTGGTAAAGTAATCTGTGGCTATGAGTATCCATTTGTGTTTTCCAGAAGATGAAGGATGGATTTCTCCAATGAAGTCTAGGCCCCACTATTGAAAAGGTCCATGAGCAATGATGGGTTTTAAAGGTAGAGACATAAGTTTATGTTTTCCTGCAAACTTTTGACATGGTTCACATGCCCTCACCTGAGAAAATATATCAGAAAATAGTACAGGCCAGTAGTAGCCCGCTCTTAAAATTTTGAAAGTAGTGGCTTTCTAATGGTGATGTCCCCCACAAACTCCCTGGTGTAAATCACATAAAATCTGTTTTTCTTCCTCTTCATCAACACATCTCAACAAAATTCCATTACGATCTTTCCAAAACAATATTTGATAAATAATGCAATATTTCACCAATTTCAATTTAAGTGATCCAAACTTGGATTTATTTAAATCAGGAGGAGACTGAAGATTTAGAAGAAAACAAATAATATCTTTATACCATGGTGAGGAAGAATATATGGTTCTTACCTGTGAACCAGTTTCCTCAAACTGAAATGATGAATTCTGTAATTTGCTAGAGAAATGATATAATCCAATTGCTTTGAAATTTGACTCTGTCATCAATTTGGCAAGGCCTTGTCCTTTTATTAACTGAGTGGGCTTTATGGTCAAGTTGTATTCTAGAATTTTAGTTATCCATTTCCCCCTCTTTCCTTCACAATCAGGTTGGACTAAAATTTCTTTAACTGCAGTACTTGGAACATATGCAGTAATTTCAGATTGTAGAACATACAACCTGAAATATTTTAAAGCTTTCACCAAAGAATATGCCCGTTTTTCCATAATATCATATTTTAGTTCAGAATCCCTGAGAGTCTTGTTGAAGAAATAGATAGGTTGTTCATATCCCTGGTCATTTCTAATCCAGATTTTATGAGCAGAACGAAATGAATACAAATTATTAAAAGATGCTTAACATAGAATAACAGAGATATAGTAAAACTAGTTTTCTATTCAATAAGGAAATAAGCCAATACTGTAAAATGCAGCGGAAAACAAACTTGTTGGAATGGTGGCGGTTTATCTCTGAGAAGAGATGTGACAACTACACTCATTCGTAAGAATATGATTACAATGAGGCTTTGAAGACCTTTTTTACAATAAACCGGAATGTCACAAACCCTAGAAATCCAAAAAACCTAACCCTAGGATATGAAGCGCCAAAAGTCATGTGGGCCCCATTTGGGTAAGTTAGTACATCAACTTCCTGGGGTCGTAAATTTTGCATACGATCTCCGTTTAGGGCGCACGATAGCTTGTTGGAAAAATATCATCAAGGAGATTCATTTTGGGGGCCCAATTCAAGCCTTTGGTTATATTTCTCAATCCCGAAAAACCTTCATTTAGGCCCTCAAAATGGCCCTGGAAGTTAAAAACTGCTAAAAATAGTAAATTACCAAAATTGCCAGAAAATTGTTTTGAGCTAATTGGAAAAGGTGGGTGGCCACCGATATCCACCTAGATAAATTTTTTTGTAAGAGAACAACAACTATAGTGTCTTCACAGGCAAATGAAAAAATAAAAACTCCTTAGAGTAATTAGGGCTAATGAGGACATGTGCCTTAATTAAAGCCTACTTAATATTTTCAAATGATTCCTTTGCTTCTGGTATCCATTTTATCTCTGCATCTTTCTTCAACATATCAGCAATATGCTTGATGATTTCTGCAAAATTTAGTATAAATCTTCTTAAGAAATTGATTTTACCTATGAAACATTGGATAAACTTCTTATTCCTTGGAATGTCTATCTGTTGAATGGCCTTTACCCTTTCAGTATCTATCTTGATTCCTTCTGCTGAAACAATATGTCCTAAAGTTTTTCCTTCTTCCATGGAAAAATGAGATTTTTTAGGGTTTAATGATATGCCATACCTCCTGCATTTTTCAAATGTCTGCTTCAAACGCTGCAAGTATTCATCATTAGAGCTTGAGAACACAATAATATCATCAATATAAATAACCATAAATTTGTCTTTCTCATCAACGAATGCAATATCCATATATCTCTGAAATGTTGCTCTTGCATTCATTAATCCAAAAGGCATCTTTTCATACATGAAAGTGCCCTAGGGAGTAGTAAAAGTTGTATTCTTCTTATCTTCTTCCATCACTGATATCTGATTATACCCTGAATAGCCAACAATAACTGAAATTCTTTTTTCCCCTACTACTCTTTGTATAATATGATCCATTTTAGGTAATGGATAATTTTCCTTTAGAGAACACCTGTTTAGATTTCTGAAGTCTACACAAAGCCTTATCTCTCCATTCTTTTCCCTGACAGGTACTAAATTGGCTACCCATTCTGAGTATCTCAATGGTACTATAATTTTAGCATCCAACAACCTTTCCAGTTCTTTTTCAATTATAGTTAGCAACAATGGATTGGATTATCTAGATTTATGCTTAAGAGGTTTGGATCCAGGCTTTAAAGGAATCTTATGCTGCATAATATCTGTATCAAAAACCTTAAGGTCTTCATATGACTAGGCAAAAACATCTGAAAACTGTTTGATCAAATTGGCATACTTGTGTCTCTATTTTTCTGGATAATTTCACCATTCTGGGATTTGAATATGGACTGATATCACAATCTACCACTTCATCCTCCTCTGTTTGAATAAAATACTTTTTTGAAACATCATTATGGTCAAATAATATCTCAAGTGGAACCAGGCCCTTTAGAAAATGTTTTGTTTTCAACTCAATGACTTTATGACCAACAATATTGTCTTGAAGGATATTTGCAGCTTCCACATCATCATTTTCATTATCCCGATCTATTGAGATATTAGAAAACTCATCAATGGTATCCAAAAACCTTTTAATTTCCTGATCATATTTAAATACTTTCCAATTTTTTTATGTTATCTGGTATAGAGGGTCTGTGTCTTACCTCAATCTCAAATCTTAAATTGGGAAAAATTGGAGTTCTAAAATTACTAGCTGCTAGTGCTAAAGAATCTTCTTGTTGATTCAAATTTCTGTGTACAAAAGTGAGGTTGAAGGAAAAAAAAAATTATCAACAAAGTCCCACACTTCATTTCTATACTGCTTTAACCTCTGCTGTTTGGTCTGATAATTTTTTTTGATTTGATGGATGATAAGCTCAAAATCTCCAAAAACAGAAATTTTATCTATGCCCATATTTTTAGCTGCTTTTAATCCTAGCAGAAGAGCTTCATATTCACTTATATTGTTGGTTGTATCAAATTCCAGTTTGTATGACAGAGGAATAAATTCCTTGGTAGGATAAATAAAAACAATCCCATCCCTAGAGCCTTCTTTGGAACAAGCCCCATCAAAGAACATTTTCTAGACTAGGTTTTTTGTATTTTGTTCAATTGTAGGTATGATTTTCCTGACTGTTGTTTCAGCTATCTGGTCACCAATGTGAAAAATAGAAGAACCAATTTCATATTAAAGATCATATATAGGATGATTTCCATGATTTTTATGATCACTTACCAGGTAAGCCAGCCTCACTTCCCTGTACAGTCTTCAATGCTCTCCACCAAACACAGTATGGTAGCATAACTGAGGTCCATTTGTAGTGTGCTTCCTACTTTCTTAGCCCATGATCTTGACAAAAGCATCCCAAATTTAGGAGGTATGTTAGCCACAATTACATCCAACACCACACTTTTCATAGGTAACTGAGATAAAGTACAGCAATGTATTTAATGACCCCCAGACATTTAACTTTTCTAGAGTCAAATGAATATAGGTCTAGATAGGGCTTAGTGATTTATAAACCTCATTCATCCATTACCACCTTTGGCATGAAATCATGTGAATCTCTTGAATCCATTAAACAATTATGCAATATTTTGTCATGAATGTTCAGGGATATGTAGAAATGAGGAGAAGCACCAAACCTATCTTCAATATGTGGCCCAATGGTTATGGCAGGGTTTTCATCTTCAAGATTTATGGTATCTGAAAAAGTAATATGAGAAGGAGGCTGCAATTATTTGAGGACAGATTTTCTAAAAGGATCCATTTTCATCAATTCTACCAGAGGTATGGGGATTTTGATTTTATTAATTTCATTTTCCAAGCTGAAAGAAGAAACATGCTTCTTAGTTTTCCTTCACCTCTATAGTGCTAACCTTGACAAGTTTCTTTTTTTGCTGATCAACTTTAATCCATGAACCTTATTTACTGACCCCTAATTGAACTAGAGCATTAGTCTTTTTGGTTTGAACAAGTATATCTACCTTTGATGAATTTGATCTAGACCTAAGATCATACTTTTTCCTTTTAGGTTCTTTCTGGATAATTTCTTCAGCATCTTCTTCCTCAAAGTGATTTGATATAAGAGCATCCTCATAATCTTGTTGTGTCAAATGAGTGGGAGGTAATTCAATATTATTTAAATGAACTGTAGAGCCTTCCTCAGTGTCATCAATTTCTTCAACTTCTTCCACTGCATTATTTTGAAAAGGAGGCAAAAATTTATGATCTTGATTTCTCCTTTCTCTAAGAAAAATTTGAGGAACATTGTTAGGCCTTCTGAACTAATTGGGATTTTTGTATCCTCCTTCCTATATAGGCCTGCTAGGCTCCCTTGTTTCCATCTTCAGCCTGGCCATTTCAGATGTCAATGTTTTCAACATTTTGGTCATTTCATCCAACTTAGAGCCAGATGTTGTATGAGAAGAAGAAGGAAGTTCTTCTCTCAGTTTTTTCCCGTCTCGGTCCCCCTTGAATTCAATTTCTCAGCTGCCAATATATTAGATTCTACTTCAATGGCTACTTCCTGCATCAAATTCAGAGTAGCAGACCTTATTTCTCTCAATAGTAGAGAAAAATGAACATCAAAGGCATTGGAAAAAGTAATTTTGGGTGATGTTTCTATGGGTTTGATTTCATCTGGAATTTTACTATACATCTTATTAAATATTTTGGTAAAATCAGATATAGGATTCTCCTTGTTTTCTTTTCAAAGCACCAAACTCAGTGATATAATACAAGTAATCTTTCTTATCTCCCCAGTGTCTCAAAAAGGTATCATCTAGTGCATCAATTTCAACAATTGAATTAGGAGGTAGGATTCTAAACCATTTCCTTGCCTGTCCATCTAAACTCTACACAAAAAGTCTCATCCAAACATCTACATGGTCCACTTTAAAATTATCTGCAAAACTGTAGAAAGAGTTTAAGTGTTCTTTAGTAGTGACTTCCCCCTCTCCATTGAATATTGGAAAATACTTCATATAATCATTAGGTGGGAAGGCATACATGACTTGTGGTAAATTTAATGGTGCATATCTGGCTGCAACAATTGCATCCATCCTATTCACAGCCATATTTATCACAATGGGTGCTTGAACTGTAGGAATAGGAAGAACTGGTGATGTAGAAAGAGAAACAGTTCCTTGGGTGGAACAATTTAGTTGGGATGATATAAGATTTTTATCTTCAACTAATGAAATAAGAGATTTCTTTTCTGAACCAGAGTAGGTTGAAGGTTCCAGAAACAAAGGATTTTCAAAGGAGAAATAATGTGGTTTAACCTCTTCAGAAGAACTGGATTGGACTGATGATGATAAGAGTGTATCTGGTTCACTTTTAGTATCTTTGGGAAAATCTCTCAAAGATTCAACTATAGATAAGGTATTTGTTTGTTCTTATTTAATCAACTCAACAAATAATTTCCATTGGTCTAAATTCAATTCTGAGATAGTTGAAGGAAAGGATACAACTGAAGGTTCAAAAATAGGCTTTGATTCACTCTCAGGAACAATTTCTTCAATTGGAGGGACATTGACAGTTTCAAAGACTATCCTTGAGTACTTGTAGAAGAAAATTTTTCTTTTGAAAAAGAGGACTGTCTATAAGTATTTTTATATTTTCTCAATAACTTTTCAGGATCTGACACTGCTGAAACAGGCTTAGGATTTGGGTTTTTTCTGGTAACTTATTTTTTTATGGATGATGGTGAAGTTGGAGGAGTTTTAAGTCCTTTACATTCTCTTTTAGGATCCATAATTATTGCAGAGGAGTCGCCAGGTGAAAAATACACAGTCTCATGTAAATATCCAAATTCTTGTCCACCATCAAGATTTAGATCTGATCTTTGTCATTCTCCCAGGGAAAATATCTTTCTTCCTTCGTCCCCAACAACGTATCCAAAATATGTTAGTCCCTAAAGTTTCACTTTACTGTGAGAGGGCAAGCTAGGGCATCATCAAGTTATTGCAATGGTACTTTTATAAAGGGTTTTCTGAATAGGTTTTATAAAATGGTTCAAAGATGGCTCAAGGATTCAATAAAATATATAGCTCAATGTAAAAGGCAAATAAACATCCTACTGACTTAGTAAATGACTAGCACTTTAACATATCAGATGGTAAGGTAAATAAAGAAAGGAAGATATATGCGTATCTAATTTGTCAACTCACACATGGATTTCTTATTCCCAAATATCATTAAGAAATAAGAACATGGTACTTGAAAACAATCTTAATAATGAACAAAAACAGTAAAATCTTCACTATGTTACTCACAATCAAGAAATCATATGCTTTGCAACAGAATAAATGCATTCAAGTAAGAAAAGAAATAGATAATAATATGAAAAGAAGATCTGACCATCAAAATGCCTTTTCCATTTAGTGCCAATATGAAAATATTGTCTTTTTTCTTACAATGGAGTCTTTACAAAAATAACCCTTGAATTCCCCAACTAATCGACCCTCATACAATATTTTCAATGTCTTTTTAAAGCACATAGATTACTCCTGTAGATCCTATTTTTTAGATTACAGTTTTAAAATAGGATGATATCAATTGACTATTTCCTAGGAGAGAAAAACTCATACGAGCACTTCTAATGCCTATAGTGTAGTATGATTAACATCCAATCTAAATATATATTAGGTGACATCTTGATGAAGCTTTGCAAATCCCACAAAAAGAGGAATACTATGTTGCTGAGATGGTTCATCCGAGATACCAAAAAGTTCTATTTGAACGAAGCATTAAGAACCAAAATGCTCATCTTTACTGTCTTGGTAATAGCATTGAGCAATCAAAAACCGTGGTAGACTTTCCTTGAAATGTCATTGTATGATAACTGCAGAAGCTCTGATGTCCCTCAGTTTGAGCTTAGTTGTTAGCACCACATTATGCCAATACAATCTTATATTGGATTCTCTTACCTCCTTTAGCAAGGCCTTCTTCTCTTTCCTCTTCCTTTTGAATTATTGTATCTTTTCTTGTTGTTTAGCATTCCATTTCTCTACAAAGGACTTTTCTTTATTTAATTTCCTAATAATACCCTGCAGCTCTTTTACCTTGTCCTTTTATTTCCTTGCTTCCACCTTGAATTCTTGATATTCTTCTACTAGGGCAGGTGGGTTCAAATCTATGGAAGCGTGGGGTTTTCTTAATTTAATTTCATATTTTGATGACAACCCAATGCTAATATCCCATTCTTCAATGCTTTCTGAGTCTCTGGTTTCTGGAAGGTCTTGTAGCTGGTTTATTTCTGGAAAAGATCATTTTTCTCATCATTAATTGCATATGTGCCTTTGAATGTAGATTCAGTGATTGAATCTGACCTCGTAGGTTTCCCTAGTTATAGGTCTCCTTGAACACTATGCAATCTATTTTCCCTTTTCATGTTTTTCCCTCTATTCTTCAGATTCCTCCTCTGACATGTGTGAAGAAGATGCCAAGGTCTATTTTTTTATCTCTTTCTTAGTATCTTCCTAGTTGTCTTCTATGATAATAGGGTTTTCATTCTTGATAGAAGAATGAAACATAGCCTTTGAATTCAACCTAAATTTGTTTGCAGCCCTGGTAGAATTTATTCTAGGGTATTTAGATACAGGTTTCTTCTTCTTACTCAATTTCTTACCCTTTGCAACCCTTTTCTTGTAGACTGTTTCTTTTGTTTAGCTGGATTTTGGACTGGGCTTGTGGTGTAATCTTCAGGTTCATCAGGTTCCTCTTTGATGTCTGGATCAAAATGGACATCAGTCTCTTCATCAATTTTAAGTGTTTTACGTTGACCTGTAGTGATTTTTTCATTAAGTTTACTCATAGGAAAATCAATGATTGCTTGTTGTGTTTGTAACTTTCTCTTACCAACATGAGTTATCCTGGCTGCAGGGGAATTTTCTTTCATCAAAACCTCAGTGGCTTGAGGGAATTTTTACCTTTTCGAGGTTTCTTCTCCTTAACAGTTTTAGCCTTAGTTTCCTGTGGTTTAGATTTTAAGACTGAATTAACCAGTCCCAAGACCTTTGAACTTCATTTAAAGAAAAGACTACCAACGTTTTGATCAACCCTTGATGAAAAAGACTATTCGTTTTTGTTGTAGGATGTGACTGAATCCTCTTAGACATCTTAGATAGGATTTTTAATAAGAAATAAGGTATGTTAAGAGGGTAGTCACCATTCACATGAATTAATAGTCTAATATGATAAAGATGAACCAGAGAAAATATACCTTTGCATGTAATGTACATGTGAATGATCAATAGAGAAGTATGTCATTCTTTCCTCACCTAGCTGTGTGGGATACCTTGGCTCCAATTAGGGTTTTTCTTTTTTGGAATTAAAAATTGATTTACAAACTCCATAATTGAATTTTATTTCTTCCACCATCTTTCCCCATATATTGGTAACTTGCAATCTTTATCTATGGAATGCTCGGTAATGTGCATGAGGAGTTTACCAACTACAGATTCAAAACCATCGAAATTATGTGCAAAGGTCATAGAAATCTGCTCATCGTGACCTTGAAATGTTGAGAAGAATTCAAACCAGCCTAGGTCTTTAAACTTATGTTCCATATGAGGAAAGGCTTTGAGTAATTATGTCCCTTATGGCTCCAACTTGGTTATCTGCCCACTCTTTTTGGGCACCATGACATTGATACAAATCTGCAGAAAATTTCTGAGAATGTCGAGGGTTTGATCACCAACTTTCAAGGGCTGTTGAAGTCTTAGAGTTATCCGTTTACCTGCAAAGCATGTATAGAATGATAGACATACTAAAAATAGATGAATTATGATTTCATTCATATAGAATAATAATCGGGCAAGTTGATTTGTTGTCAAGGTGGCAAGTACAACCTGATCCTCCAAGTTAGTTGTCATCATGAGAATTACAACCTGATATAGATCATACAAAGATATGTATATCCTCTAGCAATTATTTCGAGTGTTAAATCACAATCTCGGGAAGGTGGTGCATGCAAAACTCTCATTATTCCTGGCACTGCAAGGATAGCGCTACTCTTGTAGCGCCCTTTCCACTTTGATAAATTTGAAAATTAAAATGTAGGAAAGGACAAGTGATGTGATAGAAATCCTTTTATATCATATCCTAACTTTTAAAAACTTAAAAACATTTACAATGTGCATAAAATAATGAAAACAAGCTTTCAAGCCAAGAAGGGAAAAAAAAGTTTAACAAGAAATCATAAAAAATGGGTAGAACAGGGATTAAGAACACCCAATCAGTCAAAAACAAGGTTAAGGACTAACAGTGGGGAAACCTAAAGAGAGAGAGAGATTTTATTAGCTTCAGGAAAGTATATTAGCAACAAAATTACATTTAGCAACCAAGAGAATCACTTACATCACCCAACAGTCCCACAAATTTGTTGCCTAGAAAAATGTTCCAAATCAATACAACTGTACGAACTTGCTGAAATAAACACCTCGATATTTGTTCCCACGACATGATGTTGTACCTTCACTCTTGTACGACTGACCTCCAACAAAAAATTCACTAAAATATGCCTCAAAAACCGTGCCCACACTTTCCTCGATTTTTGTGCCCAAAATTGTTGTTGTATGACCTACACGGATCCGTACAGTACGACCTATCTTCAACAATAAATATCAGCTGCATCTAAACATAAATTTCTCCCTTGGGAAATGTTCCCAATCTCCCTTAAAATCCATGCCAAAAATTTGCTACTCACTTTCCTCTCTAAAGCTCTCTCAAAAATCTCTCAATCTCCTCTTCTCTTGTTGTGTCTTGCACACTACCCAATGCATTCTCTTACAATTCAAAAATTACCTTTCACCTTCCAAGTGTCTTTTCACCTTACCCTTTCCTAAATCCAAAGGCCAAGATCTAATCTTGCCTTAACATGATCAAGGGACATGATTCATTCCCTCCAAAATAAATCACTTAAATATTAAAGTACAATTTCACTTTATAACATAAGTGCACTTTATGAAATAAATTTGCTTTAATACTAGAAGGTACACTTTATTAAAAAGTCACTTACATAAAAGAACCACTTAATTACAACCTTATAAAAACCCATTACAAAGTCAAGTGCCTGGTAGTGTAAATATAAGGCTACTTCCGCATACAAGAAAAAACATGTGGAGTACCTCTCGAGCTATAAAAGATAACTCTACCTCTTAGAGAGATATGTACTCACTACCATCACCATCATCCAGTACCATCACATTGTTCACAGTAATATCTCCCTCTGAAATTGGATCCATCGCCAACACCTGCATAGAAATTGAACCAGAAGATCTTCTCTTAACAACCACTATGAACACTGAGATCCTAGGAGAATCCACTCCACCCTAAGCATCGGTTCGATCACACCATCTGAGCCTCCTGCCAGTGCTGAGAAGAGACTCCTTCTCTTCTCTCAGAATGAAAGACTGAATCCTTGGGCCCATCGTAGTCTCAAGAGCCTCCTGCTCCTCATCCGACGTTGAATCATAACATGAAGGTTGTCCTCGCAACATGTACAACATGTCCACTCGATCATCAATCAGATGTGGTTCCACCGGGTCCACTCCATCCTTGTAGATAAATACATGTCCCCTCCTAAAAAATGTACAATATCCAACATCTTACAAGGCTGAGACTGAGAGAAAGTTAACCTTTAACCCTGGAATAAAGAGAACTCCATCAACCTCCAATAATCTCCCATACTCGAGTCATAATCTAACCCTTCCAACTCCACATACAACTCGTTCCATACCTCCTTCACTCTCCACCAGTCAGGACCTATGTATGTGATAATAAGGAATACTCGCTAGATTCTCGTCATGTGACAAGAGGCTCCACTATCAACAATCCATCTGTTATCACCCCCAAATCCTCAACTATTGACACTGGATACTAGAGTAACCAAAGAAAAGTCCTTATAAAACTTGGAATAAAAGTCATCCATGGCTGTTGTAGGAGCTGTATTAGGCCCCTCCTACTCCTCCTTCTTCTTGCTCTCAGGACATTAAGAAGAATGGTGCCCCGACTGGTTACAACAGTAACATCTGAATTTACTCAAGTCCCTCCCAGAATTTACTTTCTTCTTCCCCTTTCCCTTTGCAGCAAGAGCAACATCTTCATCAAATCCATCTGTCTTATGTCCACAACTCTGAGATCCTTCCCGAATATCCTCCTAAGTGAAATCATCCCACAATATGCTCCAATATAGAAGATTCTCACGACCCACCACACACTTCTCGAAGAATTCCCATTCCTTGGTGAATCCTTTCAAGTCTATCCTCACCAACTCTGAATCCGATATGAGCTCCCCAACTGCAGCCAACTCATCTTTCACTTGAGCTAACTGGGTAAGATAAGAATACAAACTCTTCCCCTTACCCATATTGGTATCATGCAATTTATCCTTCAAGTCCATCTTCTATTTTTCATTCTTCACCTCATACAAGTTTTTCAGTGCATCCCACATCTCTTTGGCTGCCTTCTTCCCAACCAAGTGTGGAATAAGGTGGTCCTTCACTCCATCTAGAATAAACCTATGAGCCTTGGACTCCTTTACCCCATGTAAATCGAAAGCTATAGGGTCTGTTGATGGAAAAACAACTATGGTGGTGACAAAGTTCCAAATATTGTTCTCCCTAAGAATAGCTAACATCCTGACTTTCCATTTGATCTAGGTGGATGTTGGTGGCCATCCACCTATTCAACTAGCTCCTCTTGACAATTTTTAGTTCAACATGTTCTTTTGTAATTATTTGTAATTGTTGATTCTACACTTATGGGGCTGTCTAAATCCCTACACAGTTTCTAGGTGGAGATTGTTAGCTTCCCACTTAATCCAACTAGATTATTTTGGAAGTTTTCATGTCAATACATCTTTCTGTACTTCCAGGGCCGTTTTGGGGCCCTAAACAACGTTTTTTTTTGTCTTTCCATAGTGAAAATGTAGATAGAGTTAGATTTTGATGGGATAATGTGTATTTCTCAAAAATACCTTTCCAATGGGATATCACATGCCTAAAACGAAGGTCATATGCAAAAGTTATGACCCTAGGAAGTTTAGGTACCAACTTGCCCATCGGGGCCCACATAAATTTTGGCGTTTCATCTCCTAGGGTTAGGTTTTTGGATGTCTAGGGTTGTGGAATTCACGAGTAATGTTAAAAATTCCTCTGGAGCCTCATTGTAATCATTTCGATCAGACGGATGTGCGTAGAGAGCCACATCTCTTCTCAGAGATAACTACCACCATTCGAGCAAGTTGTTTCCAGTTCTGCGGTTTTACAGTTTTAGCCTATTTTATTTATTCAATAGAAGTTATTGTTCACTGGATATCTGTTGTTGTTCTTTGTATCTCTGTGTTATCGTATTCGTTCTATTATTTCTTTTGTTCCACTCATAAATCCAGATCAGTGGTATTAGAGCGGTCTGCTCTTCATTTATTTTTATTCATTCATGTCCCCAACAAGATCTGGGTACAAGAAGTTGGGACTCGAACTAGTCACGCCTTTGCAATATCGGCCATGCCGAGCCCGAAAAAAACCCATGGGGGATGAGAAGAAAGATGATGGAGAAGGAGATCCTTTTAAACTGTTTCTCGAGGAATCCCTTGCACGACAAATGAACAAAATGATGGACAAATTTGCATAGATCCTTCGGTGGCTACCCATAGGAGACACATATTCATCAAGCGGCCATGCAACCCCCTTCAAGGTACAAGTAAATTTTGATATTACATTATTTGAAGGACTCATAGATGCGGATGTTGTATATAAATAATGGTTGAATCTACTCGAAGGGTATTTTTTGGTCCACAATTTTTCTAATAGGGAAAATATTACTTTTGCACTCCTCAAGGCCATCCCCCATGTTAAGGAATAGTGGGATACTTACTCTAAGAAAAGGGTCATAGAGGAATCTGCAATATTTGCGGTCACCCCCACATGGGATTCATTCAGGGATTCCACTAAAGAACAATACTACCCTGTTGGAAGCCACGAGGACTAGTACACAAGATGGACCAGGCTGTGTGAAGAAAGGGACCAGACAATACCATATTTCACCAATATTTTCCATACCCTGTGCACCAAATTGGGTATCAAAGACTCTAAATGACATCTGGTTCTCAAATACCATGGTTTTCTACATAGATAAATTCAACCATAAATGGAGTTTATGGACATCACATCATTAGGTGTGGCTTATAGATATGTTGTCAAGATCGAGCATAAATTTAAGTAGAAGAGGTGAGATTTTGGATCTGCGAACTCCTCACAGCCGAAGCAGGGCAAAGGCAACCCCAACCCAAAAAACAAGGGACAGAGCAAATATTGTCACTCTTAGGACAACCAGTCCAAGCCGTAAACCAATAAGGATAATGAGAAGTCAAAGAAGGACACGGGAAAATGGTGTGAATACCATAAAATCCCTTGGCACAATGCCGAAGAATGTCTCTCCAAGCAGTCACTGGTGGCCAAGATGAAAGCCTCCAAGTCAGAGGAAGATTCTGACTCTGAATCAAATCCAGAAAGTGGGAAGCGGATCATTGATGTCGAACCCAGTGCCACTATCACTACCACAAAAGCCCAACCAAGTGAACCAGAATAAGGGGAACACCTCTTTCACTCATAGATGTGGGTAAAGGGGACTCTGCTGCATTTCATTTTTTATAGCAGCAATCAGAAGAATCTGATTTCAGCAGAGGTCGTCAAGCGGCTGGACCTACCGATAACACCACACCCGCATCCCTACACCATCAGTTGGCCTCGCCAAGGATGAGTTCTCTGCATCAACCAAAAGTGTTGTCTTCCCTACAACATCAAGCCCTTAAAAGACGAGCTATTGTGTGATATTTCTACCCTTGTGAGATCCACGTGGATATTGGTGTCCACCCACCTATTCCAACTGGCTCCTCTTGATATTTTTTAGTTCAACATGTTCTTCTATAATTCTTTTTAATTGTGGGTTCTACACTTCTGGGGATGTCTGAATCCCTACACAGTTTCCAGGTGGAGATTGGTCTCCTCCCACCTAATCCAATTGGATTATTTTGGAAGTTTTCATGTCAGTACATCTTTCTGTACTTTTAGGGTCGTTTTGGGGCCCTAAACAATTTTTTTTTGTCTTCCCACAGTCAAACTGTAGACATCATCAGAGTTTGATGGAATAATGTGTGGTTCTTGAAAACACATTTCCAATGGGCTATCACATGCCCAAAACGAAGGTCGTATGCAAAAGTTACGACCCTGGGAATTTGAGATACCAACTTACCCATCGAGGCCCACATAAATTTTGGTGTTACATCTCCTAGGGTTAGGTTTTTGGATGTCTATGGTTTTGGAATTCACAAGAAATGTTAAAAAGGCCTCTGGAGCCTCATTTTAATCATTCTTCTAAGACAAATGTGCATAGCAAGCCACACCTCTTCTCAGAGATAACTACCACCATTCGAGCAAGTTGTTTCCAGTTCTGCAGTTTTACAGTTTCAACCTATTTTATTTATTCAATAAAAGTTATTGTTCACTGGATATCTATTTTTGTTCTATGTATCTTTGTGTTATTGCATTCATACTATTATTCCTTTCATTTCGCTCATAAATCCGGATCAGCCGTATCAGAGGGATTTTCTCTTCATTTATTTTTGTTCATGCATGTCCTCGACAAGATCTAGGTACAAGAAGTTGGGACTCAAATCAGTCGAGCCTTTGCAATATTGGCCATGTTGAGCCCGACAACAACCCATGGGGGATTATAACAAAGATTATGGAGAAGGAGATCCTTTTAAAATGTTGCTCGAGGAATCCCTTGCATGAAAAAGGAACAAAATGATGGATAACTTTGCACAGATCCTTCGATAGCTGCCCACAGGAGACACATCTTCATCAAGCGTCCATGCAACCCCCTTCAAGGTATATGTAAATTTTTATATTCCATTATTTGAAGGACTGATAGATGCGGATGATGTAGATAAATGGTTGAATCTGCTCGGAAAGTGTTTTTCAAACCAAAATTTTTCTCACAGGGAAAATAATACTTTTGCACTCCTCAAGTTCGTCCCCCATGTTAAGGACTGGAGGGATACTTACTCTAAGAAAAGGGCCATAGAGGAATCTGAAACATTTGTGGTTTCCCCCACATGGGATTCCTTCAAGGATTCCATTAAAAAAAAATACTACCCTTTTGGAAGCTACGAGGACCAGTACACAAGATGGACCACGCTGCATCAGGAAAGGAACTAGACAGTACCAGATTTCACCAATATTTTCCATGCCTTGCGCACCAAATTGGGTATCAAAGACTTAGAATGACATCTGGTGCTCAAATACCGAGATTGTCTGCATAGATACATTCAAACAAAAATGGATTTTCTAGACATCAAATCATTAGGTGTGAATTATAGATATGTTTCAAGAAAAAATTTCAGTAGAAGAGACGAGAGTTTGAATCTACAAAATCCTCACAACTAAAGCAGGGAAAAGGTGGCCCCAACCCACAAAACAAGGGACAAAGAAAAGATGGTTTCTCTCAGGAAAACCAGTCCAAGTTGTAAGCCAAGAAGGGTAATGAGAAGTTGAAGAAGGACACGGGAAAATGGTGTGAATACCATAAAATCCCTTGGCATAACACCAAAGAATGTCTCTCCAAGCAGTCACTGGTGTCTGACCTAAAATATTTTGAGTTAGAGGTGGATTATGACTCCAAATCAAATATATAAATTGGGAAGCATATAATTGATTTCGAACCCAGTGCCACTGTCTCTACCACCAAAGCCCAACCAAGTGAACCAAAAGAAGGGGAACAACTCTTTCACTCACATATGTGGGTAAAGGGGACTCCACTGCATTTCATTGTTGATAGAAACAATAAGAAGAACATGGTTTTAGCAGAGGTCGTCAAGAGGATGGACCTACTAATAAAACCACACCCAAAACCCTACACCATCGGTTGTCTTCGCCAAGGATGAGTTCTCCGTGTCAGCCAACAATTTCTTCTGCCCTACAACATCGAGCCTGTCAAAGAAAATGTATTTTGTGATATTTATCCCCTTGAAGTTTGTGATGTTCTTTTAGGCTAACCATATTTGTGGAAGTGACATGCTGTGTATGAGTCTAGACCCCACACTGTTATTATTACTTTGGGTAGAAAATTGTACAGGATACCAGAGGTAGCACCGCCTACCGCTATTTCTTTAATATTTGCTAAGAAATGCAAAAAGGACATTTCATAGACCATGAAGTTAGTCTTCCTTATGATCAGTGCTCACAGTAAGCAGAAGGTCATTTCCACATCCATGACCTCTACACAAAGCCTCTCTTTGCAGCAGAAGCAAGTGGACGGGATCGTGGAAGAGTACAAAGAAATAGTCTCCTTACCCACCGGGGTACCGACGCACTGCCAAGTCAAGCATCCAATTGATATAACCCCTGATGCCCCATTGCCTAATGTACCAGTCTATCATCACTCGCTAATGGAAAATGATGAAATCAAGCACCATATCCAAGAGATTCTTCAAAAGGGGCACATCCAACCCAGATCCTCCCCTTACAGAAGCCTGATTGTGCTGGTGCAAAAGAAATACAGGACCCAGTGGCTATGCATTTATTACAAATCATTAAACAAAATCACAGTTAGAAACTGATACCCAATTCCATGAATTGATGACCTTCTTGGCCAACTAAAGGGGGAAAATGTATTCAACAAGATTGACCTAAAGTCTGGATACCACCAGGTTCCCATTGAACCAACTGATTTATGGAAGACAACTTTCAAATTTAAATAAGGTCTCTTTGAATGGTTGGTCATGCCCTTTGGCTTAAAAAATGCACCAACAACTTTCATGATATTGATGGATGATGTATTGAGACCCTTCACCAACTCTTTTTTGGTGGTATATCTAGATGACATCCTCATCTTCAAAATAACTTGGGAGTAGCACATGTAGCATATTCAGCAAGTTTTAGGCACTCTACGATAGCACAAGCTATATGCCAACTTGGAAAAATGATCCTTTGACATGAATAGGGTCCAATAATTGGGATACATTATTGATGAGCGTGGGGTACATGTGGATCTAGCTAGGAGCCAAGTCATTTGTGACTAGACAGCCTCGACCACACTAAATGAGCCTCAGAGCTTCTTGGGACTTTCCAACTTCTACCAGAGGTTCATGTTGGGATTCTCCCATATTGCATGGGCCCTCATCCAAGTAACCAAGGGAGGTGGCAAGGAAAATTTTGCATGGGGGCAGGCACAAAAACAAGCATTTGATGATCTGAAGCATCGTTTGTGCTCAGCTCCAGTACTCTCCTTACCTGATCTACAACAACCGTTCGATATTGAGACTGATGCCTCCGACTATGTTGTCAACGCAGTTCTCACTCAGCATGGTCATCTAGTAGCATACCATAGTGAGACACTCTGAGATATTTCTAGAAATACCCCACCTATGAAAAATAAATGTATTCCATTGTGAAAGCCTACCATCAAAGGAAACATTACATTATGGGAAAGGAGACAGTCATCCACACTAATCACATGCCTCTACAGCTCATATAGACATAGGGGAAGTTGCATAACGACCACCATCAAAATTGGTCCACATACCTACATCAGTTCAATCTCAACATCAAGTATAAAATAGGGAGCACAAATCATGTCACTGACTGCCTCAGTCACCCTTCTATTGCTACACTCACCACAATACTCCATTCTTGTGGGCATGAGGCATCTTAGTGGCCCCAAATTTATCACTGTGACCCTGAATTCACCACCACCTATCATCTCTTGGGTACAGGAACGAATGCCACCGAATTTCACATCCAATATGGATTGTTATGCCATCTGGGCCACCTCTATGTTCCAACAAGTGAGCATGCAAAGCTGATTTGGAAGGCTCACTATTATCGGATGGCAGGACATTTTTTAATGGAGAAAACTGTGGCTATTTGTAACACACCCGACCCCTAAGTACCCTTGTTAGGGATGGGGCATCAAAATATTGCTTACTTTAATCATCTTGAATCCTCTTTCTGAGGTCACCATCCTCTTCTACACATCCGTAGATTTCTAACGACTACTACCAAGCTCAAATCTGAGCTCTCGATTGCAATTTATGGCCTCCCGAAGCTCTTCGGGCATTATCAATCAAATTCCATGTGGTGCCCACGTGGGTCCATCTCATTCGTACCATCCCCAAGTTACTAAATTCATGGTGGAATTCCATCCACCATCAAATCCAAAGACGAGACTTGATCCTCATTTAACACAAAGGCTAGAGGGGAGTTCTGCATTCGATGCTTCGATGTTGAATGCCCCTTTTCCTTTCCACGCACATATCCCCCAGAGTCCTGAAATCCTGAACTCTCGAAGGAGCCCAAAATATCGCCATGTAGCTCCGGCCTTTGGTCAATTTGGCTTATCTACCACACTTCCCTCCAAACCCTCGAAGTTCTGAAGTCTCGGCCTCTCGAAGGGTCCACCCTTACACGTGGTGGTGTATTAAATGCAAAGGTAGGGATAGGTGGGTCCCTAGTTCTCCACCCACCAATAAGCCAAGTGAATACATGACAGAGGGGTGACACACGACAAGGAAGAGATGAAAGATGGTCCCTTCAGTGGGTGTCACATGTCACAATATAATGGGCACATAGGTTCTGGGAAACATACGAATGCAGGTGACACGTGGCATCAAATGTGGGTCCACATCACCCCGGGTGACGTCACCATGCCAAATCACTACGGACTTAAAGCCTTTCGACACACTTAGATCTAATGGTCGAGAATAATCCACGTAGATCCATTGATCTACATCCTCCATTACTCCGTAACTTCGATGTTTGGGAGATCCACTGTGTGACCTCCTCCTTGCTCCCGGAGTGGTCAGCGTTGGGCTGAATACAGTATAGATCTAACGGTTGATTATGGACCTGGAACATCCTCATATCTATGGTTCACATGACTTCACGAGTTCGTCGTTCAGAGTTTTCCGCTCGCTTTCCACCCCCTTTCTCCCGGAGTGGTCAATGTCAGACTGACCACAACATGGATCCAACAACCAATAAGGATCCTGATGCGTCCCTAGATCTACAATTCATGTTAGTTCATGACTATGTACTTCATATTTTTTGGCATTATAGAAGCTCCATTCTCCTGAAGTAGGACTTCATCGAAGTTCCATGCTCGAGCTCCTCCATTGGTTGATTGAAAGGTTAAGAGGGGTCCTCAACAGAATCCCCAGATCCATGTCTCATATCAATTTGGAACTCTGACATTTGGGGGATTTGGTGTCATGACATTGTTGTTATCCCGAAGTGTTCAACGCTAGATTAACCACAATGTAGATCTAATGGTCAGGGGAGGTCCCAAGAACCATTGAATCTATGACTAACATGACTTCGGGTCCGATAAGTGGGTCAGGTATTAATGGTGGGACAGGTCCATCTGTCCCAGTTGGGGAAACCACTATATGTCTGTCAACCTCATTGGTAACCAACCCAATAGGTTTCCTTTGACCAGTTTGAGAGTGGTAAGGCCATAACACTCCAGAGATTCGAAATCTCATAGTTCTGAATCTAGAAAGGCTTAGCTCCTTTTGGGCCTAGAGCATGGTTCCTAGAATTTGGTCATATGGATTCTTGGGAAAGCCTCAAGGCTACATTCTCAACACTTAGCCGCATTTTGGTTAGAATCATGGACATCATCCCTTGGTCACACAGGTGAAGGTTTGAAGTAGGTGCCCTCCTTCCACAGAGTTCGAACTTATTATTCCCACGAAGGTAAATTCGAGAGATCGCCATGACTTAAGTATTCCAGCAAACTCTAACCCGACTCTCTCACATTACAAGGACTATCCTTGGCAAAACATTCCCTTAGGAAATTTCTAGCTAGTGCAGAAATGATAGCTTATACTTAGATTCACTTTCAGACTCTCGTCCCATAGCTCTCTAGCTGTTAAGCTGAGGCCAATAGAAGACCATGTAAATATAGAAGTTTACAAAAGAAAAATAAGCATTTGTAATGATTGATCAAACACTGTAAAACTGAACCATAAATATAGACATTCAACCATCACTTCCATTTCATGACACAGAGTATGAAAATACTTATCAGAAACCAGAATCATGCAACGACTACTAAAAGGGGTGTCTGTTTGATCCATATGGATTTCGTTGGCCTCCCACGTATTCCAATTGGCTCATTTTGGCACTTTTCCAGTTTGGCAGTTTTTTCCCTAGTTTTCGGGTCCCTAACTTGCGGGGTCGTTTTGAGGCCCTAAACAACGTTTTTAGGGCTCGCCACAGTCAAAAATGTGTATTCCTTGGATAGACCTTTCCAACGGGCTATCATGCGCCTAAAACAAAGATCGTATGCAAAAGTTACGACCCTAGGAAATTGATGTACTAACTTACCCAAACGAGGCTCACATGACTTTTGGTGCTTCATCTCCGAGGGTTAGGTTTTTGGATGTCTAGGGTTTTTGACATTCATGTTTATTGTAAAAATTCCTTCAGAGCCTCATTGTAATCATCTTCTTGCGAATGAGCTCAACCGTCACATCTCTTCTCAGAGATAAGCCACCACCATTCTAGCAAGCTTGTTTCCACTGCATTTTACAGTTTCAACTTATTTCCTTATTGAATAGAAACCAATTTTACTATATATCTATTATTCTGTATAAAGCATCTTTTGATAATAATCTGTAGTCATTTCATTCTGCAAATATATTCTGGATCACCATTTCCACCCAACCGTAGGCACAACCACTCCTAAACGAATTTACTGTTGGCAACCCCGTAGCTAGACCATGATGCTCTGAGAGAGATTCTTTCCTCTTGTTCAATGACAATCATGGATGGAGGTTACCCTCCTCCTCCCACAAGAACTTAGAAAATGGTTTTCTATATACCAAGCAAGGGGGCCTCCAATGAGTACTTCCACAGTCACTCGTCTTATCTGCATCCCCATTTATCAGCTTGGACTAAAAATGTTGCCAACAACTTCTTGCACCTAGAACGAGTTCATTTCTCAGTTCTCCTTCAAAACCATAGAGTTGCGGGGCTCTTCTTTCTTTTGGAGATTGGTCTCTCGACTCTGCTTCCTCACAGATCCACCTCTACCCATGAATCCCTTCCTTTCTTTCCTTCCTAAAAAAATATTGTCTGGGTTCGAATCCACAGCTCGTAGTCAGGTCTGGAAGCCTTGCATATGGGTACTCTGGACCATCTCCTCATTAACTCTTGAGAGATTTTCCAACTACCATCCTGACTGGTAGGTCATTTATGGGTCAAAGGATTGTTCTGGGTCTGAGAAATAAAATCTAGTAAGGTATTGGTTTGGTGGGGGTCATCTCAACCATTTCTACTTCCCCTCACCATCTCTCTCATAACATCATGGTATATCTTGGAAAACCCCCCTTACAACAATTATGAAACACTATCCATTTTAATTAATAACAAAAATACATACATTACCTTTTTTAACAAAAAGATTAATCAAATCCAACATTCACACATATTCAGTCTGCCATAGTCTTTTGGAAAGTCATAGTTATATTTATGAGTTGGGGGAAGCAGGGGTATTACAATACCCTCCCCCTTAAAGGAACATTGTCCTCGATGTTCTACCTATCGATGTGCTTTGTATGTACAAAATTGAACAAAAATGGGTTATTCTTGTTTCATGACATCCTCTATTTCCCATGTAGATTCATCTGGACCAAAGTATTTCCACTACACCTTGACCTGTGCAATGGTTTTTGTTAGAAAAATAGGACCGCAGAGCAATAAAATAAAACAAATGCAGAAACAAAACACAGAAGACACACAATACAAGAGGGACACAGATTTACGTGGTTCACCCAGTGTGGGCTATGTCCACCAGAGAAATTTCCAGGTCCTTCCTTTATTATTATCCAGCAAATGAAGGGATACAACCTACAGCAAAACCTGTTGTAACTTCCTCTTCTTTCTCTCACAGTCTCCTCTTTTAGAATACAATATTCACCATCCACCATAGCCGTAATACATTTCCCTCATAAAAGAGGGTTTCCTTCTAGGGAAAAAAACACTAACATAATCTCTACCGTTAGATCTGCGACCTTATAATGAACGGTCCAGATTTACAATGAAATTACAATATACTTTTATAAGGCAATTTTTTCCCCCTCTTTCCCCCAGACCCCCCAGCCGGGGGGATAGGCCCCCCGGACCCCGCAGAGGGTGTATGCCCCCTCTGCACTCCCTCTCATGGAAGAGTGTACATACTTATGGGGTGTAAATACTTCATGGGGTATAAACATGGCTGAAAACAAGGACCTCTGAATCAGGAAGATAATCAGGCTCCACAACCAACAGTTTTGTTCCTGAGTGGGATTTTCTTCCTGTCTATTATGCATTATGGTTCTGGCAGTAATTCTCCCTCTGGTTCCACCTGAATCATATACCAATGAATTATATGATTAGAATCATGTTCATATTTCTTCAGTAATGAAACATGGAAAACATTATGTGCATTCACTGTGGGAGGAAGTGCTAGTCTATATGCTACAGGTCTCACTCTATATAAAATTTCAAAGGGTCCATAATACCGATGTGCCATCTTGACATAGGCTCCCATTCTCAAGTAGATTTTTCTAGGTCTAACTCGGAGATACACATGATCCCCTACTTTGAACTCTCTAGGAGTCCTTTTTTCTGTCTGCATAGATTTTCTGTCTATCATGGGCCATTTTTAGATTCCGTTTTATCTGAACTACTTGTTGATCCATTTCTTTTATCACATATGGCTTGATTGTAATTATGTCTACTGGGTTATCCGAGCTGATTGGAATCTTGCATTGTCTAACACTTGGTTTACCCTCTGTTTATGTCCATCGGTTTGAGGGTGACAGGCTATACTAAATAGCAATCTAGTTTCAAAACCAACAAACGAAGATTTCCAAAAGTTAGAAGTAAATTTCGTATCTCTGTCAGATATGATTTTCTTAGGCATGCCATGGAGTCTAAATATTTCTTTAATGAAAATACTGGAAATATCTATTTCCTTGCAAGTTGACTTGACCTGAATGAAGTGAAAAGCCTTGCTAAATTTTTCCACAACTACCATGATGGTGTCATTCAGTTTGGTTGATCTTAGTAACCCTGTGATGAAATCCATGGAGATGGTTTCCCATTTCCATTCTGGGATTGGTAGGGACTGCAATAGCCTAGTTGGATGTCAGTGCTCTACCTTAACCTACTGACATTCTAGACATTTGGATAAGTAATCAACTATGTCCTTTTTCATTCCTGGCCAATAAAATAGTTTCCTAGTGGCTGTGATCATCTTATGATAACCAGGATGACCAATATATGGTATCTTGTGTAGTTCATCCATTATTAACCTCTTCAAGTCATCACAATTTGGAATATACAACCTACCTTTGTAAGTTAGTAGGCCATCATTTAGAAATTGATAACCCTCATACTTCAGCCCTATGGGATCTTTCTCTAAGTATGATTTCACAGTCTTGAAAAATGCATTTGTTTCTTGTGCACTTTTGACTTTCTCCTTCATGTCTGTTTCATAGGTGCTTACAGCTTCCAAGTGGATTACTTTCATAATTCTGCTAAGGACATCAACCACTCTATTTTATTTTCCTTTGATATGTTTGATTTCAAAATTAAACTCACTAAGGAGATCCATCCATCTAGCTCGTCTAGCATTGATTTTTGGTTGATCAAACAAATATCTCAACCCACTATGGTTTTTCATAAGCACAAATCTTCTACCTAGGAGGTAACACCTCCACATTTTTAAAGCATGTACTATGGCATCCAATTCTAGATCGTGGTTCACACAATTGATTTCATGCTCATTCAATTTTCT
This sequence comes from Picea engelmannii, assembly GCA_009831015.1. Lineage (NCBI taxonomy): Eukaryota > Viridiplantae > Streptophyta > Pinopsida > Pinales > Pinaceae > Picea > Picea engelmannii. Next base: position 223,811 of record ML789584.1, read on the forward strand.
AGATTTGTAGCAAATTAGATGTCCTTCTTGCATAAGGAATCCTCTGAGCCCTTCCTTGTAGGCATCTGTACACATAAGGAAGTCCTTGTTTGGGTGTACAATCTTTAGCACAGGTGCATTAGTTAGGATATATTTCAGCTCTTGGAATCTCTCTTCACATTCTGATGTCTAAATGAATTTAACTCCCTTTTTCTGAAGGGAGGTGATTGGGCAACCAATCTTGGAAAATCCCTTTATGAACCTCCTATAGTATCATGCTAGGTCAATAAAGGATCTGCTATCAGATACATCCTTTGGAGTAGGCCAATCCATAATGAATTTGATCTTGTCAGGATCAAATGCCACTCCTTCAGAAATAACATGACCTAAGTAATGGACTTGTTTCTAGAAAAAGTCACACTTACTAGACTTAGCATAGAGTTGATGTTCTCTTAGCACTTGAAGTAATAGATTTAGATGTTCTGCATGCTCTTCCCTATTCTTATAATGTATTAGGATATCATCAATGAAAACCGATAAAAATATTTCCAAGAACTTACTAAGTACATAAAAGTGGCTTGTTCATTGGTAAGCCCAAATGGCACCACCACAAATTCATAGTGACCATGTCTTATCCTAAAGGTTTTTTTGTGGATGTATTCATCCTTAATTCGGACCTGATGGTATCCAAACCCCAAGTCAATCTTGGAGAAAATTGTAGCACCCCTTAATTGGTCAAACAAGTCATCGATCCTTGGCAAGGGATACTTATTCTTAATGGTCATATTATTAAGTTGTCTATAGTCTATACACACCCTGAGTGTTCCATTCTTCTTTTTCACAAACAAGGCTGGTGCTCCCCATGGAGACACACTAGACCGAATGTAGTTTTTTTCCATCATCTCCTTTAGCTATAGTTTGAGCTCAACCAACTTTGGTGTACTCATTCTATAGGGTGTTCTAGACACTGGCATCGCTCCTTGTGCAATTTCTATTGAAAAGTCAATATATCTTCTTGGAGGTAGACCTAGTACCTCTTATGGAAACACATATTTATACCTTTTTAACATGGGATGTTCCTCTAGGCTTGGTTTATTGTTCTCAATAGAGTTCAACAATTTTATTTCATACAAAGGACATCCTTTTCTTCAGTACTTATTCACTTGAAGGGTTGATATTTGTCTCACTGAGACATGATTTTGAATACCTTGTAGGGTTATTTTTCTCCCTTCTTCATCTTCACATTCTAAAGTTTGAATGTAATAGTCCAACTTGGTTTTATGGCCAAACAACTAGTCCATGCCAATCAATAGGTAAAAAGATCCTAAAGAGAGCATGTTTAGGGTTTCCTGGGTGGGTAATCCATTCATAATGAATTGGAATGTTGGTATGACCTCTGTTACTTTTATTTTGGTTCTAGTGGCTGGTTGTACCAGCCATGATTTAACATGTTTAACTTGCTGCAATTTACATTTCTCAACAGTTTGAGGGGAAACTTAACTCAAATTAGAACCAGAGTCAATTAAAATGGAAACTATATGGTTGGAAATCATACCTTCCATATCCACCACTGAAGCTTGGTGGTTAGCTTGTCTATCATCCAAGGCTGCATAAATTTGTGGCATGCTCCTAGCCACATCATTGACTATGGTAGCCTCTTGGACATTGTATACCTTCCTATTGTTCTATTGCCTATGTGGATAGTCCCTTAGCATGTGTTCTTCTCCACAACCCAACATTTCAAGGGTTCTCTCTTTGTGTTATCAGTCTTACCTGAGGTTGCTCCAAAGGGTTTATTTACACTATGAGATGGGAAATTTTTCTGATATACACTTTTAGAAGGAAGGTTCATCTTAGAACTTTTCCCATGGTTCTTAAATCTTGAGGGTTTAAACCCCTTCTTCTTGAATCCCAAACTACTTTTCTTCTTCCAGTCCTCATGAGGTTCTGTCTTATTCTGGAATTGATCATAGCAATACCTTGCCTTCTGGATAGTGTCTTCTAAAGTCTTTGGCTCATCAAAATAAATTCTGTCTTGGAAGGACTGAGTTAATCCACTAATAAATCGTTGAATTTCTACTTTTTCATCCTTTATATAGGGCACATACCTTATCATCTAAAGAAGTTTTTTGATATATTCATATGTTGTGAGTTGTCCTAACTTGAGTTCATAGAACTCCTTGGTATTCCCAACAAAGTATTTCTATGACATGTACTTCTCCTTGAAGTATTTCTCAAATTGTTTCCATGGTAAGTCCTTCTCATGGATTCCTTTCACTTTCCTAAGATCCTCCCACCAGATGCAGGCCTTTCCATTCAGGTTGAAAATGGCTATTTGAGCCTTTAAGTTTTCAGAGTAGTCATGAAATCTGAAGTACTTCTTCAAGCCAAATAACCAAACTTCTTCTTCTTCCCCCTTCTTAATATCTCCATCAAAAGTGGGTGGTTTGGATTTATTAAACTCCTTAGGGTCATGACCCTTGAAATGTTTCCTCTTCTTTCTTTTCCTCTGGGAATGTGAACTAGTTTTTCTAATATAATATTACTTGGAGTTGTCAGTTTCCTCACCAAAGGATTCTTCCGATGAGTGTCTCTTGGCTCCATATTGGGCCTTCTTTGAGGTTCTCCTCCTTGTGTGGCCACTTTCAGGACCATGCTTTCGTATCTCATGTGGGTTTTGAGTTTTCTTAGTATGATGTCTTTCCATGTGATTGGATGTTGGTCCATGTTGCAGCTGCCTTTGTATATCTGATAAGCTTTGTGGTAATATTGCGTTAATTTCAGTTTTTTTTTTTCTCTTTTATCAACCTTTCATTGTTAGCCTAACAAATTGGTAATTCTACCATGAGGCTTCTTACAGTTTCATCCATATCTAGAGGGGTTTCCACTGCCCTCCTTTCATCAGATTCTTCCTCTCTATTGTGGGAGATTTCCCCCAATTCATGGTGTGTCACCATCCTGTATGCTGTAGTTTTCCTGTTGTCCACTGATCACTCAAGTGCTGATAATTTTTTTTCTTTTAGTTAATCATTTACTAGTTTATGAACATCACATAGTTCATATTTTTCAAAACATATAACAATAGAAGAAAGTATCATTCCTCTCTTCAGTAGAGGTTTAAATAATCCTCTTAGGAATGGGGTAATATAGGGTGTTACCCATAAAGGGTTTCTAATAAGATTTTTATGTGACTCGTTCATGAGCCCAAGCAAGCCAAGTGTTGTTTCCCGCTTTGATACCAATTTGTAACACACCCGACCCCTAAGTACCCTTTCTAGGTATGGGGCATCAAAATTTCGCTTACTTTAATCATCTCAAATCATATTTGTGAGGTCGCCATCCTCTTCTACACATCCATAGCTTTCTAACGACTACTACCAGGCTCAAATCTGAGCTCTCGATTGCAGGTTATGGCCTCCTGAAGCTCTTTGGGCGTTATCAGTCAAAGGCCATGTGGCACCCATGTGGGTCCATCTCATTCATACCATCCCCAATTTCCTACATTCATGGTGGAATTCCATCCACCATCCAATCCAACGACGGGACTTGATCCTCATTTAACACAAAGGCTTGAGAGGAGTTCGATGTTCGACGCTTCGATGTTGAATGCCCCTTTTCTTTTCTATGCGCATATCCCCTGGAGTCTAAAAATCCCTAAATCCTAAAGGAGCCCGAAATCTCACCACGTGGCTCTGGCCTTCAGTCCATTTGGATTATCTATGACACTTCCCTCCAAACCCCTGAAGTTCTGAAGTCCCAGACTCCCGAAGATTCCACCCATACACGTGGTGGTGTATTAAACGTAGAGGCATGGATAGATGGGTCCCGAGTACTCCACCCACCAATAATCCAAGTGAATATGTGCCAGTGGGTGTCACACAGAAAGGCAGAGATGAAACATGTCCCCTTCAGTGGGTGACAGATGTCACGTTATAATGGGCAAATAGGGTTTGTGAAACGTACAAATCTTGGTGACACATGACACATCAAACATGGGTCCATGTCACCTTGGGTGACATCAGCATGCCACATCACTCTAAACTGATAGCCTTTCGATGCAATGTTATCATAAAAATCAATAAGTGCAGACACAAACTAGTCTCCCTAATTTCAGTAGGAAACTAGAACAAAACAAGGCAGCATACAAACTTCACCTTAGACTTCATTGTCATATAAACTAGTTCATAGAGGGACAAATGACATGCCTTTTAAATGATGCTTGATCCTCACTAGTGTCATCATTGTCGCTCCATATTTGGATTTGTGGGATGGTGAACCTATAAAAAGACAATATCCAACGAAGTGAAAGAAACACCATATACTCAACAAAACCTATGTATGTGATCAAGGAGTCATACAATAAAATAAGACCAATTTCATGGGAAATAAATATATCATTGTATTAAAGAATGTGGAAGAAAGATACAACCAGATGCCTTGATGTTGTGAGGTTCCTTCCAATAGTTCATTTCTTCCCACACATTTTTGCTCCAAGGATTTTGAGATCAACGATCTATCTTGACAAAGCAAAGCTCAAAGCCAACATACAAGCTCCAAAAACTCCAAGCTACAAAACTCAAGAACTTTCCAACTAGCTTTTCCCATGAGAACTCTTCTCCTTTTATAATCTGAAAAGGATAGGGTGAGGAAGTTAGGATCATCCCATGAGATGAAGGATGTGACTCAAATCCAAACTGATCAGAGGCCACCTCACTTCAGAAGCTGCTCTTCTAGAAGAATCGAGAAGACGCTCTTTTTCCTTCGTACTAAAATCGTTGCACCCTTAAAACTGAGTAGACTGTGACGATGTCATAGGCCACTGTGGTGCAACCTATGATGATCCTATATCTTCACACCCTTAACACTAAGAAATGTGTGACGATCCCTTTTTATAAATGTTTTACAAAGGAAAATATAATTTTCATCTTTCTAGGAAAATTCATCTTCATCCTTCTTCAGGGATTAAGGCCATTGATCATTTTAAAGAAAAAGGATAGGTTTACATCATTAATAGTCATAGGGGTGAGGAAAATAATGTGTAATAGTGATCCCCCCAAAGTATGAAGTTATAATAGAGTGATAGATGAAATACTTTGTCGAGTGTGTGTAGGGAACAAGGAACATGTCGGTCGGAAACCTACCAACAAACAAGGAAATATAATACAAAAATATATCATCAATGAGGTATGCATTCCCATACTCATAATACAAATGACTCAAATAATAAATGCCAACATGCAAAGATCCATGTCAAGTGAGACAGGTCATGGCCACCAAACATACATTGTGGATCCATGCCATTATGACTCAAATCTGAACATAGCCACTAAAATACATTGTGGAGCTATGTGTTAAAGACTCAAATTTGAACATAGCCATGAGACATACACCATGGATCTATGCAACAGTATAATCTGAATATACTCCAACGCAACCTAAATCTATCAGAAAAAATTCAGGGTCTTCATCTCCACCACTCTATAGTATGAATATAACCATGCAATACATGTGTTGAAGTCGAACATGGTAGAAACCACTTGATTACTAGTCATTAGTGTATACCGTTAACAAGTGTGAGGGAAATCACCATTAATTTCAATGACTCCCAAGGTACACTAGTACAATCCAACAGGTGTGAATTAATGAGCTCAAGTCGAACAATCGACAAAATCTCCTGATTAGGGGTCAATAAGGAAGCTAGAACAAAACAAGGCAGAATGCAAACTTCACCTTAGACTTCATTGTCATATAAACTAGTTCATAGAGGGACAAATGACATACCTTTTAAATGATGCTTGATCCTCACTAGTTTCGTCCTTGTCGCTCCATATTTCGATTTGTGGGATGGTGAACCTGTAAAAATACACAAGCCAAAGAAGTGAAAGAAACAACGTATACTCAACAAAACCTATGTATGTGATCAAAGAGTCATACAATAAAATAAGACCAATTTCATGCGAAATAAATATATCACTATATTAAAGAATGTGGAAGAAAGATACAACCAGATGCCTTGATGTTGTCAGGCTCCTTCCAACATTTCCTTGCTTCCCACACACTTCTACTCCAAGGATTATGATATCAACACTCTATATTGACAAAGCAAAGCTCAAAACCAACATACAAGCTCCAAAAACTCCAAGCTAAAAAACTCAAGAACTTTCCAACTAGCTTTTCCCATGAGAACTGTTCTCCTTTTATAAGTTGAAAAGGATAGGGTGAGGAGGTTAGGATGATCCCATGAGATCAGGGATGTGACTCATATCCAAACTGATCAGAGGCCACCTCAGTTTAGAAGCTTCTCTTCTAGAAGAATTGAGAAGACACTGGTTTTCCTTCGTACGAAAATTGTCGCACCCTTAAAACTGAGTAGACTACGATGACGTCACATGCCACTATGGTGCAACCTACAAAGATCCTAGATTGTCTCACCCTTAACACTAAGAAAGGTGTGACGATCCCTTTTTATAAGGTTTTTACAAAGGAAAAGATAAGTTTCATCTTTCTAGGAAAATTCATCTTCATCCTTCTTTAGGGATTAAGGCCATTGATCCTTTTAAAGACAAAGGATAGGTTTACATAATTAACGGTCATAGGGGTGAAGAAAATAATGTGTAACAGTGATCCCCCCAAAGTATGAAGTTAGAACAGAGTGATAGCTGAAATACTTTGTCGAGTGTGTGTAGGGAACAAGGAACATGTTAGTCGGAAACCTCCCAACAAACAAGGAAATACAGTACAAAAATATATCATCATTGAGGTAGGCATTCCCATACTCAAAATACAATTGACTCAAAGAAAAAACTCCAACATGCAAATATCCATGTCGAGTAAGACAGTTCATGGCAACCAAACATACACTGTGGATCCATGCCATTATGACTCAAATATGAACATAGCCACCAAAATACATTGTGGATCTATGTGTTAAAGACTCAAATTTGAACATAGCCATGAGACATACACTGTGTATCTATACAACAGTTCAATATGAATATACTCCAAAGAAACCTGAATCTGTCATAAAAAATTCAAGGTCTTCATCTCCACCACTCTATAGTACGAATCTAACCATGCAAATACATGTGCTGAAGTCAAACATGGTAGAAACCACTTGATTACCAGTCATTAGTGTATACTATTAACAAGTGCGAGGAAAATCACCATTAATGTCAATGAATCCCAAGTTACACTAGTACAATCCAATAGATGCAAATTAATGAGCTGAATTCGAACACTCAGAGGAATCTCCTGATCAGGGGCGAATAACAAAAACCCATTGTCGAAAGTGAGGAAACCTGCCATTGAGGCATGCAAGTTCCAAGGTACCTATTATTTTCTAAGTCTAATTTATGGATAATGAGTTGAACTCGATAGGAAAAGACTCGTCACAGGAGGGCCTTAATGTATCCCCCATCAATGACACAAAACATGTAAAACGATTTGAAGTAGATCAGAGTAACAAGTGATTTAGGACTAACTCAAGGATGGTCAACACAATAGAAGGCTTAAGGACTGCAGAAATGGTTGATGCAATAGAAGGATTTCTGGGTTGAACTTCTCTTTGAACATATTGACGACACGACAACTGTCTTGGAAAAACTGACTCAACAACAGGGATCACAGACCAATTTGTAATCTTATAAAGGAGTATGATCAAGAGACAAGCGAATTTTCCAACCTAGACACAAAGCAAGTGAAAGGGTGTCATGTTAAAAAGAGACTCTTCCATAGAATACATGTTTAGATACATTTCTTTCCCAATTTCCCCCCACCATTTCTGGCGAGTACCTTTTTATTTTTACACAAGATTGAGGAGGATAACATATGCTTGAAATGTAAGCTCATCCTTCGGAGTATGTTTAACAAACCCTAGGAAGGAGTGGTTCGGTCCCATATGGGGCTTTCAATGTTTGTTTTATGATTCCAAAGAATGTAAACTCAATGGTTTTTCATATTTAGAGAGTCTAAAAAACACTTAAAGGAAACTCCAAAGTGTCATTTTTCATAAAGTAGTTTGATGAGACCGAAAAAGAGACAATCTACTGCTCAATAGACATGTTCTTCAAATACTTTAACGAGCATGAAAATCACATGATTGCTCGACAATCTTTTCATGTTTAGAGAATCTGAAAAGAGATTAAAGGGAACTCCAGTGGGTTCCTTTTTCGTATGAACTTTACGAGTCCGAAAAAGTGATAAAACTTTTCTCGGTTACATTCTCATTGGTTTACGAGCATGAGAAAGAAAAAAGAATAAGCTCAAGATTGTTTTCATTTTTACGCAACCTTAAAACAAAACAAAACTATGCTTGGGATAGATTTTATTTTTTACACAAGCTGAAAAACTAAACAAAACTATGCTTGGACTTGGTTTCATTTTTACACAAGATTGAACTAAAGAAAACCATTCTTGAGGTAGGTGGTTTCATTTTTACACAAGCTTGAACTAGAGAAAACTATGCTTGAGGTAGGTGGTTTAATTTTCACACAAGCTTGAACCAGAGAAAACTATGATTGCGACTTCCCAACACATTGTTCATAGATTCGCATGGTTGGTACTTAGCCCCCAGCTTAAGAAGCTAGCGGCTTAACTTCAACATGAATTCCAGAGGCTATAAGCATTTCCCCCCAAGCTTCATTTCATCCAACAACAAATTCATATGAAATGAAGCTTCAAATACTATACGTAACGAAGTACTTGATTCAATCGAAGAGGGGGGGAAATCTATTTCATTTTTTAACGCGCTTGAAACAATAGAAGAACTATGCTCAAGACAAGCTGTTTTATTTTTTAAGGAGATTGAAACAAGAGAAGAACTATGCTCATAAACTTTCTTTCAATTTTTAACGAGGTTGCCACAGAGACGGAAAAAGCTATCCTCGTGAGCTTTGTTTAATTTTTAATGAGGTTTCCACAAAGATGAAAAACTATCCTCACAGTTGGTTTCATTTATTAATGAGCTTGAAATCAGAAAACCATGCTCAAGGCTCTCTTCTTGATCATGGTTTCTAAGAGGAAAATGCTCCGAAAGGACACCATGTCAAGGGATAAAACTCAATCATGGCTTCCAATATATCTTCATTGGACGGAAAAAACACACTCTAGAAGGAATACATGTCGAGGGCCGCGATAGGGGTAAGGAGGTCAGGCTCAAATAGCCCTATCGAAGATATCACCATGTCAAATACTGGATCTAAGTCATAAGAGATTGAGCTTATAGTGAGAGGCTCATCTCCATCGACAACCAAAGGTATGAGAGACAACACCACATAATTGACCTATGGCGGGGGCAATACCGTATGCATATAAGAAGCATTTAGGAATGTCATCAAGTTAGGACCAACGAACGAAAGTTGATCAATAATCACAATTCTTCCATCATGAGGGAAACATATCACACAAAAAAGAATGGACATGATATTTTTCATGGCATAGACATAATTTCTCCCAAGGAGTAAATCAAAATCCAAGGGGTCTTGGACTACCATAACATCAATAAAGATAGTTTTCCCTCCCAAAGTTATGGGAAACTGAGGAAGGAACCCTAAAGGGTGAATGGTTATTCTGTTAAAAGATAACAAATTTTGGGTAACCGACACAAGCTGAGGACAACCCAAAGCTTGACAAGCAATAGAGGAAAAAATACTAACATACATACCTTCGTCTATCAGTGTCTAAGGAATGTCCCGACCACAAACCTGAACTGTAATCTTGAAAGGAATGTGACATGGAAGACAAGGTCCAGTTAGCTCACCCCAATAAAAAATGATGACCTCATTACTTGGAGGAGGTTCCATATGATAAGGAGGAATTTCCCCAGCATGGTAGTGTCTGTATCAATGAGAAAAACGTGAGCGGTATCGGGTTTACTCTCTAGAGGGAGAGTAGAATCGACTAATGACGAGATCAGATTGACCACTTGAGATGAATTCTTGAAGGGGAGAATGGGGTCAATGGATGGAAACAAATTGACCACTTGGGTTTCACTTTCTAATAGGAGAGTGGGATCAACCGAGGATGGGATCGGATCAACCACTTCATGAACTACTCCAACTAAGGACGTGACCATATTGACTACTTGAACAACCAAACTAACCGATGAAGGGACTGGATTGATGATTCCATCAACTATAGGAGGGTTGAGAGAAAGCCTGTGGAAATCAATCGAAAGTTGAGGCTTGGAAACAGTCATGTCTTCCAGTAATTTTGAGGCTTAATCCATATGAGGGAAAAGGTGAGTTTGATGAATCCCTTCTCATAACACACATGGGAACTTGACCCTACTTTTATTCTTCCCAACGATATCCTGACTAGTTTATGGAAGGGCATCAACATGTTGTTCATAGGCTAACGAAATGGGATGGAGAGGGTGTGTCAACCGTGCTTCTTAACCTTGGATAGACCAGGGAAGTCCTTAAGAATATGGATAACCTTACAAAGCCTGCAAGGGTACTTGGGCTTACGGATTGTTTGGGTGATCTTGGCATCATCAACACTCCCAACACGATTAACAGTAACTGGTTGTATTCCAACATGTCTGGTAGGGGTTGGAATTTTGGACCCTTGCTTATTTTTCTTCTTCTTAATCTTCCTTTTCTTCTTCTTCTTACCCACCGGGTTAATAGCTTCAGAGATTTCACTTGGCGAAGAAGATGAAACGGAAGAAGACCTTGCAAGTGAAGAAGGTGAAGAAGATCTTACTGGTGAAGATGGTGAAGGATCAACATGAGGTTGATGCTCTTGAAGGGACGTGGTTACAACCGAAGCACTAGCTGCATTCGGGATTACCTGAGTGGAAAAAAACCATACCGGTAATCCAATTGTGAGACATAGAAGGCTCAAAGTAGCGATGTGAGGAGGAACAACATTTCCGTAAGAAGGAAAAACAAAAGGCTCCCCCAGATTAGGGGTTTCTTCATTGGTCGTTTTGGGAACTGACGTCATAAAACATGGATCCAACCTAGAGTTTTCTAGGGAAAATAAACAACACACGCTAAAAATCTAGGAAGCAAGCAAGCAAACAAAAACCTTCTCACGATGAACGCACTAGTTGGTGATGAAATCCAACGTCGCAAGAACAATGTAAGAAGGGGTTGAGATAGAGCAAGTGGAAAAGTTACCTTGACGACCTGCTTAATGGACTTACACCATGGTGCAAGATCCTACACATAAACGTGGGTATACCCTCCAAGGAGCCCAAGTGAGTTTGGCCAATGTCGATTCCAAGTACCGTGAAGACTTTCCCCTCCATAGTCACCTCGTGTAAAGACTCTAAATAGACAGAATACTAAGGTTACCAATTACAACAGTGATGCCTGGGGAAGCAGTCGACAGTCCAATACACGTGTAAGGGCAGGGTATCTAAGCCTAAAATTGCCTCGACAAGGTCCGCACATTATTTTTTTCTCAAGTGACCTCCAATAATATGCACAATCTCTACACCAAGACCAACAAAGTAGGGTGAGTAACTCTGTCAGCCATAATGCGACCTCGTGATTGCCCCTTGTGTTTCAAGGGCTTCCTAGGAAAAAATGTAATAACTGGATTTACCTCTCCCTAGCACAAGATTCTATGTTTGTTTGCATCTTTGGAAAGTTATCTTTCACACTTATTCCAAATCCCTACACCCTAAGCTAATGTAGGTTTGCAACAATAAAATAGAAAATGTCTAATCAATTTTTATAAGTGCTTTATTTTAAGGTCATTGTTTACTCAAGAGGAAAATGGCATGGACTAAATGATGTTTTGACCGACTCTAACAATGCAAAGAAATGAATATGAAAATATTTCACTTTGATGAAATATATATTACGAGAAGGAGAAAACGTTTATCATTCTTATATGCACAATGTCCAAATTTTTTATTAAACTCATCAATATCAATATCTTCAAGAAATGAGCCAAAGAGACTGTACACCAAAAACCATGCAATTTCTCTACTTCAAATGCAAGGATGCCCCCAATCTAATGCAAAGAAAGAAATTAATTTTTTTTTTTAAAAGATAACTAAAATAAATAACAAATCTCTATAAAACAAAGAAACCAAAATAAATTTTCTCTTTTAACACGAACTATTCAGAAAAAGAAGTGTTCTTTCACTAAACAATTATAAAGAAAAATAATTCTTTGTAACTAAAAGACACTCAAAGAAAGAGATAAATATTTCAAAACAAAAAAAGCTAAAACAAAACAAAGAAGGCTAAAAGAAGATTCCAAGACTGTCAAGCTAACTGCAATCAGACCTAACAAATCACCCCAAATACTTATCACATATCTGGGCAGGGAAAACCATCAAAAACTATTTTTTTTCACAAAATCATCGCGGGCTACCAGCTAGCACAGTGCGACGATCCTAGATCATCACACTGTCTCTCAAAGAAGGATGCGACGATCAAAGGAAAAAAGGAAAAAATAAAAAGCATGAAGGTTTTCCAGTGAAATTGAATAGTGAGAGAGTCAATCTGGATCTCCTAGTGACTCAAAAAATAGAACCCAAGAAATCAAGGCAAGAAAGAAAGACTACTAGGAAAACAAACTGATACCTAGTATGGTCGCCAATTTTGTTATTGGACAAATCGGTAAGTGAAGACACAAACTAATCTCCCTAACTTCAACAGGAAGCTATAACAAACAAGGCAGAATACAAACTTCACCTTAGACTTCATTGTCATATAAACTAGCTCATAGAGGGAAAAATGACATACCTTTTAAATGACGCTTGATCCTCACTAGTGTCGTCCTTGTCGCTCCATCTTTGGATTTGTGAGATGGTGAACCTGTAAAAATACACAAGCCAATGAAGTGAAAGCAACAATGTATACTAAACGAAACCTATGTATGTGATCAAGGAGTCATATAATAAAATAAGATCAATTTCACGGGAAAGAAATATATCACTGTATTAAAGAATGTGGAAGAAAGATATAACCATATTCCTTGGTGTTGTCAGGTTCCTTCCAACAGTTCCTTGCTTCCCACACACTTCTGCTCCAAGGATTTTGAGATCAATAATCTATCTTGACAAAGCAAAGCTCAAAGCCAACATACAAGCTCCAAAAAATCCAAGCTACAAAACTCAAGAACTTTCCAACTAGCTTTTCCCATGAGAACTATTCTCCTTTTATAAGCTGAAAAGGATAGGGTGAGGAGGTTAGGATGATCCCATGAGATCAAGGATCTGACTTAGATCCAAACTGACCAGAGGCCAACTCACTTCAGAATCTTCTCTTCTAGAAGAATCGAGAAGACACTCTTTTTCCTTCGTACAAAAATCGTCGCACCCTTAAAACTGAGTAGATTGTGATGACGTCACAGGCCACTGTGGTGCAACCTATGAAGATCCTATATCATTGCACACTTAACACTATGAAAGGTGTGACGATCCCTTTTTATAAGTTTTTTACAAAGGAAAAGATAATTTTCATCTTTCTGGGAAAATTCATCTTCATCCTTCTTCAATGATTAAGGCCATTGATCATTTTAAAGACAAAGGATAGGTTTACATCAATAATGGTCATAGGGGTGACTAAAATAATGTGTAACACACACTAATATCTAATGGTCAAGAAGCGTCCATGTAGATCCATTGATCTACAATCTCCATTACTTCATAACTTCGACATTCGAGAGATCTGTTGTGTGACCTCCTCCTTGCTCTCGGAGTGGTCAATGCTGAGTTGACCATAGTCTATATCAAACAGTCGGGAACGACCCCGTAGAGTCCTCAGATATATAGTTCGAATGACTTCACGAGTTCAACATTCATAGTTTTTCAATCACTTGCCACCCCATTTCTCCCAAAGTGGTCAATGCCGGACTGACCAGAACACGGATGCAACGGCCAGGAAGGATCTTGAAGCGTTCCTAGATATACGGTTCACATTAATTTATGGCTCTGAACTTCAGGTTTTTTGGCATTATAGCAGCTTCGTTCTCCCAAAGTATGAATTTGTCAAAGTGTCATGCGCGAGTTCCTCCATTGATTGATTGGAAGGTTAAGAGGGGTCCTCAATGGACTCCCCAAATCCATGGCTCACATAAATTCACAACTCCAACATTCAGGGGATTTGGTGCCATGACATCGTTGCTCTCCCGAAGTGGTCAACACGAGATTTACCACAACATAGATCCAACAGTCAGGGGAGGTCCCTATAACCCTTGAATCTATGGCTCACATGACTTTGGGTCTGGTAAGTGGGTCAGGGTTTAATGGTCAGAAAGGTCCATCGGTCCCAGTTGGGGAAACTGCCAGATGTCAGTCAACCTCATTGGTAACTGACCCAACAGGTTTCCTTCGGCTAGTTTGAGAGTGGTAAGGCCATAACACCTCAGAGCTCCGAACTCCTGGAGTTCCAAATCCAGAAAGGATTAGCTCCTTTTGGGCCTAGCACAGGGTTCCTATACCTTGGTCATATGGATTCTTGGGCAAGCCTCAAGGCTACACTCTTATCACTTAGCCACATTTTGGTTAGAATCATGGACCTCAGCCCTTGGTCACATAGGTGAAGGTTTAAATGAGGTACCCTCCTTCCAAAGAGTTCTAACTTGGTATTCTTTTGAAGGTAAATTTGAGAGATTGGTAGGACTTAAGTATTCCATCCAACTCTACCCTGACTCTCTCACATTACAAGGTCTATCCTTGGGAAAAAATTCCCTTAGTAAATTTTCAGCTAGTGCAGAAATCGAAGCTTATACTTAGATTCACTTTCAGACTGACGTCCCATAGCTCTCTAGCTGTTAAGATGAGGCCAACAGAAGACCATGTAAATACAAAAGTTTACAAAAGAAAAATAAACATTTCTAATGATTTATCAAACATTGTAAAACTAAACCATAAATACAAACATTCAACCATCACTTCCATTTCATGACACAGAGTATGAAAATACTTATCACAAACCAGAATCGTGTAGTGACTGCTAAAAGGGGTGATTGTTTCCACCCAACTGTAGACCAAACCACTCCTAAACGGATTTACCACTGGCCACCCCCTAGCTAGACCATGATGCTCTGAGAGAGACTCTTTCCTCTTGTTCAATGACAGTCAGGGATGAAGGTTACTCTCCTCCTCCCACATGAACTTAGCAAACAATTTTATTTGTACCAAGCAAGGGGGTCTACAATGAGTACTTCCATAGTCACTTGTCTTCTCTATAGCCCCATTTATCAGCTTGGATAGAAAACGTTGCCAGCATATTCTTGCACCTAGAATGATCTTGTTTCTCAGTTCTCCTTCAAAACCAAAGAGCTACAAGAGCTCTTCTTTATTTTGGAGATTGGTCTCTCGACTCTGCTTCCTCGCAGATCTGCCTCTACCTATGAATACCTTCCTTTCTTGTCTTCCTCATTAAGATTGCGTGGGTTTGAATCCCCAACTTGTAGTCAGGTTTGGAATCCTTGCGAATGGGTACTGTACCCCATCTCCTCATTAACTCTTGAGGAGGGATTTTCCAACTACTAGCCTGACTAGTAATTCATTTCTGGGTTAGAGGACTATTCTGGGTCTGAGTAATTAAATCCAGTAAGGTACTAGTTTGGTGGGGTTCATCTGAACCATTTCTGGTTTCCCTCACCATCTCTCTCATAGCATCATGATTTATCTTGGAAAACCCCCCTTTCAACAGTTATGCAACATTATCCATTTTAATCAATAACAAAAATACATACATTACCTTTTTTAACAAAAAGGTTCATCAAATCCAACATTCACACATATTCATTCTTCCACAGTCTTTTGGCAAGTCATGGTTATATTTACAAGTTGGGGGAAATAGGGGTATTACACCATTCTACAAAAACATTTTTACTGGCCAAAACATCGGCAAGACGTCAACAAGTATATCAGATCTTTCACTGCATGTGCCATTTCCAAGCCAACCATCAAGAAGCAAGGCTTATAAACCCCTCTTCCTACTCTTGAGCATCCTTGGGAATCCATATCGATGGATTATATGTCTGGCCTTCCTTCCACCAAGCCTGACAATGATTGTGTATTTTTTATGGTTGATTAGTTTTCAAATATGGCCATTATCAAAGCTTTCAAGAAGAGCATCACAGTGGAAGATATTGCCAAACTCTTCTTCAAATGGGTGTGGGTCCATTTTTGGATACCATAGACCATCACCTCAAATTAGAAAAACAAGTTCCTCAACACATTTTGGTTGAGTCTTTGGTTACTGTTGGACACCAAGCTCACTAAATCCACTTCTTTCCACCCCCAAACCGATTTCTAGACATAGGTTTTCAATCGAATGATTGTGCACATCCTACACATGTACAACTCTAAGAATTTGCATACATGGGATGAGAGTCTTCCCTATGTTCAACACAACTACAATAGGGCTCTCCATAGCTCCACCGACCATAGCCCATTTCAGGTAGGGCAGGGATTCCAACCCTTGGGTCCCATTGATGTTTCACTACCTCTTGCAACCACACAGGAAGAATCTTCCCATGTTCATTCTAAGTCTGAAAAAGCCACCAGATTCATTGATCATATTCAACACATCCGCCAACAGGTTCATGAAATTTTTTAGAAATTCAATGCTAAGTACAAGAAGCGCCATGATCAACACCGGGTACCGCACCAGTTTCAGGTGGGAAACAAGGTCTAGTTACATTTGTAGAAAGAGTGCCTTACAGGGCCCCATTGGAAGCTCCGCTCACTTCACTGTGGGCCTTACACTATCACCAAGGTTGTGGGTAGCAATTATTTTAAGCTCAAAACTCCCCACTTCCTGGGCTTGTACCCAGTGTTAAATGTGGACCTCCTTCAACCATATTTTCCACCATTATTGGACACCTCAAAGATCGCATAAAAATTGATGCCAACAGAGGTCAACCTTGACTGCATGGAATATATATCCACTGATCAGATAGTGGACACATAGGTCAAGGGCACTCGCCAGCAGAGGATATAGCTTTATTGGGTTGTCAAGGTAGGGAAAATCCTACACCAAGGCATGTGGCTCACCCGGGGCCAAATTCAATAGAAATTTCCTCACCTAATGGGGGCACTCAATGCAATGGAGACCATTGCTTCCTAAGGGGAGAGGACTGATGCAAGTGGATATTGGTGGCCACCCACATATTCCAACTTGCTCCTCTTGACAGTTTTTAGTTCAACATGTTCTTCTGTAGTTCTTTTAAATTATGGGTTCTACACTTTCGAGGATATCTGAATCCTTACACAGTTTCCAGGTGGATATTGGTGGCCGCCCACCTAAT
This sequence comes from Picea engelmannii, assembly GCA_009831015.1. Lineage (NCBI taxonomy): Eukaryota > Viridiplantae > Streptophyta > Pinopsida > Pinales > Pinaceae > Picea > Picea engelmannii. Next base: position 241,019 of record ML789584.1, read on the forward strand.
CGAATTGGCTTATTTGGGAATTTTTCATGTTAGTATATCTTTCTGTACTTCCAGGGCCGTTTTGGGGCCCTAAACAATGTTTCTATGGATTTCCACAGTCAAATTTTAGATGGAGTTAGATTTTTATGGGATAATGTGTATTTCTTGAAAAGACCTTTCCAACAGGCTATCGCGCGCCTAAAACAGAGATTGTATGAAAATGTTACGACCCCGAGAAGTTGAGATACCAACTTACCCATCGGGGCCCACATAACTCTTGGTGTTTCATCTCCTATGGTTAGGGTTTTGGATGTCTAGGGTTTTGGAATTCACGAGTAATGTTAAAAAGGTCTCTGGAGCCTCATTGTAATCATTTTTCTTAGACGAATGCGCATAGCGAGCCACATCTCTTCTCAGAGACAACTACCACCATTTGAGCAAGTTGTTTCCAATTATGTAGTTTTACACACAAGAGTATTTGATGCAATTAGATGAGACTCATCGTGATTCTTCCTTAGTCATTGAAACTCAGAAAAGGCATGTCAAAGCTCAATATGACAAGCATGTCAAACCACATGTTTTTTCTGAGGGTGATTTGGTTCTTCTTTACGAACAAGATCGTGACTTATTAGGGGCCAAAAAAATTGAGCCCATGTGGCATGGCCCTTATATTGTAAAATGAGTGTTGGAGAAAGGGACCTATGAGATGGTAGATTATGACAGAATTTGAGTGAACCCAGAAATGGGCTTTACTTGGAGTACTATTTTTAAACCATTTTTTTCATAAGTGTTGTGTATTTTTAGTGTATCATACTTTTGTATGCTTTTTTGTTTTTGGTTTTGCCTTTCAATTGCTTACCTTTCATTGTGCTTGGTTTCCAGATGTTGGTGTTTTTGCTGCCCTATATCGGCTTTGCTGATGGTGCTAGTCGCAGTACTCAAAATTTAGCGTCTGTTGCTTGGGAAATGTATGCACCTACAGATGAATTGATCAATCTACATGGTGTTTTCCTTGGTCATGCAGCTAATAATATCGCAAAATACAGTGAAGTTATTGAGTTGCTAACTGACGTTTCACTTGGCATCTGTCATCTTATTGTACGACTTGATTCATAGTTAGTGGTACTACAATTGAGTAACATTTATTCCATCTGAAGTCCTACTTTGTTACGGGTATATTTATGAATTCGCCTCGTCGAAAGACACTTTGATTACATTGAGTATCAACATATTCCTAGATGTCTAAATACATTGACAGAGGCATTGGCTAATTATGTGTTAGAAAGACATTTATAAACCCGATCACACTTCTTACAAAAACAAGTAAGCCGGTAGGAAATTTATATTTATAACAACAAAAAGTGTTTTTCCAAAGACCAAAATATGAAAAAGTGAAGCTCACGGCTTCATGTACAAAAAACATCAAGGATGTTTCTTGCTATAACAAACAACTACCCATGCCACTTTATGGAGCAGTCGACCAATAGATGTAGATACGCCAACTGTGTGGAGTTGATAGTGCCTAGGAAGTTCATCCATCGTGGCATCAAGGAAATTAATGGTTATTCCCTCTAGGTTCTGTTCAATCACCTCGAGATCTACGATGACCACCCCTGCTACAAAACCTCTCTCTCCTCACCTCTGAATAGGAGATGATACCAGAGGATGATAAGGCCCCACGTTTTCATTATTGAGAGCACTTGATTAGTCTTGGATATATGACACAAAAAACATTTTATATAATTAAAATATCAAAAACATCATATAACAAAAATTTCCTTCTTACCTATGTCCCCCCACTGAGATCCCTCAGGAAGAGATAAATCAGGATCCCCATGGAAATCTGTCCCAGCGTATGCATAGTCCTCCACCATGATTATTTGATTCCTTAGCAATTCGAAGAAAACATCGTCATACTTGATGATAGGAACGCCACCATGATGAGCCATTAGATCCACCCACCTCTTCATCTGTGGATCTTGTGGAGAAGGTATACCCCACTCCACCTGTAGACATAGGACATGAACTCTCTCCAATAAGAAGGAAACCAAAATGGACCCATAACCAAATTGTTTCAACTGACTGTTTCAACACTTTGTGAGTTGTTTTTTCATGCTTTTCAGGACACCCTCACACCAGTTGAAGACCCTGGGTTCCATGCACTCTATTGCATACTAAAAATGGATTTGCAAATCCATGTGGGGAGAAGTACTCCCTGACAACTAGGTAATTGTATAAAGGATGATCTGCAATGGTAAATCCCAAACATCTCTGATGACCACCTTGCCACTATGTTTTTCTATACTTGGCACACAATGGTGAGAGACATAGTAATCCATGGGTTCTCCCCCACCCCTGTTGTCTATGAGTGATACTTGTGAACTACGACGAGACAACCGTATCAGAAATTAGATATCCTCTATATTCAATGTGAGTGTATGAACACCCACGTGATAGGCTTGTTTGTTCACATCCCACATGTGAACCAAATACTCTAGAAACCTTAGTTGGGCTCTCATGCCCTGAATCTTGAAAAACTTGAGTAACCCACATTGCCTTAGCACCATAACTCTGCCTGGGTCATTCTCAGAAAAAAAATCCTCTTCCTCATGCTCTCATTCACGCCACTTGAGTATTTTGACCAAGGAAAGCCTACCAAGGAACATTAAAAGAAGATTAGAATCATAAAAAAATCATTCCTGGAAGTTTTTCTAGTTAAATTTATCTTTTAAAAAATTGGATTGCAGTCATCGTAGGGCTTTGATTTTATGCAAAGCGACATCATCACACCCTGTCTTTGGGTCCCCTACGACGATGTCAAATTGTCGTAGTTCAAGATACTATGGACCTGCGATGATCTAAACATGCAGGTAGCCCTAAAAAATTAGCCTAAAATTCAAATTTAACCAATGAAAATAAAATTTGAAACTATGAAAAGATAAAGAAGAAGAAGATTACCTTTTTGATGGAGACAGTTCGTAAAATAATCCATCAGGCACATTGAAATCGACAGTTGAAATTTGGGGAGAAAAGAGGGTTTTGGGGCACTATTTGGGTAAATTTGCGAATGAAATGGTAAAAAGGGTGTTTTGGCCTATTTTATTGTTTTTTACCATATTTTTATTGCAATTTTTTTTTCTTTTTATATATTTTATCCATGCCCTAAAGTCTAACCAACTTGGCAAAGTGTTTACTATTGCAGATTAAAAGGTCTAGGGACAAAACGTTTGAACATGGGTCCACCCTTTTTTGATTCATTTTTGGATATTTTTCTGATGTACATATGCTTTTAGAGTTTTTTAAGAAAAATTCTGACCAGAGTCTTAATTATTTCTCACGCTCGTGAAACCATGAGAATGTAATCGAGTAAACTTTTTTCATTTTTTCGAAATTGCATTGGTAATACGAAAAACAAAACCTATGGAGTATCCTTTAAGCTCTTTTCAAGCTCCCTAAACATGAAAAGATGGTCGAGCTACCTTGTTCTTTTCACGCTCATAAAATTATTTGAAGAAAAAATCTACTGAGCGGTAGATTATCTCTTTATCGGTCTCTTCAGACTAACTTATGAAAAAGGACCTTATGGAGTTCTCTTTAAGTGTTTTTCAGACTCTCTAAAAATGAAAAACCCCTAAGTTTTTTTTCTTTGGAATCATTAAATAAACATCGAAATACCCATATGAGATCAAACCACTCCTTCTTAGGGTTTGTTAAACATACTCCGAGTGACTCGTTCGAAGGATGAGCTTAAATTTACAAGCATATGTTATCCTCCTCAAGCTTGCGTAAAAATAAAGAGGTACTTGCTAGAAATGGTGGGGGGAAATTGGAAAATAAATGTGTCTTTGTATTTGTGTTAGTGGAAGTAATAGTCTCTCTTGAACATGACAACCCCTTTCATCATTGTATCTAGGTTTATAAATCCATTTTTCTCTCATTTGACCATCTACAAGTTCATATGTCGGGTCCTCCTTGAGTCAATGCTACCAAGATAATTGTCATGTCATTCATATGTTCAAGAGAAATCCAACCTAAACAAGCCTTCTATGGAGTCATCCATTTGCAGTTATAAATTTTTTACCATGTCAACCTTCCCCGAGTTAGTTCCAAATCACTTCATACTCTGATCTACTTCAAATCTGTTATGTTATCTCTCCAGGAAACTCTTCTAGGTTGTATCTCAAAGATGCTTGGTAACTTAATGTGTGTTTTGATTTTGTGTTTATGTGTGGATCAAATGGGATAACTTAACCAACTGGTTTGTTTTCAAGACACTCAAATATATATAACCAGGTAAGACAATGCTTTCAAGCGTTACTAATTAGATGGATAACCGAACTGATGGGTGAAGAAGACTATATTTCTCAACCATAACATATATATGATGGGCTGAATAAATATAGAAGCGATTACGAATCCATCAATGTTTATGAATTGACAGGATGAGATGGCAGTCACTTGCAATTAGACAAACTTGGATAGAGAAAGTAATCAATGAAAGTACAGAAAATAGAAAGAAAATGGCAATCTGATAGTAACAGAGAAAGAAGCTTGTGTATCTGTATTATATGCAAGAAATGTCTATTACAAAAGAAAAATGGTCCAGTATCCAAAATTGAACCCCCGAAAGTCTATAAAATTGATAGGTTTTATAGCCTTTACAAGTAATTTCAGATCCTCAAAAGATGGATCTCATAACCTCTTCTCCTATCTCAAATTTGAATTTGTGAGGTGGCTGGAAAAGACATAAATTTATGGAAATATGCTGCTCAAAGATTGACCCATATCTCTCAAACAAAAACTGTTACTAGAAGAGGATTTTGTATATTGGTTTGTTTTGATAAAAAACCTCTCTCAGTTCTTTGATATTCGTTTTCATCTTCCCGGGATTTGCATTTCAAAAACATGTGTCAAACAGGGAAATTCTAAGATCCAAAAATTAGGTCTCAGAGATGAATTCGATTCTCCCAATATATGACACCTGTAGGAAATACGAGAGAGGTTATTATTCTTTGACATGTTAGCAACAAAAATCTCTGCCTGTTTCTCAAAATTATTCCCCATTCGCTTAGAATCATCATTTGAAAATGATGACTCAACATAGTAAAAACAGACTTTTCTACACTTTCGGTGGCTAAAATAACCCCAAATTTTGCATTTAAGCTGCTGAAAGATAAGGTTTTTGGTGTCTTAGAAGCACTTTTGGAGAGGCACTTAGCCACCGAAACCTGTAATTTGACTTTTTGAAATAAAAACCAAATCCAATGTTTTTCAATCTTTATTACAAACATAGGGCTCTAAAAAATGAACCTTAAAAAATTTAGAAATGTATTTTTCAATGAATGCCTATCACCTAAATAAGAAAATTTGAATGTGTTATTTGAGGAGATAACATATGCCTCCTTATGTGGATGAAAACCTCCCTGCGAGGTTTCCAAGAACCTAGTATTTCCAATTGCCTTTAGCATTGGGCATGGAGTCATTTGGCTTATACAACTGATCTTCTGCAAACCTGTAACTTTCCTGTAGCCTTTACCATTGGGCTATGGAGTCATTTGGCCTTTAGAACTGATCCCCTGCAAACCTGTATTCTGCATGTAGCCTGCCTGTAGCCTTTACAAAAGATATCTAGATCCTGGAAAATCGGATCAAATTTACTTAAAATGGAAATTCAAAAACAGTTCCAAGAGAACAGGAAAAGATCCTATTTACTAGGTCAACTCCTTATCTCAATTATCTTCATGTCCTTCAAAATTTTTGATCACTGCAATAGATCCTTAGAGACTAACAAAGAATTGAAATTGCCACCTTTGCCCAAAAGACAGTTTTTTGCCAAAATTAGGTAGAAAATTTAATATTCTCCTCTTGCTGGAACCTTTTAAAACTGGAAGAGAAACCCAAAAATGATGCCTTTAGTTATTATCTATCATTATAAAACATCCTCGAGGCATCTGGATCAGAAAATATCGGATCTGTGCAAAAATGGTATCTTTCTACCCTGCTTTGTGCTTTCGGTGGCTAGGAGAGCCAAAATCCGTGCCTGTAAGCCATCGAAAGATCCTCTTTCGGTGGCTAATGAACAGTTGAAATGTTCGCCTAAGCCATTGAAAATTCTTCTTTATAACAATTGACAAAATTGCAAAAATGCATTTTCTCTTAACTTACTAATCTTTAAGGTTGCTCCTTTAAGTCTTCTGCAGTGACCATGCAGCCTCTAACAGCTTGCACAACCTATGTTTTGATGAATAACATACCCATAAATGATACTACAAGCAAATAGTGATTGGTTACAGTCCAATCAAATAGTCAATGTTGCCTCTATTTTAGATATTGATGCATCAAAAAGTAGATGAACATATTCATATATCACAGTTCTATGCTTATATCTAGTTTCACCTTTGAACATTTCTGTTATCATACATTCCCTTTCCATCTTTTCGCATGAACTATGGGCTTTCCAAACCATTGAAGATGAAGATTTCTCTTTTAACCGTGTTCTATTTATTCATGAAATCAATCAACTAAAAATGATCTAGCTACTCGTATGAAGAGATTATTCTCACACCTACTCCTACTTGTAAACAGTAGAAGCGAATTGATCAAGTAAAACTAAATCTCCAATGCAACCAATTTAGACACTGATTAACTAATAATCTCCTTGATGCTAACACAAAAAATAATGAAAGCCATGTCATACAAAAACATAATTTGAAAAGATGACAGAACTGTCCTTCGTCTGACAAAAATATTTTGATGTTTATGTTGCTCATGGATTCCATAAAATCAGAAAAAGGGTCATGAAAGACACAAAGAAATGCCTCTTCATGAAACTGTTCCAACTGAAAATTGAAGTGATGCTGGCTGCCTTCACTGATATCGATGTTGAATGTAAAATGTTCTTGCTCTGTCAGAGGAAAATGCAAGCTCAACTGCTGATCTGAACCTTTTTTCTCTCCTTCACCATCTCCCTGTGACTTAGATTCATCACTCTGATGTAATGGCATATTACAACTGACAATTTCTGGAAAAAAATAATAAGTATATTCTGGATCTTCTACATCACTGTCTTGATAATGATCAAATGAAAACTGGGTCTGAAAATATGTATCATAAAGAAAACTCCGATCACCCTCTCCAACAATGAAATCTTCGCAAGATGAATATTCTTTGAACTTTTGAACTTTAGATTCACAACTTTCATCAATCATAACATGCATACATTGTTGCTCATCCTTTTGTTGAAAAGTAGAACTAAGTGAAATTACAGAAGCAAACAAATCTCCACAAAACTTAAAATCTTCTTCTTCATCACTATAGTTGTCAAAAATGGGAACATCATGATCCAATTCTAATGAGGATGAAGATTCATGCATAGAATTATCAACAATAGGATCTTGAAAAAGATTTGGAAAAATGTCACCTTGTTCTTCATTACTATAATTTGAGACAACATGTTCATAAGGAGAAAGATAATATTCTTGCTATTGTGACTGAGAACTGAAATGTTGTTGTTGTTGTTGGTGTTGTTGGCTGCTTTCACTGATCTCAGTGTTGAATGTAGATAGTTCAACCTTTACTTCAGATCCAGAAATGTCACACACCGATTCTTCAATCTGCCCATCGTCTTTAAAATTTTGAAAGGGAACAATCTGATCTTCATGACAACCTAAGACTGCAGCATACTCTTCATGACTATATAATCCTTTATTCAACAAACTAAATTCATGACAACATTCGGGATATAGACAATCAACTAAAAATATGCCTTTGCAAAACAAATGGAAGGCAACATGAAAATCTTCCAAAGAGCTGATACTGGAAATAGGAAGAGATCGACACTAGTAAAGAGAAATTCCCTCTAATGAATATCTAAAAAGTTTAATTTGAACATATTCATGTATGATTTGAAGTCGATAAATAAAGTCATGAAAATCCAGCAAGTGTTCATCTAGCAATTCCCACTCTTCTCCTCGAAATCTGGGAAGGCTATTTTCCCATTCATATTTACTAGGTACTGGATGAGGATAACCATAAATACTTGAGAAATTGCAAAATGCATACCTCTTGTTCATTTCATACCAGTGGAGTCGCCAACAGATTTCTAAACAATGGGGTCGCCATTGAATCTGTCCTTCATGGAGTCACCAAATAGATAATTACAACCAAATGATGTCCAGACTTTGTCTATCATAAAAGATTGATCTTGTCGTCTCCCAAGGAAGCTGAGCTTCAATCTCCTCTCCCCAACAACGACACCAATTTGTTATCTCTCCAAGAAACTCTTCTAGGTTGTATCTCAAAGATGCCTGGTAACTTAATGTGTGTTTTGATTTTGTGTTTATGTGTGGATCAAATGGGATAACTTAACCAACTTTTTTTTTTTCAAGACACTCAAATATATATAACCAGGTAAGACAATGCTTTCAAGAGTTACTAATCAGATGAATAGTTGAACTGATGGATGAAGAAGACTATATTTATCAACTAGAACATATATATGATGGGATGAATAAAGATAGCAGCGATTACGAATCCATCAATGTTTATGAATTGATAGGATGAGATGACAGTCACCTACAATTAGACAAACTTGGACAGAGAAAGTAATCAATGAAAGTACATAAAATAGAAAGAAAATGGAAATCTGATTGTAACAGAGAAATAAGCTTGTGTATCTGTATTATATGCAAGAAATGTCTATTACAAAAGAAAAATGGTTCAGTATCTAGACTTGAACCCTCCAAAGTCTATAAAATTGATAGACTTTATAGCCTTTACAAGAAGTTTCAGATCCTGAAAATATGGATCTGATAACCTCTTCTATCTCAAATTCGAATTTGTGAGGTGGCTGGAAAAGATAGAAATTTATGGAAATATGCTGCTCAAATATTGACCCATATCTCTCGAACCAAAACTGTTGTGTAAAAACTGGAAGAGAATTTTGTATATTGTCTTGTTTTGAGAAATAACCTCTCTCATTTCTTTGAGATTCATTTTCATTTTTTCGGGATCTGCATTTCAAAAACATGTGTCAAACAGGGAAATTCTGAGATCCGAAAATTAGAACTCAGAGATGAATTCAATTCTCCCAATATATGACACCGGTAGGAAAAATGAGAGAGGTTATTGTTCTTTGACATGTTAGAAACAAAACAATCCGCCTATTTCTCAAAATTATTCCCCAGTCGCTTAGAATCATCATTTGAAAATGATGACTCAACATAGTAAAAACAAACTTTTATGCACTTTCGATGGCTAAAATAGCCCCAAATTTTGTGTTTAAGCTACCGAAAGCTAAGGTTTTCAGTGGCTTAGAATCTCTTTTGGAGAGGCACTTAGCAACCGAAACCTGTAATTTGACTTTTTGAAATAAAAACCAAATCCAATGTTTTTCAATCTTTATTACAAACATAAGGCCCTAAAAAATGAACCTTAAAAAAGTTAGAAATGTATTTTTCAATGACTGCCTATCACCTAAATAAACAAATTTGACTGTGTTATTTGAGGATATAACATGTTACATATTTTGTGTCATTGATGGGGGATACATCAAAGCCCTCATATGACGAGTCTTTTCCTGTCAACTTCAACTCATTATCCAGGAACAAGATTTAGAAATAATTTAGTACCTTAGAGCTTGCATGCCTTAATGGCAGGTTTCTTTGCTTTCAACAGTGGGTTCACAGATCATTGACCCCTAATAGGAATATTCTATTGAGTGTTCAAATTTGACTCATTTATTCACATTTGTTGGATTGTTCTAGAGTACCTTGGGAATCATTGACATCAATGGTGATTTCCTTCGCACTTGTTAACAGTTTTCATTGATGACCGATAATCAAGTGGTTTCTACCACGTTCGACTTTGACGCCTATAATCACATGGCTAGATTCATACTTAGAGACGATGGAAATGAATACCTTGGATCTCATCATCTTAGTCCAGGTTGCGATGGAGTATTCATAAGTTTGTACTGAGACATAGATCCATTGTGTATGTCTCGTGGGTATGTCCAAATTTGAATTCTTTTAGAGCATAGATCCACACTGTATTTCTGGTGGCTATGTTGAATCACGATGACATGGATCCACAATGTATATTTAGTGGCCATGAATCACTTGACACTTATTATTAGAGTCACTTGTAGTATGAGCATGGGAATTCCTACTTGAGAAGATTGTATGTTATTATGCAGATGATTGATTGTTTGCAGGTTCCCGATCGATGCGCTCCTTGTTTTCGACACACACATTCTACAAAGTATTTCAGCTGTCATAAGTTCAAGTTTCATACTTTGGGGGGCATTATGTTACACATTATTTTGGTCATCCTAGTGATCAACTGACAACATGTGCTTAACTCATTTTTATGTTCCCTGAAAATATTAAAAGAGACTTTCTCCATGAGAAAAGTGGTTTGATTTTCCTCTTTCAAAAACTATAACAAGGAAGGTCGTCACACCTTGCTGTATGCATGGGGTGCGACGATGCATGATCGTCACACTCAAAACTAAAACTAGACTGCGACGTCATCACAGGCTGTCTATGCATAGGGTGCGACGATGCTTAAGAAAAGTAAAAGTTAAAATTCACAAATGTTCTAGAAGGGGATATTCTACAAGATGAGGTGGCCTCCGATCGGTTTGGATCTTACTCACTTCTTTGATTTAGTGGGATCATCCTAATCCCCTCATCCATCTCTCTTTCACCCTATTTAAAGAGGGATATCTTATGGAAAATACTAAGGTTTGCAAGGGCTTGCATATGCATGAAGAGTTCTACTACATATTATACTTGAGAGCTTTTCTTTAGTTCTCTAAGTCAGATTGTGGATCTTCTTCATCAAATTCATTGGATAAAAGGTGTGTGTGTTGGAGGAAAGAGCCATTGAAAGGGACCTTGCAACATCAAGGCATGGGTTGTATTCTCCACTTTCCATTCAATATAATGCAGCAATACATTTCTTCCCTATAAAGGTGTCTTAACTTTTATTGTATAACTCCTTGATCTTATACATAGAATTCATTGGAATATATATATATCTTTGTTCTCTCTCTTTGTTTGTTTGTGCTTCTTAAACAGGTTCACCACCCCACAAACTCAAAGAAGGAGCCACAAGGATGACTCTAGCGAGGATCAAGCGTCATTTAAAAGGTATGTCACTTGTACCTCTCTAAACTAGTTTATATGACAATGAAGTCTAAGGTGAAGTTTGTATTTTGTCTTATTTTTTTCTAACTTCCTATGAAATTTAGGGAGATCCATTTGTGTCTACACTTACCGATTAGTCCAATAACACAAGAGTATGATACACTAAAAATACAAAACACTTATGCAAAAAATGGTTTAAGCATAGTACTTCTTCAAGTAAATCCCATTTCTGGGTTCACTCAAAGGAATTCCATAATAATCTACCATCTCATAGGCCCCTTTCTCCAACACTCGTTTGAAAATATAATGGCCATGTCACATGGGCTCAAATTTTCCAGCCCCTAATAAGTCACGATCTTGTTCATAAAGAAAAACCAAATCACCCTTAGAAAAAATATGTAGTTTGACATACTTGTTATATTGAGCTTTGACACGCTTTTTCTAAGTTTCAATGACTAAGGTATCATCACGACGAGTCTCGTCTAATTGTATCAAATACAAGAGACGTTCTTCTTCAGCTGAGGTGCTAGGGAGAAGTTCGAAAACTAGTTTCAAAGATGTGATTTCACATTCAATCGACAAAATTGCTTCAATACCATATACTAATTGGAAAGGTGTGAATCCTATGGCAGACTTAATGGATTTCCGATAGGACCATAATGCCAAAAAGAGCATCGTGTGCCAACTTGACTTGTGAATTCCTACCATCCGTCGAAGCATATTACTGAGAACTTTGTTGATTGCTTCAACTTGGCCATTGTCCTACAGATAATAAGGGGTTGAGTTTTCATGTCGAAGACCCAACTTCTAGGTAAGTTCATACATCATAAAATTGCAAAAATGACTACCATGGTCAGTGATGATGGCTTGAGGGACACCGGATCTAGTAATGATATGATTGAATATGAATAACGTTGCAGTTTTCCCAGTATTATCAAATGTAGGCATCGCCTCGACCCACTTAGTGAAATAATCCATGGCTACGGTGATGTATCCATGCCCCCCGACCGAGTGAGGGTTACATGTCATGAAATCAATGCCCCATTTAGTGAATGGACCAACGGAAACTACAGGGTGAAGAGGAGCAGGATGAGATCAGATCTTATTGTTGTAGGTTGGACAATCGTGTCATTTTTGGATGACAGTAATGCAATCCTTAAACAATGAAGGCCAGAAATAACCAACTCGTAAGATCTTTTAGGCAGTGGAATACCCAGACATATGACTGCCACATGCTCCAGAATGACAGTCATTCAAATATTTCTCCTCTTCATCATAGGTGAGACATCGTCGAAATATGGAATCAATACCACGATGGTAAAGGGTATCACCAAGGATAATGTATTGACAAGATTGATATCGAATACGATAAAGATCTGTACCAGAAATATTAGGCCAGAAGGCTTGGGTTTGGGGATAAATGATAATGTCTCCATACCATATGTCGTCAGAACTGATTAGAAAGAGAGATTCATTAGGAAAGGAATCTTCTGCCACAGTTTATGTTTCAATAGTGGGAAGGTGTTGGTTATGTCTTCTCCTATACTATCTGAGTTATTGACCCAGGGGTCATGTCTTTTGCGTTTCCAACAAAGCCTCTAAAAATATCGGCCCTCCTGGTAAACTAGAAGGAAACACAACACACAGAATGCGTTGTGCAGTCTCACTCGAGATATATTTAATGGGTGGTTGCAAGACTCGGGTGTTTACAACCTAGGATTGAGTATGAGATATGAGAGATCAACCATTGAACCATTATTAGACTAGTAAATGAAACATATTGTTATTCACAACTATGCAATAACTTCAACAACTTATTCCCTTAATAGCACAACCATATTTCACAGGAAATATAAGACTCATTCATTCATTGAGCACAACAAATAACTACTGAAAAGAGGATAAAGATATGCATGCATTCATCACATTACATAGATATTACCGTGGTTCACCCCCTCCTGGGATACATCCAAAAAGATTTGGCTCTTGACTCTTTTATTTTGATAGTTATGCATCTACAACGCCACACGCTTACAATTCTCCTTAGATGGGTAAGATCTATATGAGGTGAACTAGATCACACCAGTCTCCTCAGCTTGCGATCTACCTTCTCTCCTCTCCTCTAGCTCAACAACTTACAAAATATCTCATATAGAAAAATATTATATATCGCATCTGATCATGCGTAGCTACAATACTCAATAACTGATTATATGTCGAACAATACAAAAACCCGAATACTAACTAAATCGGAAAAACTAAAAAATCCGTGAACCCTCTATAATACCTCAGTATCGGTATTTATACATCTTTGGTTCTTCAGCCATTAAAATACGTTACCAAAAACCTAACCCTACTTTCATTAGGTTTTCCTCTTGTGCGCGCTTTCCTTTTGCACACTTTCTTGCATGTGCACGTGCTGTGTTTCCTTCCAGCTATTGCTTCACTCTCTGCATGATTTATTTCCCCACGATCATCCTTCTTTTCACTTCGGTCTGCTTCCAACAAGCCCCCAACACTGACATGTGGCTCGTCTCGAGCCACCTAATCTTTGTGTGTGTCTTCGACCTCCTTGGTGACTGTCTGGAACTTTTCCCTGAGCTCTGTTGCCTATGTCTGCACCTGCACAGTCTTCTCCTTGAGTGTATTCACTACCTGAGCTGTGACTTTGTCACTAACCAATTCCATGCATTCTGCCTTGGTTTGTGCTATATATGTCTTTTCTTCCTCTGCTTGTGCGAGTACTTCTGCTACCTGTTCTTGCAATAGTTCCATTTGATCTTGCCGCTCTTGTTTCTGTGTTTGTGTGGTAGTTATATCTGCCTGCAATTTATTCATTTCCTATGTTCCCTTGATTCATTCTGTAGCTGGCATTGTCTTCTGCCTCTATTTGATTTCTTGGATTTCTACATTGATCCTTTCTTCTTCCTTATCCCAATTTTGGATCTGTTGATCCTCCTCTAACTTAGTCTATAGCTGCATTGCTTTATCGAACAAGTCCGCTGCCGTGCTGACCTATTGTTCTATATCTTGTAGCTGCATTGTTTCTTCCTATTACCGTTGATCCTTGAATGCTGGTGGAGTGATTGGTATGAGATTCTCTTAGAGATTCTCGATCTCCTTCTGATATTGATCGATTTTCTGCGCAATCTGATCAATATTTTCTACTGCTGTGATTTCCTCGCTTTGTGCGACTTGTGGAATCTTCTCATAAGTTCCTACCACTTTATTCTCCAATCCTTTCATGTGCTCCCTCTCCTCTTGGGTCTCATATTTAGCCTTCTCATAGACGATTTCCAACTCATCTTGTTTCTTTGCTACCTGCTTCAATTCGGTTGAGTCTTTGCATGCACAAGACTATATCTCATGGTTTACACTCACCTGCAACCTGTGTAGTGCCCCTATTGGTATCCTTGTCAACACAAGTTGGATTTGGCTTAAGTATTTCAAGGGTGTCTGCTCCACAATTTCGTCCATGCGCAACATACTAGGGTTGATGTGGAATGTTACGTGTGGCTGCATTATTTCTTGGATTGACTCTCATTCTTCTTCTTGCACTCTTCCTTCTGTCTGCAGTACTGATAGTTCGATTCCCCTGCTACTTGCCTTCTACCCTTCCCCAATTTGATTGAGGAGCTACTATATATCTGCCAAGTCCTGTTGAATCTTGTCCCTGTGGTGTGAAACATGGTCGAAGTCCTCATATAGGCAATCTTGGACCAGTCTGGCGATCATTTCCCCATCGTCATCCGTGATCGTATATTCTGGCAATGTTCGTTGTGCCTTTTATTTCTTGTGCATGCTTCCTATATGCATGGATGGCCTCTTGTTTGCCCCTAATTCTTGTGGATTGGGATTTACTGTTGTCTCTTGTGCAGCCCTGGCCTGTTGTTGCTACTCCTTGGCCAACTACGTCTTATCCTTCTTTCTGTTCTGGTTCCCTGTCTTCGTTGGCCCTTCTTTTGTCTATGTTTATTTACCCTAGCCCATTCTTCATCGCTTGGGAACTTGAGTTTTTGGAGGCTGAATTTCTCCCTTCTCTACCTCTTCTTCTATTTTTCTTATCGACACTTCCTGTGTGATGGCTGGAATCCTTCATTCGTCGGCCCATTCGTTGATGGCGATGTCAATGTCAACCTCAGTGATGTAGTAGCGCATATGTAGCCATTGTTTATCTAGATCCTTCCTTTCCTGTATCCACATTGTGTGTCATGTGGCCTAGATGATCTAGATGGATATCGATGGTTCAACTGGCTCAAGGCAATTTTCTAACAATTTTGGCAATTTACTAATTTTAGCAGTTTTTAACTTTCGAGGCCATTTTGAGGGCCCAAATGAATGATTTTTGATATCGAGGTTCTCAATGATATCCAAAGGCATGATTGATCCCCCAAAATGAATCTTCTCGACAATACCTTTCCAATGAGCTATCACACACCTAAAACAGAGATCGTATGCAAAAGTTACGACCCCAGGAAGTTGATGTACTCACTTACCCAAACGGGGCCCACATGACTTTTGGATGTCTAGGAATTTTGGCATTCCTGTTTATTGTAAAAATGCCTTCAGAGCCTCATTATAATCATCTTCTTGCGAATGTGAGTAGCTGTCACATCTCTTCTTAGAGATAAGCGACCACCATTCTAGCGAGTCTTTCACTTTGTATTTTTACAGTCTCTGTACATTTATTTCATTAATAGAAATCGTGTATTACTGTATATCTGTGTTTATAGTTGCATATATTATACATTTATGTTATATTATTGAATATCTGCGATATCTCTGTTCATTTCTTTATTATATCTCCGCTCGTATTTCATGCCGAAAATAATCCGGATCAGTGGTATTAGAGCAAGCTGCTCTTGATCGTTTTTTTAGTGCATGTCCCTGACGAGGTCTGAGTATAGAAAGTTGGGTATAGAGCTTGTCTCTCTTGAAGAAAATTTCTCTTTCACACCCAAGAAACCCTCAATGGTGGAAGAAAAGAAAAACGACGGAGCAGACGATCCTATCAATCTGTTGCTTGAGCAAGCTTTCACGCAACAAAGGGACGAAATGATGGAGAATTTTTCCCACATCCTTCAATGCCTTTCGATAGCATCAGGCGCATATTCATCAAGTGACCACTTTGGAGGCACCTCTCCTTTCAAGGTAAAAGTTAATTTTGATATTCCTGTATTTGAAGGACAGATAGATGCAGAATCCCTAGAAAAATGGTTAACTCTGCTAGAAGGTTATTTCTCTGTTCACAATTTTTCCGACAAAGAAAAGATCACCTTTGCACTCCTTAAAGATCTCCCTCATGTCAAAAATTGGTGGGAAAGTTACTGGGAGCAAAGTTCCACAGAGGAGTCTGGAATATATGGGGCCGATCCCACTTGGGATTTTTTTGTGGATGCGATAAAGGAACAGTATTACCCTGTTGGCAACTATGAGGACCAGTACATGAGATGGACCACACTACGACAAGAGAGGGGCCAAGCAGTTCTGGAGTTCACCAATACATTCCATACCTTGTGCACCAGTTGGGTATCAAAGACTCCGAGTGACATTTGGTTATGAAATACTGTGGGGCTCTACACAGATACATCCAGAATGAAATGGATTTTTTGGACATCTCATCACTTCATGCTGCTTATTGATATGCTGTTAAAATCGAGTAGAAATTTAAGCACCAAAACAAATGGAAGTTTGGGTATGCAAATCCGCAACAACCGGAGTATGAAAAAGATGACCCTAACAAACAGTCTCCTGAAAACCAGTCCAAGACACAAGAAAAGAAGGGTTAGGGGAAGACAAAGAAGGACACTGAAAAATGGTGTGAGTTCCACAAAAGCCCCTGGCACAACACCGATGAATGTCGCTCAAAACAATCATTGGTGGCCGAGATCAAAGACAAAGAGACGAACCCTGATTCAGAATCTGATTATGAAAATAATGGTAAATGATAGATCATTGACGCAGACCCCACTACTATTGTCGTGACTGCAACAATTCAACCAGAAGAACCAACAGATCCTGAAGAGGGGGAGCACCTTTTTCATTAACAGATGTGGGTGAAGGGGACCCCGCTACATTTTATTGTTGATAGCGGAAGCCAAAAGAACCTCATCTCAGCAGAGGTCATCAAACAGTTGGGACTGTCGACAACACCACACCCGTAGCCATACAACATTGGGTGGCTTCGCCAAGGATGAGATCTCCATGTCATCCAACAATGTCGATTGTCATACGACATCCAACCCTTAAAGGATGAGGTATTATGTGATGTTTCCCTACTGGATGTCTATGATGTTCTCTTGGGCCAACCATATATGTGGAAGCGCCATGTTGTTTACGAGTCTCGACCCTGTAGTGTCATTGTTTCTCTGGGGGGTCATCTATACAGAATACCAAAGGTAGTTCCAACTACTATTCCACCTAAAAAGTGACGCAAGGTAGTATCTCATATTGCAAAATTTAGCTTCTTCACAATCTATTCAAAAGGAGAACAAAAGGACAATGCAACCACTACAGCCTCGCCCCAAGAACCTTCTATCAAACAGAAGCAAGTCGACAAGGTTGCAGAAAAGTGAAAAGATTCCTTATACACATCATCCTCTCATGTAGCCTGACTTGTTGAATGACCTCAACCTCAACAGGTTCGTAACAAACTTCCACAAACCGAGCAGCGCGACGTCTCCAACAAGGCAAGCAGCTCACCAAGATGCAGATTCAACAAACGCTTTTCCCTATCCTCCAAGACCTCAACGCAATGGAAACAATTGTTTATTAAGGAGGGAGGATTGATCCAGATGGATATCAATGGCCACCCACCTTTTCCAACTGGCCCAGGACAGTTTTCTGACAATTTTGGCAATTTACTGTTTTTAGCAGTTTTTAACTTCTGGGGCCATTTTGAGGGCCGAAATGAAGGTTTTTATAGATATAGGTTCTCAATGATATCCAAAGGCATGATTGAGTGCCCAAAATGAATCTCCATGATGATACCTTTCCAACGAGCTATCACACGCCTAAAATGGATATCGTATGCAAAAGTTAAGACCCCGTGAAGTTGATGTACTCACTTACCCAAACGGGGTGTTAGGATATTTAGACACTTAGGAGTTAGTTAAGATCTACTTGGTCTAATATGTCGTTAGGTAAAAGTGTGTTTCTTTAGTATGCATTAGTATGCATTTGTAGTTAGGAAATCCGACGGTCACAATATGTTCCCGACA